>BSBK01007012.1:0-347500 GCA_027943335.1 Chamaecyparis obtusa | reverse complement strand
TCATAAGGCCAACTTACTAAAAATAGCAAGTTTCCATAAATAGCAGCTCTACACAAGATAGCCCTTATTGAATACAAAAATAGAAATATTTTTGGGTGATGCAAGATTGCCCTTACACCCAGGATGCTCCTGCATCAGAAAACATGAAAAAAACATCAATATTTTGGTTACGGGGAAACCCAAATAGGTAAAATCCCTGCTGGGACTTGATACCCACTAATATTTTGTACTAGTCTATAATGATCCTTGCTAGAAGATCCTTTACCCTGTTTAGAGTAGCTTTACAATATATTAATTATAGTAGACTCGGTCAAGGGTTAGACCCTATTAGGAGTCTTTTACAATTGTCCCTGTTAGGGGAGAGGATGCACTATCTGAGATCTCACTACTCAAATGGGAGAAAGCTACAACCTTTTGAATAAAAGATATACACTATATTTGGATCTTGGTGAATTGTGCTTTGACCTGCTATCTGAATTAGTTTCCATGAATAGCACAAGTACTTTACTTGGTCACATAGACCTTCTTCTGATGGCTCAACACTTCATACACTCTACTCTACTATGCTTAATCACCCATGAACCACACTTCAGCAATCACAAATGACTTCTTATAAATATCTTTCCTCCAAATGATATAGTTAATTTGACCTATTAGAACCACCTTGAAATCATATTAGAGAAACCATAATAAACTCCAACAAACATTTTGTCTGCTCTATTATGCACACAACTCAATCTAGGACCTGTCTAATAAAATAATTGTAGACGCACTCTACATACTGTCGGCTCCACCAAAGCAATTGTTACTTTCTCTGTAAGCTGAATTAACTCATACGCTCTTAACTAAACATCAATAACTCTTCTCCAAGATTAACTCTAAGGGTGCATATCCTCAAGATAGGCACAACTCAAGAACCAATAAAATCTTCGTCAGCTCTTCTGAACAAACATAGGAAACTGCTACTAGTGAATAGTGACTACATAACTTCACTTGCATTCATTATCAAACTATGCATCCATAACTAAAAAATCACTAACATGTCTACAACATATACCCAAGCGCGCATGGATCCAATATAATTGTATGGACAACCATACACAGAACATTGTCTGTTACTTTGTCAGGAACACTGCTGAAACCAACTACAATATAACTATCTATACTAACAGTTAACCTTTGCACCCATGATATCATGCCGATATCATGTCCATGCTACATATACTAAAAGCTTCCTATGTAAGACTTCCACACATGCTACTTTCCATATGTTGTCATCAATGACAAACATACAGTCAGTACTGGCCTACTAGCAAATCTCTAATAATCTCCCCCTTTGGCATTGATGGCAACATGTAGAATGAAAAACCACCACCAAACCGTATGAACAATTCTTCTATAACATTCTCTATTTCTTCTTCAAAACTCCCCCAAAGATGAATCCTCAATCTACTACAATATTTTTTAATATTCTCCATTTCCTCAACTGTACTGCTAACATAATTGAATGTTGCTCCCCCTTAGTGTATTACTCTTCTTTTTACTTCTTTTTTTCATGACTCTATATATACTCCCCCTTTGACATCAATGGAAAAGGGCACTATTCATTTTAAGCATCGGTACTACTCCCGAGGTAGAGTAGTCAACCTTCCACTAGTCCCAGAGGACTGGTTCCTTTCCTTCTTTTTTCTAAGTAGAAATAGTGAAGGGAATGAATCCCAACTTCTCCCTGAGATACTCAAAAGTATCCTTAGGCAAGGCTTTGTGAATATATCTCCCAACTATTCTTTAGTACTTACATAGTCCAACTTGACTTCTTTCTCTACCACTTTCTCTCTTAGGAAGTGATACTTGATCTCAATGTGCTTTGTATTTGCATGCATCATAGGGTTCTTTGACATATTGATAGTGCTAGTGTTATCACATTGAATAAAAATGGGATACTCAATTTGAATTCCAAAATCTTTTATCATATTTTTGATCCAAACAATTATAGAACAATTCAAGCCTGTTGCAACATACTTCACTTCTACTGTTGACTGAGAAATACAATTTTGTTTCTTTCTTGTCTAGGTGACAAGTCTATCACCAAGAAACACTACTCCACCTAAAGTACTCTTTCTATCATCAACACATCCTACCCAATCTGCATCATTGTACACATGAAGCTCAATAATTTTTGAATTAGGATACTATAGACCATAGTCTATAGTGCCCTGCAATTACCTGAATATTCTCTTTACTACCATGAGGTGACTTTTTTTAGGGTCTTCTATAAATCTTCCAACTATGCCAACTACATTGGAAATATCAGGTCTAGTCTGAGTAAGATATCTAAGTTTACCAATCATAGACTTATACAATGTTATATCTACTACTGGTGAGTTATCTTCTTTTGTAAGCTTGCATCTAATGATCATATGATATCCTACTAGCTTGCAATCATCCATCTTGAATTTCATTAGTATCTCTTTCACATATTTTGATTGACTAATAAAAATTCCTTTTTTTCTCTGCTAGACATTTAGTCCCAAAAAGTATTTGATAGGATCAATCATACTCATCTCAAACTCATTCTGCATTTTTTTTGCAAATTCAACATTTAGTTTGTCATTACCTCCAAAGATAATGTCATCAACAAATATAGCTACAAGAAGTAAACCTTCAGATGTCTCTCTAATGAATAGATTACAATCTGCTACTCCTTTCTTGAATCCAATCTTTGTTAAGTATCCATCTAGTCTCTCATACCATGCTCTAGGGGCTTTCTTGAGTCCATAGAGGGCTTTCTTTAATTTGCATACAATATCAAGTCTATCTAATAAGGTGAATCCTTCAGGCTGCTCAATGTATACTTATTCTTTTAAGTCTCCATTCAAGAATGCTGACTTGACATCCATCTGATAAACTTTGAAGTTTTTAACTGTAGCATAAGCTAGAAACAACTTAATAGCTTCTAATCTACTCACAGGTGCAAATGTGTCTAAATAATCAATGCCTTCTCTTTGTGCATATCCTTTACATGCTAATCTTTCTTTATTTCTTACTACTATATGATCTTCATTCATCTTGTTTTTGAATATCCACTTTGATCCAATCACATTTTTATCACTAGGTCTAGAGACCAGTTCCCAAGTGTCATTCTTAACAATCTAATCAAGTTCTTCTTTCATAGCATCATGCCAATCTTAATTATTACAGGCATCTTCAACACTTAAAGGTTCAATCTAAGATAGTAAACATACCACTTCATTGCTAGCTGAGTTCTTTGCTTCTGATCTTGTTAAGATTTTGCCGCTCTGATCTCCAATGATGTCTACCTTGGAATGATTTATTGATATAAAATTTGGAACTTTAGGTGATGCTGACTCATTAGCCTTTGGAGTATTTTCTTCACTTGTCTCAAGGTCATTGAATAACACATCAATACTATCAAACATTTCTTCAATAACTGTCTCACTAGTAGAGGGTCTAGGTTCTTCTTCAATCATGGGTGAGTAATCATGATATCTTTCTTGAATCATAAACTTTTCATCAATCTTTACATGAGCACTTTCACTTCTTGCATCAAACTTTCCTACTACTTCATCCCTCTTGATGTAGCACCTACTTCCAAATATTCTAAATTATTTTACTGTGGGAACATTACCAAACCATAGCTCATAAGGTGTTTTGTCTGCACCTGGCCTTAATTAAATTCTATTAATGGTATAGACTATTTTATTGACCACATCTCTCCAATAGGTGTGTGTAACTTTTCCTTCTATCATAATGGTGTGTGTTGTATCAAGGATGATGCTATTACTTTTCTCTACAATTCCATTCTGTTGAGGGGTTCTAGGTGCACTTAACTGTCTCTTTATGCCATGTTCTTCACAGGACTCATAAAATCTATCAGAGGTGAATTCTCCTCCTCTATCTGATCTCAAACATTTTATCTTTAGTCTAGATTCATTCTCAACCTTAGCTTTGAATATTTTGAACTTCTCAAAAGCTTCTGACTTATGATTTAAGAATGCAACCCACATCATCCTAGTATAATCATCAACAAACAAAATGAAATACCTTTCACCATAGTATGATCTTGTTTGAGTCGGACCACATAGGTCTATATGAATCAAATCCAACTTTTTCTCTGCTAAATTCTTCTTACTCCTAAATGAATTTCCCACATGCTTCCCCATCAAACATTCCCTGCATATACTATCAACTAGCTTTGCTATGCTAGGTAGATCTCTTACTACCTTTACATTGCTTATCTTTACTATGTTATCAAAATTGATATGACATAGTCTTCTATGCCACAACAAACTATCATCAATTTTAGCAACAAAACAACTTGCTTCTAAATTGAGTTGAAAAACATTACCTCTTGTATTTGTGCCTGATGCAATCATAACATCATCATTTTTGTTAATGATGCATATGTCATCTTTGAACTCCAACTGCTAGCCTTTTCCAAGTAACTATCCAACACTAAGAAGGTTATGTTTCAAACCATTAACATAAAGAACATCATCAGTACTGTTGTTTCCATCCAAAGTGATGGCTCCTCTACCAACTATAGGTTTAGGAGTGTTGTATCCAAATATGACCATATCTCCATTGTATTTGTCCAAATGAACAAACCTACCTTTATCACTTGTCATGTGATGTGCAAAACCATTGTCTATAATCCAGTCAGTCCTTATGTCAGCTTGTGAAATTAATGCTAGCTCTTGCTTTACTTTCTCATCTTTAGGAACTGACTTACTATTCATCTTGTCTACAATAGCAATGAATCCAATTTCTTCTTCACCTGATTCTTCATCTAAAACTCCATCTCAAGCATAGTAACATTCCTTAGAATACTTAGTAGCAGACATCTCCATCATAGTAGCAATCCTCTGATTGTAAGCTCTAATTTTTTCTTCAGGAAGCATCTCTAATGCATTGTATCTTTTCTTCCATGTCTTTCTGTGTGCATCCTTTTCTTGTTTGTCTCCTTCAAATGTGTCTTCTAGGTGCTTCCATATTTTGTGGGTTGTATCTACCTTTTTTACTTCTAAAAATTCACCATCAGATAGGGTGCTAATAAGGGCTTCTTTAGCAATAGCATTATAATGAAACAATTCCTTTCGTGCCTCGGTAGCATCATCTTTTCCATGGTCTTCTCAGGTAGGAATCTTGGCTTCTTTGATGGTCACATTAAAAACTTCAAAAGCAATGCACTACAAATGGGTTATCATCTTGTTCTTCCAATCAAGATAATTCTCTCCATCAAACTTAGGAATTTCTTTCCTAAAGTATGCCATTTGATCAACATCAAGCTGTTAAACTTTCTCTCTGAGGCTCTTGGCTCTAATACCAATTGTTAGTAATAGTCCCAAGAGATAACTGAGAGGGGGGGGGGGTGAATCAGTTATCTACAAGATTCAATTATTTACGCAATTAAGTATACTTAAACATAAAGCATAAATACAATGAAAGAACACATGAGCACAACACCAATATTTTGGTTACGAGGAAACCCAAATAGGTAAAAAATCCTAGTGGGACTTGATACCCACTAATATTTTGTACTCATGTATAATGATCCTTCCTAGAAGATCCTTTACCCTGTTAGGAGTAGCTTTACAATATATTTAGTATAGTAGACCTGGTCAATGGTCAGACCCTATTAGGAGTCTTTTACAATTGTCCTTGTTATGGGAGAGGATGCACTATCTAAGAGCTCACTACTTAAATGGACAAAGGCTACAACCTTTTGAATAAAAGATATAGAATATATCTAGATCTTGGTGAACTATGCTTTAACCTATTTTCTAGATTAGTTCCAATGTATAGAACAAGTGTTTTACTTGGTCACATAGACCTTCTTCTGATGGCTCAACACTTTTCACACTCTACTCTAGTCTACTTAATCAACCATAAACCACACTTCAGCAATCACAAATGACTACTTATAATAAATATCTTTCCTCCAAATGATATAATTAAGTTGGTCTATTAGAACCACCTTGAAATCATATTAGAGAAAGCATAATAAACTCCAACAAATATTTTTTCAACTCTATTATGCATGCAACTCAATCTAGGACCTATCTAATAAAATAATTATAGATGCACGCTACATACTGTAGCCTCTACCAAAAGAACAAGAACTTTCTCTCTAAGCTGAATTAACTCATGCATTCTTAACTGAACATCAATAACACTTTTCCAAGCTTAAATCCAAGGGTGCATATCCTCAAGATAGGTTCAACTCAATAACCAATAAAATCTATGTCGGCTTTTCTGAACAAACACAAGAAACTGCTATTGGAGAATAGCGACTGCATAATTTCACTTGCATTCATTATCAGAATATGTGTCCATAAATGAAACATCACTAACATGTCTACAACATATACCCAATATTCAATGGCTCCATGATAACTATATGAACAACCATACATAGAACATTATCTGTTACTCTGTCAGGAACACTATTGACACCAACTGCAATATAACTATCTGTACTAACAGTTAACCTCTGCATCCATGATATCATGTCCATGCTACATATACTAAAATATTCTTGCATAAGATTTCCACACATGCTACTTTCCATATGTTTTCATCAATGAAAAACATACAGTTAGTACTGGCCTACTGGAAAATCTCCAACATTATGTTCACTTAGCAGGATGAGCATTTTCCATTTCACTTGTGGCAGAAAGAAGTCACTCAAAATAGACAAGGAGAAGAACCAACCTCACCAAATTTTCCATATAAAAGGAGTTGAGGTACACATTACCATCCAATATGAGATTAAGGCTCTTATGGTGGACACCCCTCTTAGAGAGATTCATTGGATCATTGGAACTAAACCAACAGATAGAAAGCAAAGAAAAGATCTTGCCACCAGTCTTCGCTTCTCTAAGTCAAGAAAGAAATTTAATATTCACTCAATGGGAAATGATAAAGCAACAAAACAAGAACTCAAAGGAAAATTTCAGCATGCTTCAGAGAGTTACAAATCTAGCTTCAATTTTAGTTTAAGTGGATTGATGTCGAATCAGAAGTATACAATGTTTAGAGTCTCAACAAGATAGCCATAGTAGGAAGACATAGTGAGGACCACTGGTGACTGTTGCAAGAGACAAAATCTTAGGATAAATCAAAGCACTAACCAAGTATCAGTAGGCAGACATAGTGAAAACCACTATTGACTAATGTACGAGGGATCCTCAAGGAGAGAGATCCAAGCAATAGCTAGGTATATGTAGTTAGGAACAATGAGAACCACTAGAGACCAATACAAGAGAGATCCTGAAGGAGAGAAATCTCAATAATAGCTAGGCATCAATAGGCAGACATAGTGAGAACCAATGGTGACTGATGCATGAACAAAACTTTTGAAAGAGATAGGACATTTCCCCCTACTCTAGGAAGATGCCCCCAAGTGTGACCAGTTTACCAATTTTTCACTAAGATGATCATTTTTTCAGGATATTTTGCAATTTTTACAATTTTTTCAGAATAGAGTATGTACATGAGTACATAGGAAATGTCTCACTTATATAATCTCTTAAGGTGTAGAGCATTGATTGGCTCTTTGTGTTGTTCTTCTTTAGTAGTAGATAGTTGAGAAGCACTAGACCCAAATGTTGCAGCGATAACATACGGACCAACCCAGCTTGGTTCAAACTTTCCTTTCTAGATCTATTGTTGTTGATTCTTGGGGTTCTCTCTTAGGAAGATATCACCCACTTGGAATTCCCTTAGTTTTACTTTCTTATTATAACTGTTAGACATCCTTTTCTAGTATCCTCTAAGATGATTGAATGCCACTTGTTGACATTCATCTAGTAACTCTAGCTCTTGTAGCCAATATATTCTAATGTCTTCATTAGTAATGAGGTTCTTCATAGAGACTCGCAATGTAGGAATCTCAACCTCAATAGGAAAAACAACATCCACATCATAGACTAAGGAAAATGGTGTGGCCCCTATTGGAGTTTGAATGCTTGTTCTATAGGCCCATAAAGCTAGATTAATTTGGAGGTGCCAATCTCTACCAGATTTGTGAATTGTTCTATGCAAGATCTTGAGAATTGTCTTGTTAGAAATTTTTCCTGTCCATTACCCTAAGGATAATAGATCGAGGAAAATGCTAAATGATTTTGAATTTAGTACATAACTCCTTTATATCATTGTTTTGAACTGCCCCCCATTGTCAGTGATTATTGAGGAGGGTACACCATATCTACAGATGATTTAATTTAGTATGAACCTTGCTATAGATTTTCCATCAACTATGGTTAGAGTAACTACCTCAACCCACTTAGTAAAATAATCTATAGCTCTAATAATGAACTTGTGTCCTCTTAAGGAAGAAGGATGGATCTGACCACCAAATCAAAGGCCCATTGCTAAAATGGCCAGAAATTGATGAATGGAATGAGCTCCATGGTAGGAGCATGGATCAGATTTTCATGGAACTGACATTGTTTAAAAGATTTGCAATATTGTGTAGCTTCATTTTCCATCTCTAGCCAATAGTAACTATTTCTAATAAGTTTACGAGCCAATGTCAAACTGCTCAAATGAGAACCATAGATACATTCATGCACCTCAGCTAACACACAGTTTGGACTTGTCGAGGTCTAGACACCTAAGGAGGGTACTATCTAGACCTTTCCTATATAAGTTTTTAGCTACAATGACACAATGTGAAGTACTATGGATTAGGTAGCATTTTTCATTCTAGGTATAAGTGTTTGGGATAATTTGCTCCCAGAGATAGGAGTAAATATGATGGCAGTGAGATGAATCATGTCCAATGACTGAACAGATCATCCTAGATTCAAGATTATTATAGGCTAGGTAGCATAATGTTTCCACAAGGAACTCATGTCAGAAGTCATTTTCTACCATTTGTAATAGAGAGGGAAGAGTAGCCATGGAATCCAATACTTTATTATCTTCTCAAAAGTAATGTGTGCAAAGAATTTTCTTAGGTCATTGACCATCCATTTATAAGGCACTAGTTTTTCATCCTTGGTTAGATAGATATCATTAACTTGGTTGATAAACAATTGTGAGTCTCCAAAGACCTTAAGTTCATCCATGCACCATTCAATAACTATCTTCATTCCATTGATCAAAGCCTCATATTTAGCAATGTTGTTTGTACAAGGAAACAACATTTTGTAATCTTTTGGTAGAGAGTATCCTTGTTGTGTAATGAATAATATTCCAGCACCTAACCCTTGCTGGGTAAATGAGCCATCAAATAACATAGTCCATGGTTGATGTGTAAGAAGCATTCTGGACTCATTTGGAAACTCAACACTCAATGGTTGATAATTTTTTATAGGTGCTTTAGCTAGTTGATCTGCAATAGCTTTCCCTTTAATAGTTTTCCTCTCTACATACTCAATGTCAAACTCACTAAGTATCATGACCCATTTTGCTAATCTACCTATAAGGGTGACTTTGCTGAGTAAGTACTTTAATAGATCAATTTTAGCAATAAGTCTTGTAGTGTGAGCCAACATATAATGTCACAATTTCTCTGAAGAAAACACCACTGTTAGACAAGATTTTTCAATGATAGAATAGTTCATCTCATAAGAAACCAGAGTTCTATTGATATATTATATAGCTATTTCTTTGTTATTATGATCCTCTTGAGCTAGTAGTGCACCCAAAGATGTGTCTATAGCTGAAATGTAGAGGATGAGTGGCTTCCCATGAATAGGAGGCATCAAGATTGCTGGATTAGCAAGATATTATTTGATCTATTGGAATCCCTTCTTACATTATTTGTTCCATTCATAGGTCACACCTTTATGAAAATTCTTGGTGAATGGTTGTGACTTATTGGCCAATTGTCTAATGAAATGCTGAATACATTGTAGTCTACATTGGAGTCCCCTCATCTGACTAATATTCTTTGGTCGAGGCATGTCCATGATAGCTTGAACTTTCTCAAGATCTACCTTGATGCCTTTAGTAGATATAATATAACCTAATAGCTTGCCAGAAGTGACACCAAATGTACACTTTTTTGGGTTAAGTCTTAGATTGAATTGCTCCATTCGATCTAGTATAGGACCTAAATCTACAAGATGTGTTTTCTGCTGCATACTTTTAGCCAAAGTGTCATTCACATAATCTTCCATTGTTTTGTGCATCATGTCATGAAAGATGGTTGTAAAATCTCTTTGATATGTAGCTCCAACATTTTTTAGTCCAAAGAGCATGACATTCGAACAAAATGTTCCCCAAGCACATGTGAAGGCAGTCTTTTCTTGGTCTTCTGGTATGATTTTTATTTGATTATAACTAGAAAAGCCATCCATTAGAGAGTACATTTTGTAGCCAATTGTCATTTCCACTATCATGTCAATATTAGGTAATGGAAAATCATCTTTAGGACATGATTTATTTAGGTCTCTAAATTTTGTGCACACATGGATAGATTTATCATGCTTTTTAACTAGAACAATATTAGAGATCCACTCTGCATAGTCAATAGCTCTGATGAAACCAACCTTGATAAGTTTTTCTAATTCAACTTTAACCAAAAGTGCCACATATGGATGCATCTTCCAAAGCTTTTGTTTGATAGGCTTAACATCTGGTGCAATAGACATATGATGCATGATTATATTGGGATCCAATCCAGGCATATTAGAGTAAGTCCATGTGAAATTGATTTTCTTTCTTCGAAGGAAATTGGTGAATTCTTCTTTTTCCTCTGGAGATAGTGACTATGCTAAATGAATAATTTGAGGCCTAGCTTTGGTACCCAAATTCATTGTTTGGGTCGGCTCAATCAGAACTAATGATATCTCTTGGAAATGACTTAGAAGTGTATCAAGTGTCTCATCCTCAAGCATCTCATAGAGGTTTTGACCCTTGGATATGTCTTTTATTTTTACTTTTTTTCAGCTCTAACACTGCCACAATGTGGTTTTCACCATCAAAGTGCCTATTCTTTTTTCTTTTAATTTGATAACTAAGATACTTGATATCAGCTTCGGTCATGTTGACACTAATTTCACTAGTGGAAAATGTTACAAGTTTGATAGTGTTAAGATGATAGGCCAAAATGAAGTCATTCTAGATCATAAGGACTTTGCTAGCTAGAGAGGGAGAGTTCCAGTCGATAAGTTTGGCATGGCAGAGTGAAAGAGTAGTGGTGGGTTCAAATGCATTCATAGTATAGTCATTGAAATTGTAGATGAGCAAGTTGACACCTAAAGCAATCACATCCAAAGGTGTATTCAATTCCTCTCGAGACCTCGCATTGGAAGTAGAAGGTATGTCAGCATTAGTAGATTCACACTTGGTCATCCTAACACTAGACCCTTCAACTATTTTGAGAAGGTTTTCATATATATGAAAAACATCTCTATCTTTGTAAAAATTTGCATCAGACAGTGAGTCAAACTCATACTCATGCGAGTTAGATATGCTTGATATGGGAATTCCATCAACACTAACTTTACCATGTAACTAATTTTCATCTCTTGTGGTATTTATGGTTTGTTGAGGTTGATCTTGTTCAAACCACTCTTAGAAAGATGGTTGTATCTATTATTCAACCTAAAAACTAGGATTGTCAATTTGTATTTCTTTCCATTGGTCATACATGAGTATATGTACTAAAGCGGTGCCATGTGAATCACTATTAGTCTCTACTAGATGGACAGGTATGATAGGATCATCTACTTCTGTAAAGAATGTAGCAAGTTCTAGAGTAATAGGATATGGAAAAGTATCCTCATTAGAGCTATTCTCTGATTTATCAACCGAAGTAGTATCTTCAGGTTCTAGTACAAATTTGTTAATCCCTAGATGAAACATGATCTTCTTGAAGCCAAGACCTATGGTGTCTTTGGTCCTATGACGTATGGCTTCAATTTTTTTAAGCAAGACATTATCATTCACTCCTATAAGGCCACTTCCTTTGTAACCAAAGCGGTTCATGATTTTGAAGGCTTCACTATATGGCTCTTGTTCTAAGTCATGAGAAGGAGTGATTTGTTCAAATGTTTATTTTCCTTTGTAAAGCCAAGTTGTAATAGCTCTTTCCTCATCTTCATCCTCTATTGGTGTTGTGGTCTTGTCAAAGGCACCATCATAGAGTATTTGGGGAGAACAACTAGACGGTTTATTATTCTTAGAGGGTCTCCCATAGGAACACAGAGATGGAGGTAGAGCTACTAATGATAACATAGGTTCAATTTGATACCCTCCCATGCCTATATCATTAAGCTTTAGAGTTTGTTCCATTTCTTTGAGTTTGGCATCATAAAATTTAGTAGACTCTCTATTAGTTGGAACAAAGCTATCTGCAAATTGCGTGAGTGTATTGCAAGAATAGTTTGTATTGGTAGGAACTGTCACTTTTGCACCATGGAATGGGAACTTGATACATTGGTGATATGTAGATGGGACAACCTAAATTTCATGAAGCCAAGGTCTTCCCAATAGTATATTGTAGGTGAGGGGAATGTCTAGAACTTTACTGATAACATCTCTCTCAACAGGTCCAACGTGGATTGGCAACACAACCAAACCTTTATATTTTCTTTCCCCTTCATCATATGCCTTGATAGTGATTTTATTGCAGGTATCTATGCAATCTTCATCATAGCCTAATTAGGTAAGTAGCTTAGCAGAGAAAATATTAAGGCCATGACCATTGTCAATGAGGACATGGAAAACATGCTTGGGACCTATCATGACTTATATGTGCAAAGGAGCATTGTGTAGATGGCTTAGTGAGTGGTTATATTCTTTAGAAAAGGAAAAATAGTGGGGTGAGGTCAAGTGACCCACCATGGATTGAAACTAATCTAGATCCAAATCTTTTGGGACATTTTCCTTGGTGAGGGCTTTATCAAGAATCTCCCTATGAGTAGGTGAGATCTTCAACAACTCAAAGATAGTGATCTAAGCATTGGTATGTTGTAGCTAGTCTAGAATGCTATAATTAGCTGTGCTAGATGTAGGCACTAATTTCAAATTCTTGTTGGTAGAGCCAACAATAGCTTTATCCACAAGTTTCTTTGGAGTGAATGTTGAAGGGTCAAGACCCTTAATGGTGATTTTTGCACAAGATAGAGTAACAACATTTGTGCAATCCTGAGATGATTTAGGTTCGGAAGAACGAGACCCAGGGCCTCACAAGAAAAATAGGGTCTTATTCTTAAGAGCATCCCTACTTCCCTTGATAGTAATCACATCACAATACTCAACCTCAATAGGTTCAATCATGTTGATGACATTTTCATTGGTAGTGTACATGTATTTAACTTTGGCATTGGTATTCTTGGTCTTGGAAGATTCACACTTCTCATGAGGAGGAAAGGGATCTTTAAATACCCGATGATCTGAATTCTTGTTATGGTTTTCCACAACAATGTCACTATTCTCTATCAGATCTTGGATCTTATGGCTCAGTTGGAGACAAGTAGAAGTTTTCTAACTGTTGTTTTGATGATAATCATAGTGTGTTTTGTCATTCCACTAATGAGGCTATGGTTGCAGATCATAGAGATGCTTTTCCAAAGGAGTGAGTATCTAATTTTCCATGAGAGTCTTATAAACTACATCAAGTGGTTCTCCTAAGGAAGTGAACTCACGCTTGGGTTGAGAGGCCCAAGGCTTGTTTTTAGAAAATATTGAAGGTTGCTAAGTGTTTGTTGTATCCTTTTCAGTAGCTTTGACCACATGTATACCAGAGGAAAGATTGAAAATAGATTTTGCAGGGTTCTGGTTCACATTGTCGACCACTCCATCATTCACAACATCTCTATTCTTATTGACAAACTTCCCTTTATATTTTTTTGAGGAGGAAGACCCTTGTTTGTTATCTTTGTTCAAAGTAAACTCCCCTTTCTTGATCATAAATGCTTCTATTCACACAACTTGCTTAATCATGCTATCAAAGGTTAGGGGACATTGTAATTGTACTTGATATCCAAAATCTAGGACAGGATTATCCAAAAAGATGTCGAGTCTCTTAGACTCCGGTAGCTTGCGTGGATACTTTGTACATAGTTGTCTCCACCTCTAGAGAAATTTTAGGAAAGGTTCCCCTTGTCACTATTTCAAATTTAAAAGATCTTGGATGTTGATCAGATGCTGGATATTATGGGAATAATGATGGAGAAACAAATTAGCAATTTCATCAAAAGTCTCAATGTTGGTGGGTAATCGAGAAAACCACTCCATAGATGGTCCACCCAAGCTATGAGGAAAGAGATGCATGAGGTATGTCTATTCATGTATGAATTCCATAGATAGAGTGCCAAACTCTCTCAAGTGATCTTGGGGATCAGTAGTACCCAAGTATTTGTCATATTTAGGCAGCTCTACACCTTTTGAAAATGGTGGCATGTGAAGACTCTTATCGAAGGGGAAAGGATAGATACTTTCCATTGTGACTATTGTATAGGTTTATCCTTTTCCTTCACAAGTTGGCTAATCTATTCTTGCATGTCTCAGATCATCTTTTACAACTTAGCAGTCTCAATTTCTTCTTCTTTGGCCACAAGCATCTTGACTTGGTAGTCTGGGGATAATTTTGCCCCTTGTTTGGCTAGATCAAGAAAATATTTCTTCTTCTCTTATAGAAGGAGAATCCCCATCATCTTGATAAGACTCTTATTATCTTTCACAAAATCTATGTCATTTTGGGTTATTACCTCATTGTCATTACCAAGAATCTCATAAATGCTTGGGGCTTGATCTTGACTTTGCTCATGTGGGGGAGGATGATAATGATATGCTTGCTCCACCTTGAGTTTTGCTTTGGGCTTGGTGCTGATTCTGATCATTTTGGGATTGATCATAATGTTGATCATTTTGATATTGAGCATGATGTTGGTCATTTCGAGATTGGTCGTGACTTTTTCTATATTGGCCTAGTTGGAAGTTGAATGGGTCTCCCATCTTGTCAATGTGTGATTGTGTAGTAGCTGAAGACTCACTAAAATGAAGTGATCAATACCGAAAGGGAACATATAATGTAACCTTTGGTGTGTTAACATGATCAAAAGGGTGGATAGGTTTGGTAGGGTCGATAGGTTCAATAAGGCTAATAGGGCTTGTCCAAGGAAGTGGCCTTCCAAAGTTATAAAACAATGATTTATTCTATTCTTGAAATAATGAGTTAGGTTGTGCTTGAAATAGAGGATTGTAACACACTTGGAACACTAGAGGTGATGATTGAGATGGGTTGTCTTTCAAAGTAATCAATGAAGAGGAACTTGAGGATCCCTCACAATACTCAGATTGCATGACAAGTTACAAATGATCTATTTCTTGATTACGAGATCTACCTCTAGCTTGTCCAGTACCATGAATGGGAAAAGTGTTTCCACTTCTAGTCGTAAAAGTCATAGAAAAATATTAAGTAGCTAGAGAGGACTTGGGATTATGCTAAAACTCTATCTCTAGGAATAGAGAAAAGGAGATAAAGGCTAGAATAGCCAAGATGTGAGATGCACCTAGCATGGATGTTCAAGAGAATGGCTATAACAATCGAGATGTGACTATCACATTGCAAGGTACAAAATAACAATAAGATAAGACAATACAATTTTATGCATTAATCATTTAGTTTGTAGCTCGAGACACTCAGTTTAGATAATGGACAATAGGAAAATAGGTAGATAGACCTTAGGCAAAAATTAGATTAGGAAAAAAGTTGACCAGTCAATGAGAAATAACTCACTATTTTGGAAATTAGGGTATAGGTTCACATGAGAAAGTGTTGGTTCACATGGGAAAATGCCAGACTTTGCATGATAAAATGCTAGCTTGCATGAGGAAATTCTCAAATCTGAAATCTTGCACAAGAAAATAGTAGGTTTTGACAATTAGACACAAATTTCAAGACAAAGATTAATTTTTGAGACACAAGCTAAATTCCTCTCTAACCGAATTTCTAGTTTTCAGATAGTTTGAATCAGAAATCTTAGTTTGAATGTTGCAAGCAATCATTTACAAGCATGAAGTTTTAGATCAAGCAATAGTGACACAAGAAGTAGTCACAAATAGTTCAACCAAGGACAAAGAAACTTGTTAGAATCATGGGAGTCTTTGTTTAATCATGATGGACAATTTAGGACTTGAAACAATCACTTAGTTATCCCTACAAAGAAAATGGTAGAGAAGACAAAATTTGTGCCTCACAACTTATGTGCATGCATTCACCTCACACAATCGTGTCACCCCATAGAGGGTGCCTATGTTTTTGGTGTTTCCAAGGACTCAATAATATATGTTCAAAGGTTACCCTTGAATTAGGGGCCAGTGTCATATACCACCTTCAAATGTCCAAGTGCATGCCTATGGTGAGAATCTAGGGGAGAGATTCTTCCCCCTCCCAGGGAAAAGATTACGTCTCCTTTCAGAGGTGATCTGGGTAGGCAACTAACTAAGAAATTTTTTAGTGGGCTTCCATTCACACTAACCTTTGGTTCCCTTAATACAGGGCTAGGGCCTCATAGCCACATTGACACCTAAAAGTCATACACCCCTAGAAGTAGGGCTAGGAGCGGCCCCTCTTAGTATAATAGACAAAGATTTCTCAAGATGATAGTTGAAATCATAAGAAAGACATTAACATGGCTTTAGAGTCTTTAGATTCAACAAAGCTTTCTTTATTATAGTGAGGTGGAATCACCAACAATAGGTGTGTACTCACTTGTGTTGTTCCCAAAGGTTGAACTTCTGGTAGGCCCTCTAAAGGTGACACAAACTTGGCTCAAATTTGAGGGTCATATTTTCTGATTCTCTCAAAGAGAGAAAAACATACTTCTCTACCTCTTCACCTTACCTAAACACATCAAACATATTCATCACCGAGCTAGTTCATCCTTAACCAATCCATAAGCTTTTGGGTTTTTGGTTCTCTCAAAGAGAGAAGAGCATAATCCCCTAACAAGTAGACGTGCCAAAGATTCACTACCTTTCCTTGATTGTGTAGCTATCTATCATGCTAGAAAAATATAGGTCTCAGATTCATCCATGGGCATCACTTCCATGTAATGGAGAGCCTATTACCCTATCCTTCTATCAAGACCCTTAAGAAATTTTAACAGGGCCCTAGTTATACTATGTGTGTAAAATAGTAAACAAGCACAATGTTTTAAGATAATATTTGACAATTGTCCTACAAGAAAACCATTTGAAAGTTTATGTCTTCTCCAAGCATCTTGCAGCCCACTATTATGCTATTAGAAAAATAGAGATATAAAATCAACAAAAAATGATAGATGTCAGGACACAGTAACAAGAAATTGTAAAAACAAAGAAAATTTTTTAAAATTGATGGCCAATCTCATGCAAGGAAGTACAAGGCATCGCATGAGAAAATGCATCCACCTACATGAGATAGTACTTTTTCATGTCAGAGAATGCTAATGAAAGAAAAACTTCATGCGGCACGTTCTAAAATCTTGCATGAGAATCCATACATAGTGAAGTACAAACGTATAGTAGAGTGTAGAATTTTTATCAAAATTTTTTTGAGAGTGAGGCCAAAAATCAATTTTCTACCCTATGGTGGGTGCCAAAATGTTTATGTCTAAATGTTGACCTCTAATTCAACCATAGACACAACATAGTCATTGCTCAATCATTGTATACAAAAATGAACATGAATTTTCCAATTCACACATTCAATCGAATCGACCTGTTCCCTCCTATTTAGATGGGGTGTTTGAATTACTCTCCAAACAAGAGCCAACAACCATTAGACCAATTCTAAAATGGAGGATTTGAAAGCCATGAAGATAAGAAAATTGCAATTAATCTAAAATGAAGATGCAATTGTAATCTAAGAATGAAAGGATTTAATCTAAGAAGCTTGAAAATGAATTTGAGAATTAAGCTACTAACAAAATAAGAAAACTATATTAAGATGAGAATGCAATTAAATTCTATTAACATGAAATTATACTAATATACCATAAAAAGCTTTGAAATTATGAGAGAATTGAGACAAAAATACACTATAGTTGTGGTACTCTAAAATTACCTCTCCAAAATGAAGGAAAGAAGGTTCATAATATATAAGAGCCCAAGAGAAGGATGAAGAGTTTCTTGGAAGGAAATAGCTAACTCTTCATCTCCATGGAGGAAGGTGAGACAAATTGAAGGACTTATTTAATTAAATGAATGAATATTGCCACATGGGTGGCTTTTCAATTTATTTTGAATAATCAAATCTAAATAAAGATGTCCATTCAAATAACCAAATATTATTTAATTCCATTGATGCGTATTAGCTAATGTTGGAATTAGGAGAGATAGGTACTAAGAGGGGAGGGGTGAATCAGTGCCTTCAAAAATTTACTTGTAAAACCTTTCAGATCTAATACTATAAATAGTTATAACTGACCAGTATAACTTGAATATAATTGCATGAATCATTTATCCACTTAACATAAGTAAATAAAAAACACGAAATTCATAACACAATCACATGACAAAAGTATTTTGGTAATGCAAAAACCCTTGTAAGAAGGTAAAAATTGCTATGCTCAGTGTTTACTATCTGTCGGTGTTGGTGTCTATTGGAACTCGGTAAACTGTCTGTTGCTCGGTGTATAGGCTTTACCGACTAGTCTATTTTTCTTTATGTTACCGATTAGCTCATTGTATGTAACCAACCGATATCTATACATACCTTTGGTACTAATGAAAACCTTAGAAGGCTCAATAGAGATAACAATCTCCCCTTTTGGCATTAGTATGAAAAATATGAATGTATAAATACAAAAATCTCTATGTGACTTATATCTCCTTATATCTCCACCATATACATATCAAAAATTGTCTAAGTACTAAGTACTCCCCCTCGGTGCATGTTCCCAGTAATATAGTATACATAGCATCCATGTAAATAATATTTGGCATGATAACATCTAATACATTGTTTTCCCCCTTTTTGATAGTAATGCCAAATAGGTAGTATACTCACAGTTTATCAAAAATTGACTGATGAGTTTTCTTCAGTGACTCTAAGAGGTTTTCCCATTCCTCTTTCAAATTGGTGAGAGAAAGGTGCTCAAGATAAAATTGTGCATGCATGTCAGAGATGTTTTCTAACACTAAAATTTTTGGTGTTGCAACTAATAGCTCAGCTTTGACAATGTGAGCTTGAAAAATATTCAGGTATGGAATTATTTCGGTCTGCAACTCAGTAACCTGATCTGTTAGGTGTTCTTCTTGTTTCTTCAAATCTTCTATCAGCTGCCAGAGTTCCTGAACTTAGTGAATATGCTTGAGGAAAACATGTGGATCGATGATAGCTATATTGGTACTCAACTGTATTTCTACATCTAAACCTTTGATCTTTTCACTGACTTCAACAGTGAAGGTGTCTAGAGTACATAGCTTCAATAATTATTGAAAAATTGTCTAGGTGATGGATTTTTTTTTAGTTATTACCTCAAATAATTTGACCTTAAGCAATGCCACTTCTTGGCTGATTTTCTCAGCTAATTTGTGTTGTATTCTAGATTTTGTCCTTTCTTCAATTCTTATATCTACATCAGTGTCTGAGTCATTGATCTTCTCTGTAAATGTAGCAAGTTGATCTATAATAGGTGTATCCTCATCAATGTGTATCTCAGGTACTACCTATTGGAGGATATCCTGCACATCATTTAGAAATTTTTTTCTTTTATGCTCTTGCACTACCTTTCTTGAACATAATTCCCTATATTTACTCAATTCCTTAGGGCTTAGGGTCCTCAAGTCACACTCAGGTAAAATGATCACTTCATCTAGGGTGACCGGCCCTTTTACTTTCTTCTTATTCTTCTATGCTAGGGGTGATTTCTTCTCAATGATATAAATTGTTCTATCTCCAATCTTTAAAGTTTACTTCCCTATTTGCACATGATTTTCCTTCTTCTGATCCTCGGTAGTGGTGGTCTTAGTTTTTTTAGTAGGAGTCTCAGTTGTGGTGTTTGGTGGAATTACCTCAGTTGCTTATGGTTCTTGTGTATCCTTTGTTGCATTTGTTTCTTTTGGTTTGGTGGAAGGTGCCTCTGTATGTGTAGGCTCATTTGCCTCTATAGGTTTCTCTCTTTGTTGATCTCCATTTGTATCTTTGTTTTTCTTGGGTTGTACTTGGGAAAGAATTTCTACTGCCTTGACAAGTACAAGAAGTTCACCCGATAGTGATGTAAATAGACTGGCAGTGTCTTGTGCTTCATCTTTGTTTGGTGCAATATTTACATCTTCATCATCTTGGTCATTAGGATCACCATGTGTGATGTCTAAAATGAGTACATCATCATTGATTTTCTTTTCTAGTTGGATTTCAACTTTGTCCAGTGCATCTTGTGAAACTTTTATTTCTTCCTTGCCCTTGGAGATATTGATTGCCTCGGCTACTGATATATCGGTACTCTTTGATTTCTTTTCTGGTCCTTCATCAATGTAAATGCATTTTCCCTTAGAATTTTGTCTCTTCTTAGATATGTTTAAAAAATCTTGTTGCTTAGATTTTTCTTCTTCTTTCAGAATTGATGTCCATATAGAATCTATAGTGACATCCATATCTGCTACATTGTCATCCATGATCATTAAGGGTCTATTCTTGATCATAAAGTTTGCTTGGTACTTGGTCAAGTAATCACTAACTTGCTAGTGTAGGAGAACCTACTCTAAACTCATCAAACAATGCACATAAGAGTCCTAAACTCTCTACTTGGTTTAGAAGTTATTAGTCAGGCACCTAGACCAAGTTGTAAGGCCTATTCCCAGGGTTGGCACAATTATAAGCCCCTGGCTTACTATGGTCAAAATGGTCAATGGGCCTAAAAATAATAGGATCTTAGGATTTTTCATTTTTTAATGTTTTGGATCCATGTTGGATCATTTTCTTAATGCTAGGACCAAGTTGGTCATTAGATTTGCAATTTTGCAAATTAGGCAAAAGTTGCTCTAAAAGTTGTCATGCAACTTTCAAGCAACTTTCTTAAAAGTTGTCAAACATATTAAACACAACTCCCAAATGGATAGTTGGTTCAAAAAAGTTATGTAACCATTGGGAGTGCCTAAATAATCCCTTATAGTTGGGTGGTAGGATATGAAGATGTAATTTGACAATTTATCAATAAAATATCAACCATTTCTCTGTAATCCTTGAGAATAGTACCCTAGTACGGATGGGTACAAATTGATGAGCATGAAATTTTGATTTTAGAAGTTTTTTTATCCAATCCACTTTAAAATAAAATAGGTTTCATGATCTAACTCATCCTAGATCAGAAGTTATCATAGTTTTTTGTTTTCTTACCTGGATTGAGGGTTTCCAACAGGTTTTCGATAGGGGTTGATCTTTTAACCCAATTCCACCATGGGAATATGATGCCCCTTTGTGGAATTAAAATTTTTCTTATGTACTTTCAGAAAATGCAGGTTAGAGGTGGAGTTCTTTAGGGAGGTGTGTTTTCCACAAAGCCGTAGGTGTACAGGCCCATATGTGCACCTACCAGTGACTTAGTACAGTCATGCTAAAAGTTGGATGGGGATTCATCAAGACCCAAAATTATAGATTTGGAACCCTTATAAATGACATCAAAGGATCCCATCATTGATCTTGGCATTCACTTGGAGGAAGAAGCACTTCTAGTGCAAACCAAACCTAATTAGGCCTATTAGCCCTGTCATAAACTTGGATAAATCAGTGACCTCCATTTGGTTTCAAGTCCTGGTGCTTGGATATGCTCCATAAGTCCCAAAAGGGTGTTAGGATCCTCAACTTAATTCATACTTTTTTTGGAGTGATTTTGATCTAGATTCAAAATACTAGTTTGGAAAGGCTACAAGCCAAATTCCTAGTTTGTGAAGCAACTTAGTACTATGGGTTGCTTTTGGATGAATGAAACATTGGAACTAAAAGAATAGGACCTAAATAGGCCATAAAAATGATTTTAGGTCACCCTTGGTCCTATAAGCCATTTCATGGGGTTTGATTACTCATTTTGTTGAAGAGATCTCTTGATGAACTTTTGTTCTTGCATGATTAGGACTTTGGTAAGCCTAGTGGTTAGGTTACCTTGCATACTAGGGTTGTGATAACCTTCTCTAATTCCATTTATTATACTTTTGATAGGTATTTAGCACTTGACCCTTTCACCTTGGGTGTTGAGAGATTGAAAACTTGCCAATTGCTCACTATTTGAAGGCTTCCACTTGCCACTGCTGCATCAAGTGGTATCAGAGCTATGTCTGATCCTAAGAATGAGGAGATCCCTATAAGGGTCACAAATGGTGAGTTAGAAAATATGGCGAGAGAGAAAAAGGTTGAAAATAAAGCCTTAACTAAGAGGCTTCAAGAACTTGAGAATAAGCTTGATGGCAAGATGAATTTTGATCTACCCTTGGATTGGATAGAGGCTTTGAAAACATTCTTTCAATGTGAGGACATCCCTAAAAAGTAGAGGGTAAAGGTGGAAAGATCCAAGTTAAATGGAGCAACCCTAACTTGGTGGAACTTCATCCAAATGGAGAGGGTAAAGAATTGGAAAAACATGATCAATTCATGGAATATGATGATAGCATTGATGAAAGAGACATATGTACCTAAGGACTATGGGGTACAAATCCATAGGAGGAAGAAAATTTTAAAACAAAAGGACATGGATGTAAGCTCTTACACTGAAGAGTTCCTAAAACTATGTATGAAGACCAATATGGCAGAAGATGAAGAAGAAAAACTAGCAAGGTACATGAATGGCTTGAAGGTATCCATTCAAGAGGAAGTAAGCCTACAGTGCCCTACCATAGTCAATAAGTGCTATCAAATGGAACTCAAGGTAGAGGAAAAATGGAAAATAAAACAAGACTTTGGGAAAGGGAAGAGTAATGATAGTGGGAAGAACTTTAGAGCCAAAGGCAACTCTTGGAACAAGGGACAAAATAGTGGCAGTAGAAGCAAGACCCCTGACCAAGGAGACAAATAAAATAGTGACTCTAATTCAAGAGGAAACTATAGAGGAAGAAGGGCTTTCAATAGAGGAAGGAAAAATTCAAGGAGAGGTAATGGACCATTGAAATGTTTCTATTGCAACCAAATGGGACACCATGCAGGAAGATGCCCTGAGAAGAGGAACAATAATAACCAAGGTGAGAGGAGAGCACAACTTATCTGAGAAGATAAGAAAGAAGACAATGTTGATGCTAGAGACTTGGAACTAGAAGAAGGAGTATGTTTAATGATGAGGTAGGTCTTCCTTCAAGTACCACAAACCCAAGAACCTCCACAAAGGAAGAATCTCTTCAGGACAAAGATCAAATGTCATCAAAAGGTATGCAATCTTCTTATAGATTTTGGCTCAACTGAAGCTATTATATCTTGTGAAATGGTTCAAAAGTTAAACCTCCCTAAGAAGCCACACCCTCACCCCTATCATGTTTCATGGTTAACCAAAGGCCAAAAAACTCTAGTAACAGAACAAGCATGGATAGAGTTCTCAATTGTAGATTTTAGTGACAAAGTTCTTTGTGATGTGGTTGAGATGGATGCCTCACACATCCATCTAGGTAGGCCCTAGCAATTTTATGTTGATGCAATACACCATTGTAGGAAGAACACCTACTCCATCACTAAAGATGGGAAGACCTTCACTATGAAGCCCCTGCCGGATAATAAATTTGAAAAAGAACCCACTATGATTATAATGGGGGAAAAAGAGATGTTAAAAACCTTGAAAGAATCTAGTATTGAGCCATTTGTCTTAATATCAAAGCCCAAAGATAGCATCAGATCTGATAAAAAAGAGCCCATACCAAATGAAGCCATAAAACTACCGCAAAAGTATAAAGATGTAACTATTATTGACCTACCCACTAGCCTCCCCCCCATTAGGGACATCAGTCATCAAATAGACCTCATAATAGGCTCATACTTTCCTAAGAAGGGACCATAAAAAATGATACCATTGCAGCATGTAGAGATTGCAAAATAGGTCACTGAATTGTTGGAAAGAGGGCTCATTCAAAAGAGTCTCAGTCCTTATGTAGTACCTTCAATCTTGGCCCCTAAAAAGGATGGAAAATGGAGGTTATGCACTAATATTAAGGCCCTAAAAAAAATCACAATAAGGTATAGATTCCCCATGCCAAGGATTGAGGACCTATTGGATCAACTAGGAGGTGCTTGCTACTTCACCAAGATAGACTTAAAGTCTGGTTACCATCAAATCAGAATCAAACCAGGAGATGAATGGAAAACAACATTCAAGAATACTAAAGGTTTGTTTGAATGGTTAGTAATTCCCTTTGGCTTGAGCAATGCCCCTAGCACTTTTATGAGGCTTATGAATGAGATATTCATTGATTTTATTGGCAAATTTGTTGTTGTTTACCTTGATGACATACTAATATTCAGTCATAGCAAGGAATACCATCTTGATCATGTGGAACAGGTACTAAAAAGACTCCATCAACACAAGTTGGTAATCAACTTGGAAAAATGCATGTTTATGAGGAAGGAACTTGTGTTCCTAGGTTTTGTGATCTCAAAACGTACCCTCAAAATGGATCCTGAGAAGGTAGATGCAATCATTAATTAGCATCCACCAAAGAATCAAAGTGATGTAAGGAGCTTCCATTGGCTTGCAACATTCTATAGGAAGTTCATCAAAAAATTTAGTCATGTGTGTGCACCAATGCTTGAAACAATCAAAGGTGGAAAAAAGACTAAGTTTGCATGGACAAAGGAAGCCAATGATGCATTTCAGTACTTGAAGAATAGATTCTCCCAATAACCTATCTTGGTCCTCCCTGATTTCAACAAAGTTTTCACTATGGAAACAGATGCAAGCAATTTGGCTATTGGGGTATTCCTAAGCCAAGAAGGCAAGGCAGTTGCTTTCTTCTCAGAGACATTATATGAGGTTAAAAGAAAGTACTCTACTTATGACCTAGAGCTTTATGCCATAGTCCAAGTCCTCAATAAATCAAGGCACTATTTGATCCCAAAAGATTTTGTAGCCTACACTAATAACCATGCATTAAGCTTCCTCAATTCACAATAAAAACTCTCAGTCAAGCATTTGAAATGGGTAGAGCAATTGCGGGCCTATACCTTCAACATTAAGCATAAAAAGGGTGTAGCAAACAAAGTTATTGATGCCCTTATCAAGAGGATTGGTCTAATTGAAGAAGTTAAATTACAAAGTGTGGGAATTGAGTCCCTCAAACACTTGTACCTGGATGACCCTATTTTTGCAGAGGTATATCAGATTTGCACAAAAATGGAGGGCATATATCACACTGACTTTTCTGAATATATTATTCATAATGGACTTATATTCAAGGGAGCACAACTATGTATACCAAAATCTTCAATGAGAGAAAACATAATTAGAGAAAAGCATTGTGGTGGCCTAGGAGGTCACTTTGGAATTGACAAGACAATAGACATGGTGAAGAGGAGCTATTTTTGGCCCAAGTTGAACAATGAAGTTAACAAGTTTATAGAAACTTGCACAATTTTCCAGAAAGCTAAAGGAATGACAAAAAATCAAGGGCTCTACCAACCCTTACCAATCCCTTCAAGACCTTGGGAGTCCATATCAATGGATTTTGTAATGGGACTGCCTAAAACCAAGCAAGGATTTGATAGTGTTTTTGTCATAGTGGATAGGTTCAAAAAAATGGTTCATTTTGTACCATGCAAAAGCACAAATCATGCATCTCACATAGCCAATATATTCTTCAAAGAAGGAGTCAGAATTCATGGCTTACCTTAGACAATTGTATCAGACAGGGATGTAAAGTTCCAAGGACACTTTTGGAGGACACTCTTCAAGAAGTTGGGTACAAATCTCACCTATAGCTCTACCTATCACCCACAAATAGATGGGAAAACTGAGGTACTAAATAGGTCCCTAGGAAATCTCCTAAGATGCTTAACCAAGAAATACTCACAAAGTTGGGATACAATCCTACCCCAAGAAGAGTTTTCCTTCAATGACTCTATAAATAGGTCAACTGGTAAAACTCCATTCCAAGCAGTATATGGTTTGCACCCCAAGGGACCATTGGATCTGATGGAACTCCCCTCTGATTTCAAAACCAGTGCTCAAGGCTAAGAACTGGAAGAGCTCATCACAAAGGTACATCAGAAAGTAAATGAAGCATTACAAAGGTCAAGTTTGAAGTATAAAGAAAGTGCTGATAAAAGAAGAAGAGAGGTCAACTTCAAAGTAGGAGATAGGGTTCAGGCATTCCTAAGGAAAGAGAGACTACCTAAGGGTAGATACTCCAAACTACAAATGAAGAAAGTAGGTCCGTGTAGTATACTAAAAAAAATAGGTGAGAACTCCTATGAAATATCCCTTCCTCCAACTTTGCAAATCTCTCCAATATTCAATGTGGCAGACCTCACACCATACAAAGCTACAGGAGGTTCATTAAATGAGCAAGGTGAGAACATCCAAGATGAAGACTATGTTACCAAACTTCCCCAAAGAAAACTAGTGGACTTAGAAGAAATCATGGACACAAAGCTATTAAGATAGACCAGAACTAAGAAGTACATGTAGTACTTAGTTAAATGGAAGGGTCTCCCCCACATAGATGCTACATGGATGATCGAAGATCAAATCAACCAACATGGAACTTCAGTGGAGTAGTCATCCTCAAGTAGGGACTTGAGTTTTAAAACACAAGGGGAGTATGGTGCAAGAGAACCTACTCTAAACTCATAAAAAAATGCACCTAAGAGACCTAACCTCTCTACTTAGTTTAAAAGTTATTAGTCAGGCACATAGACCAAGCTGTAAGGCCTAGTCCTAGTGTTGGCACAATTATAAGCCCTTGGCTAACTATGGTCAAAATGGTCAATGGGCCTAAAAATCATAGGATCTTAGGATTTTTCATCTTTTAAGGTTTTAGATCCATGTTGGATCATTAGCTTAATGCTAGGACCAAGTTGGTCATTAGATTTGCAATTTTGCAAATTAGGCAAAAGTTGCTCTAAAAGTTGTCATGCAACTTTCGAGCAACTTTCTTAAAAGTTGTCAAACATATTAAAAACAACTCCCAAATGGCTAGTTGGTTCAAAAAAGTTATGTAACTATTAGAAGTTCCTACATAAGCCCTTACAGGTGGGTGGTAGGCTATGAAGATGTAATTTGACAATTTATCAATAAAATATCAACCATTTCTCTGCAATCCTCAAGAATAGTGCCCTAGTATAGATGGGTACAAATTGGTGTGCATCAACTTTTGAGTTTATAAGTTTGTGTATCCAATCCAATTTAAAATGTAATAAGTTTCATGATCTAACTATCCTAGATTATAAGTTATCAGAGTTTTTTGTTTGCTTTCCCAGATTGAGGGTTTCTAGTAGGTTTTCGATAGGGTTTGACCTTTTGACCCAATTCCACCATGTGAATCTAATGCCCCTTGGTGGAATTAAAACTTTGTTTATGTGATTTCATAAAATGTAGGTTAGAGGTGGAGTTTTGTAGGGAGGTGTGTTTTCCACAAAGCCCTAGGTGTATAGGCCCATATGTGCACCTACTAGAGACTTAGTACAGTCATGCAAAAAATTGGTTGGGGATTCATTAAGACCCAAAATTCTAGATTTGGAACCCTTATATATGCCCTCAAAGGATCCCATCATTGATCTTGGGCATTGGATTGGAGGAAGAAGTACTGGTAGTGCAAACCAAACCTAATTAGGCCTATTAGCCCTGTCCTAAAATTGGATAAATCAGTGACCTACATTTGGTTTCAAGTCCTAGTGCTTGGATATGTTCCATAAGTCCCAAAAGGATGTTAGGATCCTCAACCTAATTCATAATTTTTTTGGAGTGATTTTGATCTAGATTCAAAATACTAGTTTGGAAACGCTACAAGCCAAATTCCTAGTTTGTGAAGCAGCTTAGTACTATGGGTTGCTTTTGGTTGAATGAACCATTGGAACTAAAAGAATAGGACCTAAATAGGCCATAACAGTGATTTCAGGTCACCCCTTGTCCTATAAGCCATTTCATGGGGTTTGATTACTCACTTTGTTGAAGAGATCTCTTGATGAACTTTTGTTCTTGGGTGCTTAGGACCTTGGTAAGCCTAGTGATTAGGTTACCTTGCATAGTAGGGTTTTGATAACCTTCTCTAAGTCCCTTTATTATACCTATGATAGGTATTTAGCACTTGAACCTTTCACCTTGGGTGTTGAGGGATTGAAAACTTGGCAATTGCTCACTATTTGAAGGCTTCCGCTTGCCACTGTTGTATCGCTTGCCCAAAGCATAAGTATGCAGCTGCCCAAACTAGAGAGCATTCTCTCTTTCTCTTTTTGGTTTCTATTGTGAAAACCCATTTCTCAGTAATTATATCATCCAATTTCTTTGGTAAGGTACAGGAAAACTCCAGTGGAACTTTCTTAAACTTTATCATCATTTGGATGAAAGCCTCTTCAATTTTAGTTTGATCTTCTTTTTACATTTTGTCAAATCTATCTAGTAAAGGATCAGTGAGATCTCCATGTTCAATTATGTCCTCAATGACTTCATCTATTGTTTTGGCCTTTCTAGTGACTACTTTGAATTGATTTATATCATCCTTTGTCTCCGTATCCTCTATATCTTCCCTATTTCTTATGTATTTCCTCTTTTTCTTTGCTGTCTCAGCTACTTTCTTGTTCTTTCTCTTTATGTATTTCTTTTTCAGTGTAGCTGCTCTTCTTTTTGTTACTTTTACTGCTTCTTCTTTCTTTGTAGGTGGTGCTATAGTTGATGAATGTGTCTTCATACCTTCATATATCGGTGACTGTATCTTTGTAGGAATTTCAGGTGGAGGAACTTGTGTAGGATCTACTTCTTTGTCTGACTTGATCTCCTTACTATCATATGGTTTTTCAGCTAACTATAGCTAACATTCAGTTGCCTATTGAACTGGTATCCCTTTAGATGTTACTAACTTATCTCCATATTTTGCAGTGAGATCCTTCTTCATTCTATTTACCTTTTTTGTGAATTTTACCAATCTCAATATTAGTAGATATCCTATATTTAGCTTCTTCATATACTCTAAACCTAGTGGCTATGGGATCCTTCGATACTACAAGAAATGCATTGATAGATTTCAAGGTGAAATCATGATTCATCTCATATCCCATTGGTGCCAACCATTTTATGCTAGGCTCAACTACTTTTATCATGGTGTAATCGGTGTCTACCACAAAACATATGTCATTAAATTTTTTGTACTGATTCCCTCAGAATTCTGCTTCTCTTTTACATTTTGGTTTGAAATTTAGTGAAGTGAGCATTAAACTCTACATTCATCTTGTCTCCTAACTTTTTCATCATTTCACCAATCTATTTTGTTATCGGTACATTCAGTATCCAATTTACTTTACCGGTGCTAGGCACAAACTTTTGTAAATAGAAAAATATGCTTGCAAGTAGAGAACCGTACTTACATGTGTTAGATTTATTTTTCCTTATAGTCTTCATATTCTCTTGGAGTTGATGTAATAGTTCCTCGGCAAGATCAACTTGGTGACCTTTCACTACAATTTTGTGCACCATGTCTACTGTGCTGTAGGGTACACTGTTGAGTCTGCTTGATTGAAATAGCTTATACCCAATCATATGTGCTGCAAATTTTACTACTGGGTCCTTGATTGTTGAAATATTTAATGCCCAACCATCCCATTGTGCTCTAGTGTATTTCTCAACATCTAATCGTGATAAAATTTGGAAAGCCTTAGCTTTTTCAGTAGTAGGGAGCCCAGTAACCCTACTAGTTACTTTCTTCATGACCTCAATCAGTTTATCCAGCCATAACTTGTCATCATGATATCTACTCAGAATGATTCTCATCCAATCCAATTTGAATGATTGCAGCAAGTGCGTAAAATATGATAAACCTAATTCCTCAATTTTCTTGTAGTCTGATTTCATTTTTCCATCAGGGCCACAAAGTGGTTGATAAGCTACAATTGTTTCAAAGTCCCCAACTTCTCTGATTTTGCAGTGAATGTAAGACCTTACATCTTCTGTCAATAAAACCCTTTTTGGTATGCTTGATAATGCGCTCATTGAATTTTTTTGTGCTGTGACCTTGGGATGTGGTTTAAAATTTGGTTCAACAAAATTTTGCCTAATGATTAGGTTAACTTTCTATTCAACACTTTGAGTTTTGCTTGTAGATGATGTCGATGCCATAAATTGATTCTAGGGTTTCAACAATCAACAGAATAGGAAGTGTTTGATCACAAATAAACTTACTTGATATTGTGAAGAGTGATGTCAGTTTGATCTAGTATAGCCTTGAATCCTTCAGAAAATCCTTTAGCTCAAACTCTGTGCTTTGAAATTCTCTTCTCTTCAAAATCACATTGTAGAAATGAACTCTGTTCCCATGTATTTATAGACTTTCAATGTTCTCGCTCAAACTTTTATGTAATAAATGCTCCATCTAACTTTTGGTATGACATAGCTATCAGCTTAGTGACTACTAACACTTTCATCTACTTGGTTAACATAGGTTCCTTCATCGGTTGATATATATGCTTGGTTAACCTTAGATGGTGATTACCGATGGGTAACAAACTCTCAGTCTCTCTTTTACTGACTGTATAACATTGTTAGCTCATGAAAACTAAACCATAGCCCATCTTTATTCATGCTAATTTGGTATAAGAAATTTATGCGTAAGGAACTGTATGTGAAATATGATCTTTTCAAATATCAGTCCCATACATATCTATTTCACTTTAAGTGGAGGTACCGATGTCACCCAATCCAGTGGATGAGGTTTCACCGACAACATTACTTGACTCGACATTCTCATTAGATGCCTTCTTCCACATAGTGTTCCTTAACTTCATGATATCAACAATAGTATATCCACTTTCTAATATATGGTTCTCATCTATTGCTCAGTCTTTGTAGTTCTTTCTTAAATGACTGACCTTATGGAAGTGCATACATGCCATCCTAGAGTTTGTCCAATTTCTTGATTGTCCAATCCAATTCTTTCTATAATAGTTTGCTGCAATGTGTCCATATCTACCACATACAACACAATTAGTCCATGTATTATAATCCCAAACATAAGAGCTACCTTGTCTCTTTGGTTGATATGGTCTACGTTGAGATTTCTCCTTAGGTGTCCAAACTTGCTTCATTTTTGCCTTGCAGTCTCGTGTAGTGTGTCCAAGCTTGTTACAAGTATAGCATATTTTCTCCATGGTAGTATTATTGGTGAGATCATTTTTCTTGGCTCTACACTCATAAGAAAGATGTCCAAAATTTCCACAGTAATAACAATATCCATTAAACTTAGGAGTGACAGGAGGTTTACCTTGTGCTTTGCTTCTACACATATTAGATGTATGTCCAGGTTTGCCACAATGATAACATGTCAACACTTCAGGTTTCTAATTTTGACTAATGTTGACTTGTTCAATTTGTTGTGATGTTTCTCCTTCACCGTTGTAGCCTATACTGACTTTTCTCCCAAATCTTCTTTGATTAGTTAAGAAGTCATCAATCTTCTTGGAATTGTCCTCAGCAAGTTTCTTCATTTCATTTTGCTATTGTTGATTTTTCACTTCATTTCTCAGCTTCTCATTTTCTTCTGTAAGTCTTGCAACATCTTCTATTTTTCTTGACAATTTTACATTCACTTGGTTTACTTCTTGATTCACAGTCATCACTTGATTAGTTACTTGAAAATGTCAGTTAGTGAGTCTTTGTATCTCACTTTTTTTAGTTTGAAGTTGTTCACTCATCTGTCTTTGGTCATCAATTGCTAGATTTCTTTCTTGCTCGGCTTGATTTTCTTTGTTCATTGTTTCTATCATTCTTACCATCTGAGACTCTTGACCCATTTGTAGTGCTTTCACTTGATCAATTAAATGTTGATTCTTTTTAGATAGATTAGTGATTATGCTTTTAGATCCATCGGTGATACTTCCAGAACTAGATCTAGTGTGCTCGAATATGTCATCAATAGGTTCTTCATGTTAACCGATCTCATTCTATAGTCTTGCTAGATTCTTCCTTTCATCTAGTAATTTCCTCAGTCCTTCCTTGGCTTGCTTATACTATTCCACATACATTTTCATTGGTATCTTCTGATTCTCAATATTTTTGTCAAGCTTGTATCTCTACATGACTTAGATCTTTACCCTTCAGCGGTTAAACTATTCAATAAGAGAACTGAGCTCTGATACCAATTGTTGGAATTAGGAGAGATAGGTGTTGAGAGGGGAGGGGTGAATCAGTGCCTTCAAAAATTTACTTGTAAAACCTTTCAGATCTAATACTGTAAACAGTGATAACTGACCAATATAACTTGAATATAATTGCATGAATCATTTATCCACTTAACATAAGTAAATAAACAACATGAAATTCATAACACAATCACATGACACAAGTATTTTGGTAATGCGGAAACCCTTGTAAGAAGGTAAAAACCATGATGCTTGGTGTTTACTGTCTGTCGGTGTCAATGTCTATTGGAACTTGGTAAACTATCCACTTCTCGATGTATAGGCTTTACCAACTAGTCCGTTTTGATTTATGTTACCAATTAGCTCATTGTATGTAACCAACCGATATCTATACATACCTTTGGTACTAATGAAAACCTTAGAAGGATCAATAGAGATAACAACTAAAGGGGGTGGAATTAATTTAATTTAAAAGAACTAGGACTTTAGAATTAAATTAATTAATCATAGGGATTTTTAGCCAATAAATGTCAAATATTTAGGAATTAAATATAGTGTATAATTAACGCATATTTAGGGTTTTTTGCATTTGACACCAAGTCAAATAAAGTCAAGTAGGAGATAGAATTGCCTAGTACAATAGGACTTTGATGATGTAGAATTTTGGATAAATGCACCAAAATTGATTAAAATTGTAAGGTGCCAATTTTGGGGTACTACAAAGGTAAAGTCATCATATTTTTCATACCACAATCCATATTCAACTATGCCTCTTAAGTACCTTAGTATCCTTTTCATGACTACATAATGTGATTGTCTACGTTCAGCCTGAAATCTTGCTACAATTCCAACTTCATGTTCTATATCTAGTCTTGTATGGGTAAATATTGCAATCCTCCAATCATGGATCTATACTTCTTCTGTTCAACTGCAGGAGTCTCATCTATCCTAGATAACTTGTGTTCGGTTACCATAGGTGTTCCAACTGGTTTACAATTCTCCATTCCAAATCTCTTTAGTAAATCATTCAAGTACTTTGTCTAACTCAGAAAGATACCCTCATTGCTCTGTGTTATCTGTAATCCTAAAAAGTATTTCATTTCACTAATCATACTCATTTCAAATTCAGTCTTCATTTCATCTACAAATTTATCACTAGCTTCATCTTCTCCTCCAAAGATAATATCATCAACAAAAATAACTACAACCAACAAACCATTTTCAATTTCTTTTGTATATAGGTTGCTATCAGCTGTGCCTTTTGTAAATCCTAATTTTATCAAATACTTATCCAATCTTGCATACCATTTTCTAGGTTCTTGTTTTAGTCCATATAAAGATTTCTTTAGTTCACATACCATATCTCCTTCTTCAATTAAAGGAAAACATTCAGGCTACTCAAGGTAGACTTCTTCTTCCAATTCTCCATAGAGTCCTCTAGTCCTTGTGGGACCACTCAAATCAGTATGAATAATCTCCAACTTCTCTATTGTTATGAACTTCTTGTTGGGAAATGAGCTTCTCTTCTATTTAGCCATCATGCATTCTTTGTGAATCATGTTATTAGGCTTCATAATTATAGGAAAATATCTTACTACAAGTGTAGTACTCACTTTCACAATGTTATCAAAGTTTATATGACAAAATCTTATGTGCCATAACCAACTATCATCAATCTTCATAATGAAGCATGTCATCTCAGTAGGATTCAACTAAAATACATTACATCTAGTTCTAGATCTAGTACCAATCAAATTACCATCCTTGTCTTTGATCACACAAGTTTTCTCAATAAACCAAACTTGATATCTCTTATCAACTAGTTGTCCAACACTCAAAAGATTATGTTTCAAACCATCTAAAAAGTAAATATCATCAGTATTAGTCTTTCCATCAAGAGTAATAGATCATATAACTTTAATCAAACAAGGTGCATTGTTTCCCACTCTAATAATTCCTCCATCATAATTGTTAAACTTTATGAAGTTTTTCATGTCTCCAGTCATATGATGTGAACAACCACTATCTATAATCCAATTAGATTTCTATTCTACTTGAGAAACTAAGGCTTTTTCTTCCTCAACTTATGTTTCAAGATTTTCTTCTTTAATTGCTACAAATCATATATCATCATCCTCAGTATCACTTTCACTTAAAGTTTACTCCACACTAGCTTCAAGTTCTTCATCATTAGGATAACAATATTCTTTAGATCTTCTAGGATTAAAGTTGTTTCTATACTTCTTAACTCTCTTAGGACATTTAGATGCAAAATGAAAATATTCTTGACAAGTCCAACATTTAAAATTTTTCTTACCATCTAGTTCTCTTTTCATGAGCAAGACAATACCCTCTTCAATCTTTCTGTCTTCTTCATTTCTAGATCTGCTGCTGATAGCATAATCTCTACTTACATTGATGCTTCTTGAAAAAGTAGGGTGAACACTAAGTGCATTGAATGATGTCTCCATTCTAGGTAAGTCTCCTAATAGTCTCAAGTTCATCTCTACTACTTCTAATTTTCCAAGAAGAGTTTCACTGGTGAAGTTCATAGTACAAGATATAACTTGTTCAATCATCTATTTTGTTTACTTAAATATAGGAGTCAATGTCCTCAAAATTTTCCATATCACTTCATTTTCTATCTTGGTTCCTCCATAAGATTTTTTACCTGTAAGAATCTCTGACATTCTACCAATATAGCTTCAAACAGATTCATCTTCCATCATTCTTATATCTTCAAATGAACATATCCAATTATGTAATGTGACTTTCTTTTCATGTTCATCACCTTCAAAAGTAGATTATAAAGATAACAAAATTTCATGAGATTTCTTTAGATATTTTACCTGACTGTACTCAATTTATAGAAGGGCTGACAAAAGTGCTTCTCTAGCAAGTATGTTACACATGAATAGATCTCATTCTCCATTAGTAAAATCTCCAATTTTGTCCTGATCAATGATAGTCTTCTAATTCTTTATGATTAACCAATAACTTGGTCCTAAAAAATGTGAGTGTGTATTCATCTTTTCTTTCCAGCTATCAAAATTTACTCCATCAAACTTAGGGATTTCTTTCCTGAAATGACTCACCATGGATCTCCTTAAGTTGTTAAAATTTTCCTTCGAGGACCTGCTACTCTGATACCAATTTTTAGAAAGGAAAGTCCACCAAGATAACTAAGAGGGGGGCATGAATCAGTTATCTGACAAATATAACTTTTATCAACCTCAATATATTTTTACCATGTAAGCAGTGTATCCAACAACAAATAGAAATATATTCATACAAAATAACACAATGATACAAGATATGTTAACTAGGGAACCTCTTGATCAAAGAGTAAACCCTAGTGGGAATGTTGCTCACAAAATATGCACTAATATGAAAGTTCCTTGTGAGAGGATGGACTCTGTTAGGAGTCTTATCAAATAAATTTAGTACATATGAGTCCCTTTTAGGAGACTTTGAATCCCTACTAATAGATTCTAACTCTGTTAGGAGTTATGAAAGATAGAAAGACCTACTGCACAAACAACTTCAATGGAAAGATCACTAAACACACTATCCAATTGATCTCTATATTATTCAATAGAATAATATAAAAATATTACTGATCTCAACAACTTGTTACCTCTCCTCTTATTGTGCCAAACCACGCCAACTGCTTCATTAGATCTCAATACCAGATCTCTGTACTTCACATATCCTCTGTCAACAAGTATTTCATAAATCCATAATCCACTTTCACAATATTTTCAATTCAATTAAAAATTCTTACATTACAATAAGGAATACATTCCTTCATTTATACCACACTCAAGTAATTACAAATGAGTCAGCATACAAATTACAAAATAAAAGTTTCCACGTGTTACACAAAAATTACACAAAATTGTCAGCTTCCAATTAATACAATTCTTCACTCGTGTGACCTCAAACCTTTTTCTCACATCCACATCACTATCAACATGTCTTCTACTGCTCCATAAGTGTGCATGATCAAATTCAATCCCTATTAGGAGATATCATCTAATTTCCACAAACCGCTACTCAGGAACACTACCTAAATACTACTTCCACTGATTTCCACATAACTATCATGAATAAGTGAATTTATGTATGTGCTCTTAACCATGATCATATAACACATCATAGAGTAATTTACCAACTCTGCATAGCTTGATCTTCAATATCCCACATTTTCTAACTCAAACAATGTTTGCTTCTCTGCTAATCTTCAGTAGATCACTGTGTTGACATCAATGACAATCATAGTCATGAATGCAACAAAAAATGCTACAGATTGGTTGTGAATACTCCCCCATAGGTTATATTCAGTATTAATTGCTAACAACACCAACAACAAGAGACATGATCTCCAAAGGATAAATATATTGAAGTGAGCGAGAAAATTAGAAGGAATGAAATTATCAAAGCATCGTCACTTAAGAAAATCAGCACCCACAAACTTCCTCACCTCAAAAAATAGGACACAATCTTCCCATGAAGAGAAGTCTCTCAAACACCAAACACAAGTAGCAAGGGGACCACCTTCAGTAGGAAATGACCCCAAAGGAGATTTGGTGTTGTTATGAATTTTGTTGTCACTATTTGGTTTTTTTGTTTTTTTGGAGTATGTATTTTAGTTGTTATGGAAAATGGTCTTAGTTCTTTTGGTGGCAAGTGAATTACTCATTATTTTTGAAGGCTTGTCCTACTCCTAAATTTTTGTTTCCCTTTTAATTTCTATATTTTTAGCTGAGTTTGGGATTATTATGATCTTTTTATGTAGGGAGATATTATACTATCCATAATAAGGACTTGACACACTTATTATGTTTCTTGCTCTTTCACAATTCCAATGGAGGTGGAAGTGTCTCTTATAGAGGTGGGGAGCCATTTCATGAAGGAGGAACTTTGATAGTTTGGGTAGTAGTCTCCTTTCAACAGATGATTGGGCACGAGATAAAAAATTTGTTAGCTCTCCAGTCTAATAATATCTTCCTTTTCTTCTCCTATTGAGGTTAGCTCATTCTTTATTACTATAGAAAGAATTTTTTTATATGGAGTTTTTTCTTTATTTGAAGGGGTATTTTTCTTTAAAATAGGGTGATTTACACTAACATTTTCTTATTAATTGTGAAGGCTTGGAAAGTGTTTCAAACTCACAATAATTTTTTCATCAACAAAGGTACTAGTTGTTTTTTGTTAAAGATTAATTTTTTCCATGCTGTTATAAGTGGCCAATTTTAGCCCTTTGTTCTCTAAGAATTATCTTTAAGAAATGTGGGTGAATCTACTAACTCTTTCCCTTTGACACATTGAATTTTATAGAAAGCACATTTTATAATGTGTTTTTAATCACTTCCAAGACATTGGATTATGGTTATGTAAGGGTCATATCCATTTCTTTGGTTATTGTTGAATATGAAAAATAATCAATCAATTTTTTTTACAATAATATATTTATTCTTAAATTTTCATATTATACCATCCTAAAAATTTAGCACCCACAATTGGTTAATCAGTTAGGGCCCATTTTGATGATTTCTAAATTTCATGTTTTTTATGCTTAATCCATTTACCTGTCTACTTCTATTCCAACATCTACCTTATCTTCATATCTCCCCATTATGTTCTTTAGATTTTTCCTAGGTACATAATGTTGACGGCTTTAGGTTATATGGAACATAATGCCTAATGCATTTTTCTTGAGAAGAATTGGGCCTAAATTTCAACTAGACCAGTATTTTATTAACAAATCAGATCTCATGGTCCCCCTGGCCTAATTTTAAATCACAAATGTGTAATGAGGTATATAAATACCTTATCTCTCCTCAATTCAGGTAAAGAATGTACTCTCAATAATTTAACAATCGAGTGAATTTAATATTTGAAGGCAAGCATAAAAGTAAATTTTAAATAAATATATTCCATTATGGAAAGATTATATCCTATGATATCCAAGAAGATGAGTTCTAAAGAAAGCAATAAGATCATTTGTCCATATTTATGCATTCTTCATCCATAGAAGGCATTCAATCACAGATAACAACATTGAAGATATAAGAGTGGAATTCGTAGATCTATACATTTGTGAAGATATCCTTGATTCACTTCTATATTTATAGTTGATAACTCCAATTCAAGCACCTTCATGCATATATGTAATCTCAATATCCACTCATGAAGGTATTGACAAGGTAGATTTATTATTCACATTAATATTAACGTTCCTTTATGGAATTTTATTTTATTTTAAATATTAATTCCTAATAGGGGTATTACAAAGGAAATCACATTTCCACAACCTTTTCCATTTTATTTAAGTAAAGGTACTAGTGGCACAATTGTTGGGACTAAATCCAAAATAAAATGAGATATGTGAAATTGGCTATCAATTTTTTGGGTAGATATCCTAGGAACAAAATGCTTTGGGCTTCATCTTTCTAGGAAGAAAATTTTCTTGACTTTTTTTTGGGAAAAAAATTCCCAAGGAATCTTGTACCTAAACAATCCATCTTAAATTAAGATCACTAGCTAGTTCTAATTCTAGGTTTTCATTTTATCTCATTATGGGTTTCTATCTAGTTTTTCCATTGTGTATTTTTAATAAGTACTTCATTTCACCCACTTTATTATTTACCTTGCATAATTAAATTATTTTCCTAAATATGTTTAATTCTTAATCAATAACCATGAAGGATCATTGCACTAAATTCACATTTAAGTGCTACTTGAACTTATACTATCATTTTCCTTTCAATATACTCAAAAGAAGGTGAAAAATACCTTGTGTACCTTTCTCTCTTTTTCTTACTAAATATTTTCATTAGCTTGATGAATGATATTTATATATTATTTTAGTGGTATACCCCCTTTACATTTATTTGATCCTCACTTTTTATTTCATATATGTATGTATTATTTCAAAATCCATTTCCTTCATATAGGGTTTAGGGAAGTTGATTCATAATGATTAACATGTCATTGAATTTGTAAGAACTATTTCCCATATTATTGATATAGTAATGTTAAAACTCTTAAGGAATTTTCTCAAGACCTAGGTTTAAATTCACCTCTCACTAGTGTTTATAATCCCATGATTTTCTTGCCACATTACATATTGTTTCTACTCTTTGTAAACCTCTCATGAATAAATCCAATAAAAATATCCATCTCACACATGTTAGTATTGGAATAATTCCCAATCCTATTGTTCCTCCTTGTTCAAGTGTTCCATGTCTTTTCTAGCCTTCATATATGCCTACCTACACTAATATCATGTATTCATATTCCAACGTTCTTTCAATTTCCCATAATTGTCCCAAAATTTCACATATGTCACATTCCAACCTCTCCATGACATTAGTGATAATATATTACTTTGTGAATTGTCCTATTTTCCTCAATTATGTTTGACGCTTCCTAATTATCAACTTCATGTGACTAGATTTGTGAGCACAAGACCAATAGATATAATTGATAAGACTAATGATTAATCACTTCCCTTTTAGAAGTTTCATAAACCAAAACACTTTATTAAGATCGATAACTCATCAAACAACATTCACGCACAAGTAGAAAAAAACATGCAATGGTGTGGCTCCTTTGTCATCTTATTTTAAACCTTCTCATATTCTATATGTTTTTGAATCTTTGCATAATATGATGTTAAATTTTATTAATGCTAATGTCTTAATTAGTTTTTCCCACTAAGCTAATTGATACTTCTAAACAATCCATCAAAAAGTTTGATCTAAAAGCCTTTTTCCAATATCATCGTCAACTTGGTCATGATACTTACAAAAGTTTTTATTTGAAATTTATCATTCAAGACGTCAATAATTCTAATGCTATATCTATTGCGGGTGTTAATACTCAAGGAAAAAAATATGTTTCCCTTCCCAACAAAAACTTGTAAATTTATATATTTCCTCCACATTCTAATTTAACGAATTTCATTGAGTCTATTCCTTCTTCATCTAACCATGATGTTAAAAATCCTACCATTGTGACCTATATCATTGTGTTTACTAAAGCTAATATTTTTATTAATCTTATTGATCAATATAAACCTAAACAAAAACTTGAGCCTATTTTTGTGTATTAAGCTCGATCCTAGTGAGACTATTAGGTCACTATATGGTCCTCCTTACATAGTTGCAAATTAAATTAATGGTATTCTCTCTCATTTATTGCTTATGTATCCTAGTTACATTTTGAATAGTCTAAGTAATGAACATCTTTACACTCAATAGCTCAAATGATATTTCGATGAATTTTTTTATTCGATGACCAAAATATTCAATGGTTTCATTTAACCTACGTATGGTACCATTTATTTTTCATATAGGTTGGTAATTATACCTTAGATATCACCTATATTTTCATCTAAACATTTAATTAATTTCAAGTTAGGATTGGTCTTCCCTGGATCACTTCCATGAAATCTACAGTCTCTCTCATTCATAAGTGTTTTAAATTTCCTCATGATGGAAAAATCAACATGATTAACCACAATCTCTATTATCATTTGGCTAATTGAGGTAACTTTGATCTTGACTTATTTTTCCTTCCATGCCTTATCTATTCGAACCCCACAAATACAACTATTTATTGTCTTATCCAAAATTTAAAACTAACATGATATGTAAACTTAGCAATTCTTTTCCTATAGTCCATCTCCATGCCCTATAACTATACATATTCCTATACCTTTCAAACTTCATATTTATAGTTTCATTCCACCTCCTATATTTTATAAACACTCCATAGTTTTTACCTCTTAACTTAGTGTGGTGGCTTCTATTTTTCCTCTAGAGGAAGGGATATTTAGTTGATTGATCCTAATCAAAACCAAATGTAACTATTGTGCTTGTGGAAACAAAGACAAATTTTATGTTATATATCCTATGATCACACTTCCCAAAACCTTCCCTCCCCTAAGAAACCCAACGTTACTTTGTATTCCCCTTTACTAGCCTATGCATAGCCCAAAGGAGGAAGTTAATCTCAATAAGATGAAATTGAATAAACATGGTTATTTTGTTTGCATTAGAGATCATATCTTGATTTTTTAGAAACATATGATAGCATTAATGCTGATTTCAATATTTCTAATGCAAATGATGATCATGCTAGTGATTTAATTGATATGTATAATATTATTGATGTTGGAAACAATTGTCTGAAGAAAATTGCTACTCAAATTATGTATTGTCTTTGATGTCACAAAATGTCATAGTCCACAACATTCAGTACCTACTGAGCTTAGTCGGTCTGCCAGGTAGTAAAATTAGTGCTTACCGAGTTCACTCGGTTATCAAAGAAAATTAGTGCTTACCGAGTTCACTCAGTTATCAAAGAAAAATTAGCATTTACCGAGTTCAGTCGGTCATCAAAGGAAATTTAGTGTTTACCGAGTTTAGTCAGTTGTCGAAGAAAAGATAGAATCTACTGAGTTCAGGCGGTTATCGAAGGTAAAGGATTGTCAGTGTTTACCAAGTTCCCTCGGTCTCTGAAAGATTGTAAAAAGTTATGGTCTCCGAGCACTGTTAGCTCTTGAAGGATTTTTGCAAATAAAGTTTGCTTATTTCAGCCGACTGTTATACTTAGTAATGTTGATTTGACAAATCTAAAATCATATAAATAAAAGGTCAAATTTGAAAAAGAAACACAGCAGAAGATTTACAAAAGAGAGACAGGAAAGGTGTGTGCAAATTTGTGAAGGATGATCAGATATCCTTGAGGAGCAGCAGAGATTTATTTGATCAGGAAGGATCACACTTCTACAGAATAGAGATTTGTAATTAGCAAGGCAGTTGCATTATTATACAAGTCATTTTCATTGTTACCTTTTTATCATTCTAATAGTGAATTCTAAATCTCTTAACCGAGTTGGTTTAGCAATCATATTGTAAATCCTCTAACAAGGTGACAATTCCATTGAATTGTTTTCAAGACCTCTTACCAAGCCACTCCTAGCAGGGTGATTAAATCCTCTAATAAGGTCACGCCTAACAGTGTGTTTTGTAACCTTTTACTGGGTTGGCTTCTAACCGGTCATCACTTTAGAAAAGTGAAAATCAATATCTAGATACATTGGTGGTTTTTCCCATATTGGGTTTCCATGTTAAATCTTGTGTCTCTTGTGTTCTTAATTGCTATCTTAATCATATAAAAATGGTGATGAATATCCAAAGATAATTTTACTAATACTTTTTGCATCTTCAAAGTTACTACAATCTATTTACCGAGTGCTAAACAGATAATATTCATTAAGATATCCTAAGGGATCTGGAAAGAAATAATAGTGAAGTGTTTTATGGTTGATTGATTCACCCCCCCCTCTCAGTCACTTCATCCATATTCCATCAATTGGTATCAGAGCTTTTGGTGCTTGCAGGAAGGGTTTCAAGGACCTAAGCTAAAGATCAGGATGTCTTACAAGAGGGAAATTCCAAAGCTCAACAAAGATAAATTTTTAGCATGGCAAGGTCTCATGCAACTTCATCTAGCTTCCATTGGTGATTCAGGATGCAAATACATTGATGAAGAATACACAATTTCTACTGGTGCATTAACTGTTGAAGACATTGCAGAGAAAAAGAATCATAACACCATGATGATAGACATTGCATCTACTCTCAGCTATGAAGAATTCGATGATATTAAAGAATGCACTACTGCATATGAAATGTGGATGACAATGAAGAAAATATATGGTGGTGATTCAAATGTGAAAAGAGCCAAAGCAAAAAGCCTAAGAGGACAGTTTGACAAGATGAATATGAAGGAAGATGAAAACATTGCAAAATATGTTGAAAGAATCAAAGCAAGTGTAAGTGCAATTAGAGCTTCTGGAGGAACAATCTCTGATGAAACTGTTATAAGTAAGGTACTTAGAACATTACTCCCTATCTATGCAATAAGAGCATCAGCTATTCAAGAAAGAAGATGTGAAACAAACCACAATATAACTTTGGATGCTTTAGTTGGAAGATTGACAGCCTTTGAATTAGACAACTATGACAACTATGTTCCAAGTTCCAAAAATATTGAGTCAGCATTTGAGGCCAAGGTTTCACTAAAGAAGAATAAGAAAATAAAAGAAGTTCAGTCAGAAAGTGAAGAAGTATTAGAAGAAAGTTCTAATAGTGATCGTGAAATTGTAGAAGCATTACTTGCAAAGAAGTACTCTAAAGGGAAAGGTAAATACAAGGGTAAAACTCCTTTAATCTATTTTTCATGTGAAGAAATTGGACATATTGCAGCTAGGTGCCCAAACAAGAAAGTTAAGGAAGAGAAGAGAGGTCACAAGTACTATGGCAAAAAGAATTTCAAATCATTCAAGGATAAAGGTAAGAAAATATGTTTTATGGCTAAAGATTCTGATGATAGTGAAGAAGAAATTATCTTTATTGCTATAAAAGATGAATCTGATGATGATGAAGATAAGATGGCACTTATTTCTCATATAAGAAAAGATGATATATGGATAATAGATAGTGGATGTTCACACCACATGACTGGTGACAAGACAAAATTTGAATACCTAGAAGACTGTGATAGTGGCAATGTAAGATTTGGAAACAATGAACCTTGTTGTATAAAAGGAAAAGGAAGAATCTCATTAACCAAAGAACTCATATGTGATAATGCTTATTGGGTTGAAGGACTAAAACATAATCTTCTAAGTGTAGCACAGCTAATCAACATTGGTTTCAAGGTTGAATTCATGAATGGTCAAGCAAGACTGCTGGATGAAAAAGGAAAACTTATTGGATCAGGCAAACAAACAAAAGGTAACTTATTTTATCTTGATCTCAGTGAATATTCACATTTTATTGCTCAAATTGAAGAAAGTTGGCTATGGCACAAAAGGTTATGTCGTGTGAATTTTGATAACATGATAAAAATAAGAAAATTCAAGAAGGTAAGAGGCATTCCTACTCTGAAGAAACCTGATACTGGTCTATGCAAGAATTGTCAGATTGGCAAAATGAGTAAAACTAGCTTTAAGAGTAAGAACTATCAGTCTAAAGAAATCTTGGAAATTGTGCATACTGATTTATGTGGACCTATTGGAATACAAAGCTATACTAGAGATAAATTCTTTATTCTTTTCATTGATGATTATTCTAGAATGATGACTATTATGTATTTCAGAGAAAAGTCAGAAGCATTTGAAAAGTTCAAATGGTACTTAGCAAGAGTGGAAAAGGAAACAGGGAAAAGATTGAAATGCTTAAGATCAGACAGAGGTGGTGAATTCATCTCCCATGATTTTAACAACTTTTGCATTGAAAGAGGAATCAAAAGGTAGGTATCAGCTCCTAGAACTCCTAAGCAGAATGGAATAGCAGAAAGAAGAAACAGATCTATTATGGATTATGCAAGGACTCTAATGATAGAAAAGAACATCGCTATAAAGTACTGGAAGGAAGCTATCAGCACTATAGTTCATACCTTGAACCGAGTACAATTGAAGAAAGACACATTCAAAACTCCTTATGAATTATGGTATGGCTATAAACCCAATGTAAGTTACATGAAAGTATTTGGTAGCAAGTGTTATATCCTAAAAGAATCCAGAAGAAATAAATTTGATGTGAAAAGTGATGAAGGAATATTCCTAGGATATTCTAGCAAAAGCAAGGCATACAAATGTCTAAACTTATCTACTCATAAAGTCATAGAAAGTATACATGTAAAATTTGATGAGTTTGCAAAAAAGACTGAAGAAGAAAGCAAAAGGGAACCTGAGAACTACAGAAGATTTGTTTACATTGAACTTGAAACATTGGCAGACACAACTATCAATGAGGAAACTATATCTACCGAGCTGAGCACAGTTACTGAGTCATAGGAAGAAGTTCAAACTGAGTCACAGGAAGAAGTTCAAACCGAGTCACAGGAAGAAATTCATACCGAGTCTCAGCCTAAAGTTACCGAGCAAATATCTACCGAGCCCGAGCAACCTGAAGAAGAGATCCTAGAAGACAACAGCATGAATCATTCAAAAGGCAAGGAACCTACACTAGCCAAATATGTCAGAAGACATCATACACCAGATCAAATCATTGGAAACAAATCAGATGGTACTATGACAAGAAGCAAGCTAAAAGGTACATGTCTGCTTACTGATTTTGAGCCTAGAAATATCAAAGATGCATTGGAAAATGAAAGTTGGATTGAAGCAATGAATGAAGAATTAGAACAAATACAAAAGAACAAAACATGGACTCTTGTACCTAGACCTAAAGATAAGAATGTAATTGGAACAAAATGGGTATTCAGGAATAAGCTAAATGAAGATGGTCAAGTATCTAGAAACAAAGCTAGATTGGTATGTAAAGGTTATTCTCAAGAAGAAGGTATAGATTATGGAGAAAATTTTGCTCTTGTTGCAAGATTAGAAGGTGTAAGAACTCTACTTGCTTATGCAGCACATAAAGGATTTAAGGTATATCAGATGGATATAAAATCTACATTTCTCAATGGAATTCTTGATGAAGAAGTCTACATTGAACAACCTGAAGGTTTTGTTGATCTAGATAAAAAGGACATGGTCTGCAGGTTACACAAAGCATTGTATGGTTTGAAACAAGCTCCTAGAACATGGTATGAAAGAATCCATAACTATTTGATCTAGATTAATTTCAAAAGAGCCAATGATAACAGCAATCTGTATATTAAAGAAGGACCGGATGACAAAATTGTATTGGCAAAAATATTTGTAGATGATACTATATTTACAGGGAATGAGGATCAGTGTAAAGAATTTTCAGAGCAAATGAACAAAGAATTTGAAATGTCCATGTTTGGTTTAATAAAAGTTTTTGTTGGTCTTCAAATTCAGCAAAGTAAGAATGGTATATACATTACTCAATCTAAATACATTAAGGAAATAATTAAGATGTTTGGTATGGAAGATTCAAAACTAGTTGGTACACCCATGTGTACTGGATTGAAACTTACCAAAAATGATGATTCAAAAGATGTAGATCAGACCTTATACCGATCTATGATTGGAAAATTGCAGTATGTAGTACATACAAGACCTGATATTGCCTTAGCAGTTGGTATAGTAGCAAGATTCTCAGCAAAACCTAAGGAAAATCATATGATGGCAATCAAAAGAATCTTAAGATACTTAAGAAGAACTGAAGAATATGGTTTGTGGTATAAATTTGGAGGCAATCTAGATTTAAAAGTGTTTACTGATGCTGATTGGGCAGGGAACATTGATGATAGAAAAAGTACAAGTGGTAGAGCATTTTTTCTTGGAAAAAGACTGGTATCCTGGACCAGTAAAAAGCAGAATTGCACATCTCAATCTACAGCTGAAGCAAAATATGTTGCTGCTGCAGTAAATTGTTCAAATATTGTTTGGTTTAAACAGTTATTAGAAGGTATGAAGGTTGAAATCAAAGAACCAGTTGTTATATTTTGTGACAATACTAGTGCAATAAACATTTCAAAGAATCCAGTAATGCATTCCAAAACCAAGCATATTGCTATTAAATATCACTTTGTCAGAGAATTGGTGTAGGACAAGGAAATCAGATTAGAATATATTCATACAAAAGAGTAGATTGCAGACATTTTTACCAAACCATTACCTAAGGATGCATTTGTGTATCTAAGAGGTAAGTTAGGGGTCATTCCCCTATCTGAGGCTCACTAAATACAGTTTTAGTGATGCATCAACTAGAACATGATTGAAAATCAACCATGTTGATGCAGCATATTCAAGAAATCATTGCATATGAATCATTACTTAAGGTACATTAATTTACACCGGTATTTTGTGAATTGTCTTTGGCATGTGTTGTCAAAGAGGGAGTGTTTGCTATGTCTTTGCTATTACTTCAAGAAATTTTCAATAGTCAGAAGGAAGAATTTTCAAGAAAAAGGAAGTTTGCTGACAGAGGGAGATTTGAATCTGAACTGAGCTAATTCTTTCAAATTTCTTATGCTATGACATATTGTGTTGCCATCAATGCCAAAGAGGGAGATTGTTGGAAACAATTTTTTGAAGAAAATTGCTACTCAAATTATGTATTGTCTTTGATGTCACACAATGTCATAGTCCGCAACATTCAGTACCTATCAAGCTTAGTCGATCTGCCAAGCAGTAAAATTAGTGCTTACCGAGTTCACTCAGTTATCAAAGAAAATCAGTGCTTACCGAGTCCACTCGGTTATCAAAGAAAAATCAGCATTTACCAAGTTCAATCAGTCATCAAAGGAAATTCAGTGTTTACCGAGTTTAGTCGGTTGTCAAAGAAAAGATAGCATCTACCGAGTTCAGTCAGTTATCGAAGGTAAAGGATTGTCAGTGTTTACCGAGTTCCCTCAGTCTCTGAAAGATTGTAAAAAGTTATGGTCTCTGAGCACTGTCATCTCTTGAAGGATTTTTGCAAATAAAGTTTTCTTATTTCAACCGACTGTTATACTTAGTAATGTCGATTTGACAAATCTAAAATCATATAAATAAAAATTCAAATGTGAAAAAGAAACACAGCAGAAGATTTACAGAAGAGAGATAGGAAAGGTGTGTGCGAATTTGTGAAGGATGATCAGATATCCTTGAGGAGCAGCAGAGATTTATTTGATCAGGAAGGATCACACTTATGCAGAACAAAGATCTGTAATCAGCAAGGTAGTTGCATTATTATACAGGTCATTTTCATTGTTACCTTTTTATCATTGTAACAGTGAATTCTAAATCTCTTAACTGAGTTGGTTTAACAACCATATTGTAAATCCTCTAACAAGGTGACAATTCCATTGAATTGTTTTCAAGACCTCTTACCAGGACACTCCTAGCTGGGTGATTAAATCCTCTAACAAGGTCACACCTAACAGTGTGTTTTGTAACCTTTTACTGGGTTGGCTTCTAACCGGGCATCACTTCAGAAAAGTGAAAATCAGTATCTAGATACATTGGTGGTTTTTCCCATATTGGGTTTCCATGTTAAATCTTGTGTCTCTTGTGTTCTTAATTGCTATCTTAATCATATACAAATGGTGATGAATATCTAAAGATAATTTTACTAATACTTTCTACATCTTAAAAGTTACTACAATCTATTTACCGAGTAATAAACAGATAATATTCATTAAGATATCCTAAGGGATCTAGAAAGAAATAATAGTGAAGTGTTTTATGGTTGACTAATTCACCCTCCCCCTCTCATTCACTTCATCCATATTCCATCAATTGATATAAAAACTAGTTTGCAAGCTCGATTTGGAATACAATTATCTCTTTCTACTAGTGACAAAAAAAGTGAATCATCCATAAAGCATGGTGCCTTTTTTCAAGAGGATATTATTTCATATTTCATGGTCAAGATTTCTTCTCTTATAGCTTCCCCACCCTCTTCAAGTGATATAGACTAGGATGGAGGGTAGGTAATATGCTTGATTAGATCCTCCTGTATGGTAGATTCCTTTGTGATTTCCTAAATTGTAATGTGCTTCCACCATGATGTTTTACTAGTTATATTCTTCTTTAGATTTATTTAGATGTTCTATTTTACTTAATTGGCACAAGGTGATAAAAGAATCGAATTGTCATGACATTTATCTATTTGTATATCACTTCTTTTATATGTCATATACATGTTATTTATAACTATATGTACTATTATTTTTTAATGCGCTTAATGTTATTTGATTTCTGATGATGAAAAATGGTAGCTATCATACTTTTGGTATCTATAATGTCGACCTAAAAATACTCTTTTTTCTCTCTCATGTGACCTTATTCCATTGGGCTTGTAGCATTGTAACCTTTTAGGGATGATGATAATTCATTTTTATATAGCTTTTATATACACAAGCTATCATTAGGTTATACTACCCCTAGAGTTCTCACTTTGTCATATGTTCATTTCTATTGGTTTACCTTTGTTTGGATAATCTTATGTAGTGGAAACATCTCTTTTGTGTGTATGTATGATTCATTAAAGTAATTTATCCTATTGAGGTATTTGCAGTAACTTTATTATATGGGCATGTACTCCACTCCTTATCTCACATTTTACACACAGACACAAAATTCTCCAATGCAATCTTCTACATATATGAATAAGGATACAATGATATCTTCTAATTGATCTTTACATTATCATGTACTGAGAAATATTTAATGGATCCTATTGGAGATCAAAAATCTTTTATATATTTTGAGTCCATATTCTAAAAATTTCCCTAAGTATAAGTTAGTGCCTTTGAAAAATCATTGTGAGATGCCTAGCTTGAGTGCATGGATAAAAGGGCCTATTGCTTTTCATGAAAAATCACTTGGGTAGGGTGTTTATCACCTATCATTTGATATTTTTAATGGGTCTAATGTTTCAAATTTTAGTTTTGGCATGTTTAGGGAATAGGCTTTTGGATGTGTTCCCAAAAATTTGCATTTGTGTCTTTCCAAAATTGAACAAAGTGACCCACTTGCATGGTTTTCATCTTTTGCCAAGTAAATAGTCATAGAATAAGGGTTGTGGCATCATGTTATAGGCATGGGAGAGAATATCCATATCAATTTTTACCCCCCCATGTTCCAGTTTGACCTGTTTGCTAGAGCTATTCCTGTTACCCAAATTTTCCCTATGCATGCAAATTTGGCCAAAAACCATACCCGGGCCTCTATTTTTATCTTGCCTACCATCCCTAAAATTTTCATGGATTTATCCCCTATTCTCTGGCCTCTATAAATTTGTTGTCTCCCTGGTCTGCAGTTAAAAAATTCATAAAACTAGCCATTATATCCAAAAGCTCCAAAAAGCCCTAAAAAACCCTAAGCCTTGTTATAATTTGCAGTTACTTTATCTTAGCAACTTAAGCCCCTTTAATTTCCACATGACTTTTTAAATCCTTCAGTCGCCAAGTCTCTGATTCTCGGTGGTTAACCCCTTAACATTTAGCAATCTCACGAGCGGTTACCGTTTCAGTTGGTGGTCTTAGATCGGTGGTCGGGTCAAGATTCTAGATTTGACAGTTGTCACATGATCTCATGGCCCCAGAAGATTCCATGAGATCTTGCGATGATCATCAATCTTCCTACCTATAGGGTTCATCTTGTCAGTGGGACCAGTGCCACCTCATCTGATATGGTAGCTCCTAATTTGTCGGCGGTGTCTAATTTGGCAAGTTGATAGTGGGGCCATCTTCTTTGGTAGGTTAAGTTCCAACTTAATCATGTGGTCATCATTATACCAGAGGCTAAAGATGTGACCTAGTTAATCTGGTAGTATAGCGATAGTCATTGATCCTCCTGCACCGTCAGAGCTTTTAACAGTGGGTCCTATGTTAGGAAGACGTGCAACGTGGATCCATTTGGTAGCTTGTGATTGGTCATTTGAGAGTATAGTTGGTGTCTGTCAGTTGGGCCGAGTATCTATAGATGTGTTAGAATGCTAGGATCTACGATGGTCATATGATCTCATAGAACCTTTTGACCCAATGAGATCATGCGCCTACCATTAGATCAGAATCTTAGGCAATGGGTCCGTTGTCAGAGGACTACTGAGGTGTATGATGATGAAGTAGGTTACAATGAATGAAAGTATGCAACATGGCTAATGTCAGTGGGCCCATGGGGTCAAGGGTTTCTAAAGAGGTTAACACATGATCAGATCTTGTTGTTGTCATTATACCAGAGATCCTAAAAGCTTGATCATTATGATCATGGTATAGCGACAGCCGTCTGATGGTGTTCTTAGGGACATGGGTCCAAGGTCTGTCAGGGACACTGACTTGCTCACTGGTGATTGGTTTCTAACTTCCATGGTGGTGGTTGACTTGTCAGAGGGGTTTTAAAAGTGTTTTTCTAGGTGTATTTGAGCTGCCCAATTTGTCGGGAGATAAACGATCAACGGCTGCATTTTAAAATTGACCTGCTAGCCGTTATTTTTCAAATTTAAATATTTCTTCTGGTGGCTTTGCTAGGGTTTGCATTTTATGGCCATCCATGACAAATGCGTAGATGGAATTGAATTCCTCAGGATAGTGAAGGTTGAGGGGATGATAATAGAGGATCTAATCATCAGTGCCATAGATTTTGATAGAGTACCACGTCGTGCTCAAAGCTTTAATGGGCTTATCACCACCTTTTGCAGGGTTAATCTTTTAAAACCCAAACATCTATAAGATCAAATTGTGAGCATTCATGGCAAGGCTGAGTTGCAAGAGGGTAGATGGATCAAGTTTGATGCAGTACAAGCATGGGCAAGAAACATATCTGACTAGCCTTGATGTTGTAGAGATATTTTTTATGATCAAATTTGATAGGCAGTTAGGGTTTTCTATTTTATTGTAAAATCATGTAACCCTAGTTAGGTTTTTCTCCTGCCTGCATGCAAGAGATGTATATATTGTATTTTTGGAGCCTTAGTGAAAAAGGGGTTAGAGAGTTCACATTTTGTAAGAAGAAAGTCTCTTTCTTAGAAGGCTATTTGTGGCATTTCCTACCCTCTGGTATTCTACATTGTGTAACCTACCATTGGTAATTTAGAGATTGAAGATATTTTGTGACATTTCTCATGTCCCTATGCCTTTTTTCTGTGAGTTATCTCTTATTGAATCAAAGTATTTATATGTTTCTCAATGATATCTTAGGGTTCTTGATCCTTCTTTCTTTCTACAATTCATGTGTATTATTGTGAATGATTTGATGTGAATTCTTTTGTGGGTATACTACAACCCCTTAACAATCTTGTCTCATTCCTATACCTAGTTGCTGAGGTGAATGTTTGTGTGTAGGTCATAGATTGTTGTCTACCCTAAGGAGTGTCATTATTTGTGAAAGAATCTCTTTCTTTCCCTAAATACCCTCTTTGTTTGTAGACCCCTCCTATGAAATACTTATGCAAGCCTATTTAGTAAGTCATGACCTACTAGACCTAAGTCTCTCATTGATTTCATCCTACATACTGAGATCCAAACCCTAGTTATGGTGCATCACCTACTAGGTAGTTTTCTTTCAGTCATTTCCCTTTCCAAGCATTCCTTCTATCCCTTTCCCTCAAAAGTTTTACTTTACATGTCAAGAAGAAAATTAAGGTGATTATCCAAGAGGAACCAGCCTAGAGCCTAGAGGTCTCATCTCAGCTAGAATAGGTCCCACAACAAGGAAATGATTCCCATGTTATACTAGGTTATCAAGACTATGAGAGCTTGAGACAAAGGCACAAACTTAGTGTATAAAAATTTTGGCATGCCTGGTGGGACTGCACAAGAAGTTCATTGTTTGAAGATATGCTATCTCTAATATATAGATTGCATAGTAGAAACCTTTAGAAGTCATTCTACCAAGTATATCTAGAAACTCCACTGATTTCAAGAATCCAAGCTAACTTGTTCAAATTTTTATGAGAAAGATTGAGACTAGAAGCTCAAAGCCCACTAAATTTTCAGAGTTGCCCTCAAAGAGAAGTCATAAAGGCAAGACAACTCAAAGAACATCTCCTACAAGAAGAGTTCAATCAACACCTCCTGATACCTCAAAAAGGAGACCTTTCTCCTTTCATTCTAGAAGAAGAGGTAGATCTCTAACCAAAGATTTAGAAGAAGATTCAAATCCAACAGCAAATACAGCTCACATAGTTGTTAATCTTTGGATTCCAACTCCTACAATGACTAGACTATTTGCCTTTGCACCTTTCAATTAGGGTAGCCCACTAGCCTTTTCTCAACATCATGATGTGCCCTTAGTAGCACTAAAGAGCATATTGTTAGGCCATTTTTTGTCATAGCAAAAATCCTTTGAAAATGACCTGTTCCCTGCAAATGTTTCATAATGTTGTCTCTACCCGGCCTGCAGTCGCACTTTTATCTTGAGATGAAAATCTATGATGTTTCCTAGTGTGTGCCCTTAGCCATATGATCTTCATTATATCACCTTGCTCTAGTTTAGATCACATCTCCTAAATCACAAACCCAAAGAGTTATTCAAGTTCTAAGGTCTGTAGGAAACAAATTTTAAAATCTGCCTAAGTGTAAAAAACCCACAGTGTTTTTGAAAATCCATGATGTTTTTGGTCTATGTGAAAACCCTCATTTTTTTCAACCTTGTACCTTCCAACTTTTGTGCGCTTATCTTTTGGTGTCAGAAACCTTATGTGTTTTTGATCTTTTCCATCGAAAACCCTGTGTGTTTTCGACCTCACAGTTTCCTATTTGTTGGCATTCCCTAACTACACAAGTGCGATGGATGGTGGGCCCAGGTCTTCAAAGGTTTCAAAATGATTGGTTGTCACATGATCGCATGTCAGATATTTCTGACATGCGACCGATTACTTCTTTCCTGTGGGGCCGGTTGGTGGAAAGGGTGTGGTCCTACTTGCAGTCATGTGGCGGCCTTTGGTTGGTTGTCGCATGATCACATAGCCCAATTTTTGGCTATGAGATCATGTGACTAGTTGACATGTGTCTATGGTGGTGAGGTGGTAGTTCATTGGTGGGACCTATTTCTTCATGCTTCCAGCATAGTTAAAGTTTGAATAGGATCAGCGGTCAGCGTAAGTTCACATGGAAAAGTTGCCCAATGTTTATCCCTTGAGATTTTGTGACAGCTGTAGATTTCATCTTAAGCAGGCCCATTTGTAGGGTTTGAGTAGTTTGGTGGTCCCGATAAGTGTATGGAGGCATGACAAATTTCCTTCTTGTCACTGGTTCATGTAATGATTTGGCAATGGCATAAAGTATTTCATGAATTGGTGAAATTTCTTCAGTCGCCAGTTCGCCAGATAAAGTGGGGCCGCAGTTTTCAAAGGAAGTAGAACATCTACAATTTTGTGAAGATCGTGTGGTTGTCATTATACTGCTGAGGTGAGATGCTTGACTTTTAGCATTATGGTGTAACGACGACCATTGATTTTGTTTAAAGAAATATAAAGCGTGCCAGACTGAGAAAAGTAAACGAATCAAACGGTGGTGATATAAAGTTCATCTCAATTCAAATGTTGACCATTGATAGATTACTGGCACCCTAAGGATGACCATTGCATTTCAAATTCAAACCTCTGAGTGGGTTTATGATTGGCATTGCGCGGCTAAGTGATTGCGGTCGCATGATCATAAGGGTGAGTAGGGTGTCTTGTAATCATGCGACCAGGCATAAATGTAAACCAGGATTCCTTTATGGGCCACCTAATTTGCCAAAAAAGAATGAATCAACGGCTATGTTTTAAGGTTGACCGGCTAACCATTGGTGCACAAATTCAAATATGACTACAGGGTTTCTTATAGAGGGTTTTCACGACAGGAAGTACCAAAATTTATGGTTTTAGTGATGGATTTGATCTGGTTTGATGGCGGTAGGTGTTGCGATCTGGCCCGAGGGTCCTGCTAATCAGTGGCATGATGTTTTGTACCTAGCGGTGAATGTTGGTGGTGTGTCGCATGTTCGTATAACCCTTTTCTTGGCTATGTGATCATGTGACAATGCTTATTTTGCAGGATTTTCTAGCAGTGGGCCATTTGCGATGAGTTTGGTAGCTTAGAATTCATTTTTGTAGGATAGTAGCAGTTGCGATGATGATGTTGAAGATATATGCGGCCATCTTGATCTGATCTTGCTTCCTAGGTTGTCATGATGAGTTAAATGCATTGATCTATTTCTCTCTACAGGCGGCCAGGGTTTTGGTATGTAAGTGATCTCCATGTTTTGTACGTGTGAAGTTTTCCAAGTTGGTCCTGGCATCGAATTTTGTTTCTCCTACAATAAGAAGATTGTAATTTGTGATCACAATTAGTCTATGATGGTGAAACCAATGCATTGTACATTAGATTTTACCTGATTTTCTTCCTAGGTTTCTAGGCTTCTCTGCACTCTTTCTCTTCTTGTTGTAATGGGTGGTTGCAAACTTAATTTTTTCCCTAATGATCGGTAGCTTGTTACAATCCTTGTTCATAGAAAAGGATTTTCATGATCTTTAGGAGGGGTTTTGAATTTTGTCAGTTCTAGTGGTTCCAATTTCTAGTTCCATGAGTGGTTACTTCATGTAAACATTTTCATCCTAGTTGTATCAACATTAGGGAAAAACTTCATGTATCTTTTGCATATTATCTATGGTGTTTTCTGAATCAACTTGTAATACAGGGATTTGAATCTACATACTTAATACAGTTTCTCATTCTTGGATCTCTCCTTTAGTTGTTCTTAATGAGTTCTGAGTTCTCTAGCTCATTGCATTTGGTTGCTTATGTATATGTTTCATCTCTCAGCCTTGATTTAAAATCAGGTTAAAAGTCTCTGAGTGAAGCATAGATTCATTTAGTTCAATTAGTAAGGATACTTGTAAGTAGTGTAAGAGATGTTTAACTATGTTTATAGCTTGGATTCTCAGATGAATCTAGTAGTTGTCTTTGCATTCCATGTTCACTTTAGGTGTGATGCCCAATGGATAAGGTACTGATCTTAAGGTAGTATCCCTGTGCTAATGCAAAGTGTTGCATGGTTGTCTACATCCTACAAGAAACCCAATTATATTTAATATCTCCAATCCTACAATCCCTCATAGTCTTGAGGTCACAAGGCCATTTTATACCCAATAGCAATTTAGATTCAATGAATGTCTGGTTAACATTTAGTAGTCTCTTGCTATCATCTGCTGTGTTTAATCTAGTCCAAAGTCCTAAAATGCCATAAGTTACTAGATTAGGTACACTCGTCATGGTTTTGCAGAGCTAGAAGTGTAGAGGGCAGTCTTGTCCCTATAGTTGGTTTAGTTACCTTGCAGAGCTCCCATACTTGGAACTAACCACTCCTAACATTAGTCTCAAGGCATATTGGCAGCCCTAAGTGGCATAAGCATTTTTGAACACCAACACATACCTGATTTTATAGGTGAAGGGAAGACAACTACTTTTGAGCAATTAAGAGATGTGACCACCATCTACAACATACACAACATAACCCAAGAAGATGTGGCCACAAAATTATTAGCAACCTCTCTAAAAGGTAAGGCTTTAGAATGGTTTAAAACTTTAACTATTGGTTCTATTACTTCATGGGATGAATTAGGGGATACATTAAGTAAGCATTTTGAGGATAAATCAGATAACTTATCTCTAGTTGAGTAGTTAACAACTATTAAGAGAGACCCTCAAGAGAAAATGATAGATTACAATAGTAGATTCCTCAAAACATGGAATAGAATTCCAGTCTCTATGAGACCATCAACTGACCATGCTTTCCTATATTACTTTCAAATTTTGAATGGTCAAATTTCTATCATGATCTAGTGTATGGGTGGTACTTCTTTACCCTAGGCCTTTGACATAGCTCTCAGGGCTGAAAATTATTTGATTCAAGTAGGCATGATACAAAGAAGGCCTCCTATGCCTATTTTTCCTAGCCTTCAACCCATTGCACCTACCCAAGTACCCCCATTTACCCCTATTCCGACCATATCAACACCTCAGGCTAGTACTAGTGGTCAGGAGCTAACAACTAGTTTCTCTTAGGAGCTACAAGAAATAAAGAATAGCCAACAGAGTAGTCAGCAAGAAATGACCAATTTGTTCTAGACCTTGACTAAAGAAGTCACAAATCTAAAGAAACAAGGTCAAGGAATCAGACCACCATTTCAGCCACAAGGCCAAGGTCCTAATCAACAACATCAAAATCAGGGATAGCCTTATCAACAAAATAGGCCACCATACCAAGGAGGCTATCAAGGAAAAAGACAAAATTTCAATCAAAGACCATTCCAACCATATAACCCTGCACCTTTAAATTCTACAAATCTAGTGAGGGATATGGTTCCTAGTCAAAATAATATGGCTATGGAGAATGAATGGTGCTTTCCTTTTAATCAGCCTCACAATCAGGCTACATGTTGAAATGGAAGGATGAAACAAGCTCTAATGGTTCAAAATGCCTCACAAGCTCAATTAGAGGCTTCATCTAGTGGGTCAGTGCCTCAGCAAGAATCATAAGAAAAAGAGACCACACTTTTCAATTGGGAGCAACTAGACTTCAATGGAGTCAATGATGAGGTTTCTTTTGTTTCTTATACAAGAGCAAAGAGAAGAGCCCAAGAAATGGAGAGAGAAGATTCTAATGCCAAAGCTACTACATCTATAGAGCCACTACAACAAGCCACTCCCATCACACCTAAGGAGGCTCCTTTCATTACAAGCAAGGAGGGCCTGCATGCCAAGGAGGTGGAGCCCATCATGCTAAAGACATAACAAAGAGGGTGAATGTCACCATGTCCATGTGGGAATCTTTAGCTCTTCTAGGACAGCCTAAAATTTTGAAGAGGGCCATGACAAAAGTAGCAACTCCTCAACCTCCAAAAGAAGTTGTAAAGCCAGTGTTGGTTAACACTGATCAAGTAAAGGAGGCTCCAAGCAACAACTCCAAAGATAATTCCATTTAAGGTAGGAATTCAAAGCCACCTCCCTTTTATGTATCTTTAATCATTGGGAAATCTTTAGTGCATAATTGTATGGTAGATAGTGGAGCTACTAGCACTGTAATGCCCAAGAAAGTAGTTGATCAATTAGGACTAAAATATGAGCCCTTCCAAAAGAAGGTTACACAACTTGATGGATCCTCAATCAATACTATAGGTGTGGCCAAGGATACCAGTCTAATGCTTCATGCTAATCCTAATTTTTCCATCCTCCTCGATATATATATCATAGATCTCCCTGCATTATTTGCTATATGTTTGTCAAGGGAGTTTACAGCCAAGATAGGAGGTTATCTATCTTTTGACTGGTCTCACATGCTATTTCATACAAGGTATGGGACCAAGGTCACCATTAAGTCAGAACCATTAGCAGCACACCATATAGAACCATATGTGTCCAATACCATCAATGTAAACTACCCTATATTTTATGATGATGACTTCCAAACCATTAGTGAAGCAAGCACAAAGATAGAAAGTATCCCTGATATTTTTCTAGATGAAAGAGCTTTAGAAGCCCAAGAAAATATTGTTTGGGATTTTGGTTTGGGAAGTTATTTGATACAAGTGAGTGGAGCCATAGAACCAAGCCTTCTCAAAGAGGATACTGATTTAGAGGATCAGAGCAATCAGGTTTGGGAACTATTTTTTGATGGAGCTAGAAGTAGACATGGTTCTAGTGGTGGTGCTATGCTAGTGTCCCAAAAAGGTGAAAGGTACTATACTACCTTTAGATTCAGTTTCTCTTGCACTAGCAATATTGTAGAGTATGAAAGTCTAGTCAATTGACTAGAATGGGCTAGAAAAAGAGGGCTTAAGGCCTTAAAAGTTTATGGTGACAATGAGCTAGTTGTCAGCCAAGTAATAGGGATAAGTGCAACAAAAAATGATACTTTGAAAGCATACAAGCATAGAGTTTGGGATGCAATTGAAGATTTTTGTGCTTTCAATATTGTTTTTATCCCTAGGAAATTAAACCAAAATGCAGATAGGTTAGCTGTTGTTGGATCCTAGTATGATATTCCAAATACCATTTCAAAAGAAATGGACCAACAACATATCAAAGTGATTTTTAGACCATCTATTTCTGATAATGATGTTAATTGGTAGGTGTTTGACAATGATGAACAAATTCTGCAATTCTTGTTAGAAGAAGATGTTTTTTCAAGGCATAATCAAGATAGGTTATCACAAAATTATGGTGATCAAGTGATACAACTGAAGTCCAATAAGATTCCTAGAGGTCTTGTTACATTAGAGACTATCTTCAATAAGGATGATGAAGTTAAGAAGAACAAAGTTGGCTTGGTAGTCCAACAAGAACATTGTGTTGAACTAGAGTTGGAACCAGGTAAGAGTCTACAATTTGGAAGGATAAACACTAAATTGGAAAAGAAAGCTTACACTTAGTTATTCAAATAATTCAGTGATGTTTTTGCATGGCAATATGAAGACCTCAAAGGTTTTGATCCATCCCTTGCTCAGCACACCATTGAGTTAGAACCTAATGCCAAACCGGTGATGCAAAAGCAAAGGCCTGTTAATCCCAAGCTTGAGCCATTGATGCATAAGGAAGTGCTCAAATTGATAGAAAGTGGTATCATCTACCCCATCAAGCATACTAGTTGGGTTTCTAACCTTGTTCCTACTAGGAAGAAGAATGGGGAGCTAAAGTTATGTTTTGACTTCAGGGATCTTAACAGAGCCTCATTAAAAGACCACCATCCACTACCCCCCATGGAAAAAATCTTACACTATGTCTCTAGATCTGAGAGATTTTCATTGTTGGATGGCTATTCAAGATACAATCAGATCTCAGTGAATGAAGAGGATCAATATAAGACTGCATTTACAACCAAGTAGAGAACCATGGCTTATCAAAAGATGCCCTTTGGTTTGTCAAATGCAGGAGCTACATTTCAAAAAGCAATGGATATGGCCTTTAAAAGCCTCATGTATAAATTTGTGTTGGTCTACTTGGATGACATAAATTTCTAATCTAAACATGTAGTAGACCATATCAAACATCTGAGGAAGATTTTTGAAAGGTGTAGAGAGTTTGGGATATCCCGTAATCCCAAGAAGTGTGTGTTTGCAGTTCATGAAGGAAAGTTGTTGGGATATGTAGTATCCAAAGAAGGAATTATAGTGGATCCTAAGAGAATTGTAGCTATCCTAGAGCTACCCCTACCACATCACAAGAAAGGTCTCCAATCTTTCATAGGAAAGATTAATTTTGTTAGGAGGTTCTTGTCTAACATTGCAAATTTATTAAAGCCTTTGACAACCATGTTAAAGAAGAGTTCAACTTTTAGTTGGACTAAGGAAGTGAAAGCCAATTTCTAGGCTATCAAAGAGGCCCTAACAAAAGCTCCTACCCTCTTAAACCCAAATTTCAATAAGGATTTCATCCTTTATGCTTATGGAGGTCATGATGCCATATCTACAATGTTGACCCAAGAAAATTCAGATGGATTGGAGCATCCTATTGCATTCTTTAGCAAATGTTTAGAAGATTATGAGTAGAGATACTCTTTTGTAGAGAAACATGTACTTGTTGTGGTGAAAAGCCTTAAAAAGTTTAGATATCTATTGACCCATAGCAAGGTAAATTTAAAAGTTACTCATCCAAGTGTCAAAGAGTTTTTTCTTTCCAAGGACCTAAATGAGAAAAGAGTTGGTTGGATCACCAAGGTGATGGAATATGACAATGATATCCAAACTACTAAGCTGGTTAGAGGAAGAGGTCTTTGTGAAAATTTGATAGGGGATGAGAGTTCAAAGAAATCATAACAATTAGATGCATCTTTGGTGGTGCATTCTATAGAAGAACAAGCCAAGGAAACAAGCTAGTTGCCTAATGTGATCAATTATTTGAGGACAGGGCAATGTCCTGCAAGTTTGGCTTCAGCAAAAAGAAGGTATTATAGATTGCAATTTATTCATTTTGTGTTGATAGATGAAGTTCTTTTCAGAAAGGATCAGAATGGTGTCCTTTTGAGATGCATAGGTTCAAAGAAGGTAGTTGATGTCCCATTTGAGTTTCATGATGGACCTTCTAGAGGTCACTTTTCCCCTAGGACTACTAATTTTAAAATCATGAGGGATGGATACTATTGGCCATCTATCTTTAAGGATAGTCATGATTATGTCAAAAAATGCATCAAGTGTGCCATGTTTGTAGGAAAAGAGAGGCTTGCAGCCTTGCCCCTACAACCAGTCAGAATAGACCAGCCCTTCATGAAGTGGGGCATAGACTTCATTGGTATGATCAATCCTCCATCTAGTGCAAGACATAAATGGATAATTACTGCAACAAATTACTTCACCAGATGGACAGAAGCAATTTCTTTAAAAGAAGCCAATGAGAGTGTTGTCTTAAGTTTTTATGATGACATAATTCATAGATTTGGCACTCCTAATTCTATCATTTCAAATAATGCATTAGCATTCACAGGCCTCAAGGTCTCAGAGTGGGTAGTCAAGAATGGCATCTATCTGAATACCAGTTCAAATTATTACCCTCAGGCCACTGGCTTGGTAGAATCCACCAATAAGAACTTGATTAGGATAATCAAGAAGACTCTGCAAGATAATTAGAAAGATTGGCATACTAAGTTGAGGTTTTCATTATGGTTAGATATAATTACCCCAAAGAAAATCACTGGTAATTCTCCTTATGTGCTAGTGTATGGCAGAGAGGCTAAGTTGTCTATTTCAACTAAATTACCAACTTTGGACCTAGCTACTTAGTATGCCCTATTTGATGAAGGAGATCCCTTGCAGGTCAGGTATGCTCAGTTGATGGAATTAGAAGAAATCAGAGACAAATCAATGCAAGATATGGAATTCCATCAAATTATAACAAAGAAGAGCTTTGATGAAGAGCCAGAGTCAGAGACTTCAAGGTTGGAGACATAGTCCTCAAGTGGGATGAGTTCAGGTCTAGGCCTGGCAAGCATACAAAGTTTGACTCCTTTTGGGGTTGACCATTTGTAATCACAAAATGTAGGGGTTCCAATGCTTTTCAACTATCAAATATGGAGGGATTCCCCTTACCTATCTCTATGAATGGTTTCCACTTGAAACCTTGTTTTGAGGTTAACCCCTCTCTGTAAATTTTGTAACAGTTTCCCTATTTTCTTTCCTTGCTTTCTAGTTTAGTTTCCTACTTTTCAAGAAGTGCTCTGGGCACATTTTTAGTTTTATCCCTCTGTAGAGAATTTTGTTCCTATAGTAAGCCCGTGCCCAATGGATTGTCAAGGTCACTGGTTTCCCATGTCTAGCAGGCTGACATCCAGTAGAAATCACCAAAATGTTACCTAAATTTTCCCTGTGCATGCAAATTTGGCCGAAAACCATACCTAGGCTTCTAGTTTTATCTTACCTACCATCCCTAAAATTTTCATGGATTTATCCCCTATTCTTTGGCCTCTACAAATTTGTTATCTCCCTGGTCTGCAGTTAAAAAATTCATAAAACTAGCCGTTATATCCAAAAGCTCCAAAAAGCCCTAAAAAACTCTAAGCCTTGTTATAATTTGTAGTTACTTTATCTTGACAAATTAAGCCCCTTCAATTTCCACGTGCCTTTTTAAATCCTTTAGTTGCCAAGTCTACAATTCCTGGCAGTTAGCCCCTTAACATTTAGCGATCCCGTGAGTGGTTACCATTTTGGTTGGTGGTCTCAGATCGGTGAGGTGGTAAAGATTCTAGATCTGACAGTTGTCACATGATATCATGGCCCCAAAAGATTCCATGAGATCTTGCGATGATCATTGATCTTCCTACTTGTAGAGTTCATCTTGTTAGTGGGACCAGTGCCACCTCATCTGATTTGGCAGCTCCTGATTTGTCGGTGGTGTTTGATTCAATAGGTTGATAGTGGGGCCATCTTGTTTGGTGGGTTAAGTTCTAATTTAATTATGTGGTCATCATTATATTAGAGGCTCAAGATATGACCTAGTTAATCTGGTGGTATAGCGATAGCCATTGATCCTCTTGCACCATCATAGCTTCTGACAGTGGGTCCTATGTAAGGAAAACATGCAACATGGATCTGTTTGGTGGCTTGTGATTGGTTGTTTGAGAGTACAATTAGCATTTGTCAGTGGGGTTGAGTATCTATAGATCTATTAGAAAGGCTAGGATCTATGGTGGTCATATGATCTCATAGAATCTTCTGACTCTATGAGATCATGCCCCCACTGTTAGATCAAAATCTCAAGTAGTGGGTTCATTGTCAGAGGATTGTCGAGGTGTATCCTGATGAAGTAGGTCAGAATGAATGAAAGTATGCAATCTACCTGATGTTAGTGGGCCCGTGGGGTTAGGGGTTTCTAAAGAGGTTAACATGCGATCAGATCTCACAGCTGTCGTTATACCAAAGATCCAAAAAGCTTGATCATTAGGATCGCGGTATAGTGATAGCTGTCAGATGGTGTTCTCAGGGACGTGGGTCCAAGGTCTATCAGGGATGCTAACTTTCTCACTAGCGATTGGCTACTAACTTCCATGATGGTGTTTGACTTGTTAGAGGGGTTTTAAAAGTGTTTTTCTAGGTGTATCTGAGCTGCCTGATTTGCTGGGAGATAAATGATCAACAATTATGTTTTAAAATCAACCTCCTAGTTGTTCTTTTTCAAATTTAAATATTTCTTCTGCTAGCTTTGCTAGGGTTTGCATTTTGTATCCATGCATGACAAAAGGGTAGTTGGAATTGAATTCCTTAGGAAAATGAAGGTTGAGGGGATGATAACAGAGGATCTGATCATTAGTGCCATAGATTTTGACAGAGTACCATGTCGTGCTGAAAGCTTTAATGTCCTGTCACCACCTTTTGTAGGGTTAATCTTTTAACACCCAAACACCTATAAGATCAGATTGTGAGCATTCATGGCAAGGTCAAGTTGCAAGAGGGTAGATGGGTCAAGTTTGATGTAGTACAGGCATGGGTACGCAACATATCTGACTGGCCTTGATGCTGTAAAGATATTTTTTATGATAAGATTTGATAGGAAGTTAGGGTTTTCTATTTTATTGTAAAATCATGTAACCCTAGTTAGGTTTTTCTCCTGCGTATGTGTAGGAGATCTATATATTATATTTTTGGAGCCTTAGTGGAAAAGGGGTTAGAGAGTTCACATTTTGTAAGAAGAAAATCTCTTTCTTAGATGGCTATCTATGGCATTTCCTACCCTCTGGTATTCTACATTTTGCAACCTCCCATTGGTAATTTAGAGATTGAAGATATTTTGTGACATTTCTCATGTCCCTATACCTTTTTTGTGTGAGTTATCTCTTATTGAATCAAAGTATTTATATGTTTCTCAATGATATCTTAGGGTTCTTGATCCTTCTTTCTTTTTATGATTCATGTGTATTATTGTGAATGATTTGATGCAAATGCTTTTGTGGGTATACTACAACCCTTTAACAATCTTGTCTCATTCCTATACCTAGTTGCGGAGGTGAATGTTTGTTTGCAGGTTATAGATTGTTGTCTACCCCAAGGAGTCTCATTATTTGTGAAAGAATCTCTTTCTTTCCCTGAATACCCTCTTTGTTTCCAGACCCCTCCTATGAAATACTTATGTGAGCCTATTTAGTAATTCGTGACCTACTAGACCTAAGTCTCTCATTGATTTCATCCTACATACTGAGATCCAAACCCTAGTTTCGGTGCATCACCTAGTAGGTAGTTTGGTTTCAGTCATTTCCCTTTCCAAGCATTCCTTCTATCCCTTTCCCTCAAAATTTTTACATGTCAAGAAGAAAATTAAGGTGATTATCCAAGAGGAACTAGCCTAGAACCTAGAGGTCTCATCTTAGTTAGCATAGGTCCCACAACCTGGAGATGATTCCCATGTTATACTAGGTTATCAAGACTATGAGAGCCTGAGACAAAGGTGCAAACTTAGTGTATAACAATTCCATTTGTAGATTGTTAAGTATCTTTGAGTGTGTCTGGTCCAGAATTCTAAATGGCCTACTTCGAGGTTTTGTGATTTGCACCCATTTGGAGGTCAAGTCCAATTGAGATTTATTCTATATTTTAGACCTAGGAGTGACCCTCCCTTAATATTTTGGGATCTTTAGCAATCCATTTGGTCACTTTCCTAAGCCAATTCCAAACAAAGTTTCTGCACAATTCACTGTTTTAATGCTAAATATTTCTAACAAGTTGATTTTGGTGTTTAATGATAATTCACCGCTTGATCTTCTTGGCATGCTAAATGTTGATTCATTTTCCTTGTGGGGAGATGAATCAGTACCCAAGTTTTTGGTTCATGAAGGTTTCATTTGGTGAGTTTTCAAAATCAGTTCTGAAGGTGACTTATGCAGATTAACAATGTGACCTAAATCAATTTTTCAGAAGGCTTTTCATGCAATCTCCTTTGGCGAGTGTAAACGTGTGATGGAAGTGATCTTAAATCTCTATTAGTGCATTCTTGTGAGGTTCTCTGATTGATTTTTGAGGCCACATTTGGAAGCCAGTAGGTGTTCTTTGGTCAGTTTTGCAAAGACACTGTGAATTGAATGGTGTGCTTGAATACTTAATGAACTATGGTTCTAAATTCATCTTGAGGCTACATTATGTGAGTACATCCTAGATGAACTAGAGGTAAATTAATGGTGTAAAAGGTGATGTTTTAAAAGCCAAGCTCCCATGATTGTTGTTTCTTTTGAATACAAATCTATGTCATTACCATTTTTTATCTTTTAAGGCTTTTAATGGTTCTGTGTGTGCACTTGTCCTAAAAGTGTGTGCATGCCCTGGTTTTCAAAGAGACCAACTAAATTTATTAAAGAACAATAAGACTATTATGAGGTTTTCAGGTGTTGAGTTTGAGCATAAACCTTTAGATGTGGCTCAATTTGTTTCCTCACTTGGGACACCATTGTGTAGTTTGTTAATGACTCAATAAGGAGTTAGAACCAAAGAAGAATAGAGTTGAATTTCATACTAGTGGGTGTGCACATGAAGTAGGGTGTTCTTACCAAACATTAAAATGAAATGAGTAGCAAGGAATGATATGCTTTTAGTGGAATGTGATAAAATTTTAAACAAGGATTGGCAGGGATGTACTGACTAATCTTGATAGCACACTCACCATTTGAACCAAAGGGGGTGCGTGAAAAATCAAGCAAGATGTAAGCCAAATATAAAGTAAATTCGGATGAATTCTAGAGGTGCACACTCAATTTGAGTGTTGCATACTTATTAGTGGCATCCAATAGAAAGGTACATGAGGTTTGAATATGGTACACATCAGATGAAGCAAGAACACACCAAAGAAAAAGCACCAAATGGAAGATAAGTGATAAATTCATGGCATAAGGAAGTTTCCAAATGACTATATGCACTCACAAAGGACATACACACATTATTTTTTAGTGGGATGTGCACAAGAGGAATGGAATTAACACCGCAAAGGTAATAATATGGCTTTTGAGTCCTTGTTTTTGTGGCTTTCATGGTTTCTTAATTGTACTAAACCAGATATTGTTAAATGAAAAATAGTGGAATCCCAATCTTTTATTGGTCAAGTCTTCATATGTATTGCATTAAATTATTATGTGTTAGTTTGTAAGGCACTCTAATATACTGGTTACAAGGTGACTGTGAGTTTGTGTTCTTAGTTTCTTTCAAGGAGGGAGTAATTCTTTGGCAAAAATTCTAAGAATTTAACAGTGTTTTTAAATCTGATGTCTGGGTAGAGGAGTGAGAGAATGATTTGTAAGGCACTTCATTTGGGTTTTTTGTGTTTGCATTTATGGGATTTTTGGGGATTTAAATTTATTTGACTCTGTTGCCTAGTTGATAAGGCACTAGTCATTGCTTGTCATTGCACCTTTCACCATCAAATTTGAAAATCAATGAACATTTAATTTCTGTTGAAGGGCATGTAATGTTTACAATTTGTATTGTAGAATACAATACAATTTGGTGATTCTTTGAAGAATAAATCCTAGGTTAGCCTGCCTGAGTCTTGAACTTGAAGACAAGAAGGATTTATCCTTGACACCTGTACTATTTTCCTAGTCCTTAGAAAACTTATGCAATAGGAATCTCGCATAAGACTGGTTGAGTGTTGACTCCCATTTCTTACAGTTCTAAGAACTATCCACCTTCTTTGTCTGCATAGTTGAAGTTCTGTCAAAGAAAAGTTATCATAAATGCATATTCATGTTTGAATTTGGTACACCCACCTAAGTGTGTGGAGATTTTTATCTGCATAGTTGAAGTTATGTCAAAGAGAAGTTATCATAAATGCATATTCATGTTTGAATTTGGTACACCCACCTGAGTGTGTGGAGCTTGAAGTGTATGAGTTTTTTAGGCCTTGTCAATGTTAGTCTTTTTTGTCCTTTAGTTTGTAAGAAGAAGTAGATTCATGTTAATTAGATAAACATACCCTATCTGGTTCTCATTTTCTCTTTTAGAATCAGAGGGTACAAGAAAAATCACTTTCTAAATTGGCGACTCCACTAGGGAATGAAGTAAGGTTACATTAAGAATATCCTAGAGTCTTGCTATATTTAGTTTGGGGAAGAGTCTCAGAACTATAAAAATCTGAAAATTTCTTTCAGATATGAAACTATATTTCCTAGAATTTGTTGTTGATTAATTTAAAAGTATATGTTACTCTTTTGTGAGGAATTTTGAGAATCTAGTGATGTTTTAGTAAAAGATCAATGAGTGAATTTGTGTCCTCTATAAGGAGGTGGAAACTTTGTGTTAGAATGAACATGAGACGTGAAGATTTATTTCAGGTTTTAGCCAAATATGAAGTGAACAACAACATTCATCAAAGACATTCTAGGTATTCCCCATTCGGCATTTTCTATGTTTACATGGTCCTTATCAAATGGTTTTGTCATTAAAAGAAGTTCAAATGAGTGAATTTACATACTTCTGGATTAATTTTTGAGTTGAATAATATATGTGTCAAGTATGTCAGAATCATTAAGTGATAAGAGAAGGTTAATTAAAAGTGTATAGATTTCTTGTTACTAGTTTAGAAAATATCAAGTGTGTATGCAAAAAGGTTGTAGCTGGTGATGGATGTTCAGAGGAGTTCTTTTATCAAAGGATATGTGCCATTTTGTTATGATGGCATACCTAGTTTCCCTAATGAGATCCCTAATAAGATCAGAAGAGATTTGCCAAAATTTGATAGAAACCAATCCCAATCAGCAAAAAGGCACATTCAGGATTTTGCTGCTTTGATGTATGATTTGAAATCTGCCATGAAGATATGTGGATGAGGTTGTTTGTGAAGACTCTGAAAGGAGATGAAAGAGATTGGTTCTCATGTTTTCCTACAACTTCAATTTCTTCAGGGGATGAGCTAAGTTCATCCTTCATTGAGCAGTTTGATGGGTAGGTAGATGTCAAATTAATGTTAGATAGATTGAGGGAGATTCAAATTGAAGGAGGTGAGTTAATCCCAAGGTTTAATAGAAGATTCACTAGTACATTGATGGATATCCCTACAAATTGTAGACCCCATGATCATTTATGTTTGATTATTTATTTGGGTGCATTGGGCCAGAAGATGGGTTTCCTACTAAGGGATAAACAACCACAAATTCTATATCTATCTTTTGAAATTATAAAGGATATTGAGTGAAATATTAAATATGGAGTTATAGGAAGGTGTACTTCTATTGGTTTGTATTTTTACAATAGAGTGAATGATCAGGAAAAAAGTGGGCAAAATCAATACTTTCATTCCCCTGCTAATTGCATTGATCAAAATATTGTATGTTAAAGTAGAAATAATGTCGCTGCTGAAGATATAATTGATGAAGAACTAGAATCTTTTTCAGCTAATGAAGGTAATGACCATTTCCAAATCATTAAAGATACATCCTTCCCTTTGCATGATTTACACAAGTACAATGATGATAATCATGAAAATGACTTCCCATTAACTAGTGTTGATATAAATGTTGAGAGAAATGGTGATTGTGATGAATCCATGGATGAGGAACATTTGTTACTACTGCTTCAATTGCAACAACAAGTTTGTGGAAACATGGATAAAATTGAAGCTGAATATAAAGTCTTGAAGATTGAAGACAAATGGTGGACTTCATTTTATCACACTTGTGAAGATAATATGGTTGGTTGTGATACTAATTTTTTATGTGATGATAGCATAAGTGGTGAGTCATGTTTTGATTCAGATTCTGAATTTTCTTTCTCTGCTGAACATGTATGTGAAGATGGATGTGATGATATGTCTTGTGAGATTACTAATGTATTATTTGATGAAGACATTGATTTGAACTAGATGGATCTTGTTTAAATTATTATGAGAAATGATTTCATGTAGTTTCTAATCCATTGTTCGAAGAATGTGCCTAGGAAATGGAATTTTTTAAGGGTAGCTCATTTTCTGAATTTGATATTTTAAATATGTTTGAGTTGGAATTACCATCTCCAATATAGTCAATTGGAGGAAAGGTTATGTCAGGTGAGTTTTGTTTATTTGATGAGAGCATGATACATAATGATGGTTTAATATTCTACCACCAAGCATTAAGAATAATGAAGATGATTTGATTTATGGCGTGGATTGTGTGAATCATCCTTATGTGGATAAAAGTGTGATTTATCAAGAGAAATTAGAGTTGATAAATCTAAATAGTTTGATGCATGAGGATGTTTCATTTTCCTTGGATGAACTGAATGAATGTGAATATAGTTGCTTTTATTTTGATATGCAAGTTTGCATTCAATATGAGCCATGTGCTTGTAGCTAAGAAGAGAAGGTATCATTTGTTTGTCCCCTTCCATATGTTTCAATTTATGATGATTCTGATGATACATGTTTTCCGAATAGTGAGTTTGTGGGGGGACATAAAAGGAAAGACATAGGTGATTTTCAATTTGAAGTTATTCTACACCCTATGCTCAATAGAATTTTCTATCATCGTGTATATAATGGTGATTTCAGATTTCCAACTAGGTTTGAAAATAGAAACTAAGTTTTAGATAGAGGTAAATGTTAAGGTTTCTTAGGCATTTTGAATCTACTTGTGTATCTTATATATATATTGTGTACAATGGTGTTGTTGTTTTCAATAAGGAGCCAGTTTTTGGAAAAGTTTGGAGTAAGAGTGAGGAAAGTCAAATTGATCTTCTTTGGGTGGTCTTATGTACCTAGAGATTTTGAATTCTCTGCATGCCCACATGGGGTACGCATCCCCAATCAAAGCTATTGTTGGAGCTAAAATATCTTGGATAGATTTTGAGTCCATATTCTAAAAATTTATGTAAGTATAAGTTAGTGCCTTTGAAAAATCATTGTGAGATGCCTAGATTGAGTGCATGGATAAAAGGGCCTATTGATTTTCATGAAAAATCACTTGGGTAGGGTGTTTATCACCTATCATTTGATATTTGGAATGGGTCTAATGTTTCAGATTTCAACTCTGGCATATTTAGGGAATAGGCTTTTGGAGGTTTTCCCATAAATCTACATTTGTGTCTTTCAAGAATTGAACAAAGTGACCTAATTGCAAGGTTTGAATATTTTTTCTAGTGAATATTCATAGCCTAAGGGTTGTGACATCATGTTATAGGCATGGGAGAGAGTATCCATATCCATTTTTGGCCCCCCATGTGCTTGTTTGACCTAGTTTCCAGAGCCATTCCATTTGTAGATTGTTAAGTATCTCTGAGTGTGTCTGGTCCAGATTTCTAAATGGCCTACATTGTGGTTTTGTGATTTTCACATGGTTCAAGGTCAAGTCAAATTGAGAGTTGTTCTATATTGTATATTTGTAACAAGTTTATTTTGATGTTTAATGGTAATTCATCACTTGATCTTCTATGCATGCTAGTTATGGAATCATTTTCCTTGTGGGGAGGTGAATTAGTGCCAAGTTGCTAGTTCATGAAGGTTTCATTTGGTGATTTTTCAAAGTTAGTTCTAAAGGTGACTTATGTCGATTAATAGTGTGAATAGAATCAATGTTTGAGAAGGTAATGTTTGATCGTTAATATCTTTTAGCTCAAGTCTTTTCATGTAATCTCCTTTGGCATGTGTACTCATGTGATGGAAGTAATCTTAAATCTCTAGTGGCACATTCTTGTGAGGTTTTCTGATGAGTTTTTAAGGCCACTTCTGGAAGCTAGTTGGTGTTCTTTGGTAAATTTTGTAAAGACATCGTGAATTGAATGGTGTGCTTGAATTCTTGACGAACTATGGCTCTAAATTCATTTTGAGGCTAAATTATGTGATTGTATCCTTTATGAACTAGAGGTAAAGTAATGGTTTGAAAGGAGATGTTTTTAAAGCCAAGCTCCCATGATTGTCATTCCTTTTGAATGAAAATTTTTCTCAGTACCATTTTTAATCTTTTAAGGCTTTTAATGGTATTGTGTGGGCATGCCCTGGTTTTCAAAGAGACCTAATTGAATTTCTTAAATCACACTAAGACTTGTATGAGGCCATCAGATGTTGAGTTTGATGATACTTTTGGCAAGCTGATTATACTATTGTATATGACTAGATATAGTATTTTCATTATGGAATCAAAGTCATATAGTAGTTCGGAGTCAACACACTTCATCAAAAGATCATAAATTGGCTAACTACAAAAGAGTGGACAGTTAGCAGAGCACCAGTAGTTTAGAGCATCAACACACATGCATATGACTGAGTTATGGTATGCACCCTAGAAGATAAGTTGGTAAGAGTGTACCCATGCTTAGCCTATGAGCACATGATCAAATATGCAAGTATGATGAAGTTATAGATAGTTGAAGTTACACAGTGAGTAAATGCTAGAACAAAATAGAGTATGAAGCTGACTGATGCTAATTTGATTAGAGACTATAATATTGTTTTGTAAGGGCCATGCACCTATTGTAACTAGGTTTTAGACATGTAATTAACTTTCTTTGTAAACATTCTTGAGCCAATTCAATTGGAAGCATTGTATGTAATCAGTTATAGGCCAACCTAGTTAATTATTTTAACAGTGCATATAAATAAGAGATGTGGCCTTTGTAATAAACATGGAAGTTGATATAGAGTTTTTATAAGCAAAGAAGAAGTGTGAAAATATTTTATGAGATGTATTAGAGCTCTACAAGTGGTCAAAGCATTAGCGCATTAAGGAACTAATCTAACTAGAAGTGTTAGATCACCAGTTCATCTAGCAAATATAGTGTGTATTTGAGATCATAAGGTTGTAACCTTTAGCACTTGAGCAGTGAGCTCTAGGAAAATGTATCCCCACCCCTAACATGGTTAATTGTAAAAGACTCCTAATAGGGTGCGATCCTTGACCAAGTCACTATACTAAATGTATTGTAAAGACAACTCCTAATAGGGTTAAGGATCTTCTAACAAGGATCATAAAACACTAGTATAGATTATTACTGGGTGTCCATTCCCACTGGGGTTTTTACCTATTTGGGTTTCCCCATAACCATATTGGTGTTATGTGTGGAGTTCATGTTTTATGTTTATGTTGATGTTTATTTTAGTACTTAAGTATTTAAGATAATTTTATAAGAGAAAAAGAAAAGATTAAATATAGTGATTACTGATTCACCACCCCCTCTCAGTGTTCCCATTCCTAAATATTGGTATCATAGCTCTGGTCCTTAGTAAAGAAGTTTAACCACTTGACAAGATCATGGAAAAGATAGAAATGAAACATGTGAAAAGAAATCTTGAAGCTGCTCTTGAAGACCTGGACATATTTGAAAAGGAAATTGAAGAGCTAAAATTAAAAGTCAATCATGCTCAAGTAGTCATCAAAAGACTAAGAAAAGATCTAACATAATGTTCTACCAGTGATTTATGGATAATGGTCAAAAAGACAAATGAAGAGAACACATCTCTAAAAGATCAGATTGAAGAGTTAGATGACAAGTTGACTAAAAATCAAGAAGTCTATGATGAAAAAATCAAAGAAAACCTTCAACTAAATGAAGAATTGAGACAAGCAAACATGGAAATCTTGGAGCTAAGAAACAAAAAAGAAAGCTTGGAATCTAAATTGAAAGAGGCAAAGAATCACATTGATAAATTACACACTAATTATGATTTTATAGAGTCACAATTATATGAAAGAAAGCTTAAAGGAGATACCAGTTGTATTGGATTCAATGAAGCTCAAAATCAGATTGATAACATGCAAGAAAGGATGAAATTACCAAAAAGATTCTATAGATGCTAAGGAGATTGGAAATCAGACCAAAGACATTGTTGAACCATCTAAAGATATGTACAAGACTATAGACTCTACTTTTTATGCCTGTAACAAGCATGGACATATAGCAAGGAACTGTAAAGAGTTAAGTGTTGGAGATTTTCCAACAAACCAGTACCGACTGTATGTTTTTCATTGATGATAACATATGGTAAGTAGCATGCATGGAAGACTTATGTAGTAAGCCTTGAGTATAAGTAGCATAGACATGTTATCAGCATGATATCATGGATGTAGAGGTTAATTGTTAGCACATATAGTTATTTAGCAGCTTGTGTCCTCAGTGTTCCTGACAGAGTTACATGCAGTGTTCTATGAGTGATTGTCTATACAGTTATCATGGATCCTTGTGCATTTACATATGTGATGGAGACATGTTAGAGATGTTACATTCATGGACGTAGAGTTTGATGATTAGTAGAAGTAAAGTTATGTAGTCATTATTCACCAATTTTAGTATTTTGTGTTTGTTCAGAAGAGCCGACAGAGATTACATTGGTTTAGGAGTTGTGCCTATCATTTCGGTATGCAACCTTGGATTAGTGATTGGAGAAGAGTTAATAATTTTTGGTTAAGAGTGCATGATGTAATTCATCTTGAGGAGAAATTTTTAGTTAATTTGGTAGAGCCGACAGAGTGTAGCATGCATCTACACTTATTGATTTAGACATGTTCCAATTTGTGATGTGTGCTTAGTAGAGCTGATAGAATTATTATTGGAGTGTATTATGGTTTCTCTAATATGATTTCAAGGTGGTTCTAATAGGCTGACCTGATTATATCATTTAGAGGAAAGATATTTATAGGCAGTCATTTTTTATTACTAAGATATGGTTCATGGTTGATTGTGAAGAGTAGAGAAGAGTGTTTAAAGTGTTGAGCCATCAACAGAAGGTCTATGTGACCAAGTAAAGAGATTGGGCTATACATTGGAACTGATCCAAATAGCAGGTCAAAACATAGTTCACCAAGATCTAGATATAGTATGTATCTATTATTTAGAAGGTTGTAGCCTTGACCCCTTTGAGCAGTGTGGTCTCGAACAATGCATCCTCACCCATAACATGGTTAATTGTAAAAGACTTCTAACAGGGTCTGACCCTTGACTGGGTCACTGTACTAAATGTATTGTAAAGACAACTCCTAATAGGGTTAAGGATCTTCTAACAAGGATCATAAAACACTAGTGTAGATTATTAATGACTGTCAATTCCCACTGGGGTTTTTACCTATTTGGGTTTCCCCATAACCAAAATATTGGTGTTGTATTAAAGTGTTCTTTCATTGTGTTTATGCTTAATATTTAAGTATACTTAATTAGATAAATAATTGAAACTAGTAGATAATGGATTCACGCCCCCCCCCCTCTTAGTTAACTATTTGAGACTATTCTTAATAATTGGTATTAGAGGCAAGAGCCTCGAAGAGAAATTTTAACAGCTTGATGTTGATTAGATGGCATCTTCAAGAAAGAGAGTCCTAATTTTGATGGAGAGAATTATCTTGACTAGAAGAATAGGATGGTGACACATCTTTAATACATTGGTTTTCAAGTTTTTGAAGAAACTATCAAAGAAGTCAAGATTCCTTCTTTAGCAGATCTTGCAAAGCATGATGCTACTGACAAGAATAAAGAATTGTTCCATTAGAATTCAATAGCCAAAGAGGCCCTTATCAACACCCTATCTGATAGTGATTTTTCAGAGATAAAGAAAACATGAACTACCTACAAAATATGGAAGCACCTAGATGACATGTTTGAAGGAGACAAACAAGCAAAGAATGCACGTAGAAAAACATGGAAGAAAAAGTATAATACATTGGAGATGCTTCCTGAAGAGAACATAAGATCCTATAATCAAAGGATTAATGAAGCAATTGATGGAATCAGAAATAATGGTGGTGAAATCTCATAAGAAGACATCGTGGATAAATTGATGACTACACTGACACCAGAATATGAGAACAAGATAAACATCCTTGATGAGACCATGCAATTTTTAGAGAACTTCAAAAGAGAAACCTTAATCACCAAGATTATTGCATTTGATATATCAAGTTCGAAGACTGAACCTAAAATTGGGACAACCTTCAAAGCTTCGGTCCATGGTAAGAAATCCTTGAAAAACTCCAATAATTTTGATGAGGATGGTGAAGAGAAAGTACTATGTGATTTCATTTCTATGATTGCTAAAAGATAAAAGAAAGGAAAAGGAAAATATGAAGGTCAATTGTCATTCAAATTATTTTCATGTAATAAGGTTGGTCACTTTGCATCCAAGTGTACTAGAAGAGTTAAGAAGTTCAAGAATAATAATAAGCCTAAGTACTCCAAGGAATGCTACTATGTTGAAGATGGATTATTAGATGATGATTCAGATAAAGATGAAATTGGATTCATTTCTATTATAGAAAAAATGAATGATGAGAAGCATCATGAAGATGAGAAAAAGGAACAAAACATAGCATTGATTTCACAAGCAGACATAAGAACAAATTGGATCATAGATAGTGGTTTCTCACATCACATCATAGGTGATAAAGATATATTTGTTCATCTCAACAAATACAATGGTGGCATGGTCAGATTCGGAGACAACACTCCTGAACCTATCAATGGTAGAGGAGCTATCACGTTGGATGGGAAGAATAATACTGACAATGTTCTATATGTAGATAGTTTGAAACATAACCTTCTTAGTGTTGGACAATTACTTGAAAAAGGCTATCAGTTGGATTTCAAAGATGACAAGTGCATCATTAACAACAAGCATGGTGTTATGATTACATCATTTTCAAAGACTAAAGTTAATGTTTTTCAACTTAATTCAGAAGCAAGTTGTTTTATTCTAATTAATGGAACAATAGGTTTTGAATGGGCCCTGAAACCATATACATTAAGTTTTTGAAGGGAACTGTAACCCTATGTAATATTTAAGGAAAATAGGAAGAATAAGCACATAACTAGGTGAGATAGATGGGGGAAAAAAATAAACCTTATAGAGCCCCCCCATCATAGAAAGCCAGTAGAGCCACCAGGAGCTCTAAACTACCAAAACAATAGTAGCAAAAAGCAAGAAACACACTAGAACTCACAGTATTGAAACCAAAAGTGTAAAGCCAAAACTTTACATTAACTTCAAATAGATAGGGTTTTTAGGCTCCCTAAACTGAAAATAAGGGTTTTGATGTCTCCCATAACCAAACTGGTGAGGATAGAGAGGATTCCCCTTAGAATAACTAGCTATCAGAACTAGACAATAGAAAAAATAGTAGCTTAGACATATAAGAAAGTTAAACTTGAGCTGCACCATGATTTCAAGGTTTTGAAAGGTTCCCCCAACCTTCAACAAGGAAATGGGGATAAGGATAAAACCCCAAACCACCGAGCCACAACCTGCCTAGAAAAAGAAAGAACCAACAAAGATCTCTGATTGATCTAAATCCCTCAAGCCAAGGCTAATCTCACTAGTAGTACTCCATCCCACCTCTTTCATCTAGTAATGAGACACTTCAATAGCCTGAGCCTCCACCTCAAAAGGAACTTCCACCTTGATAGGAAGTGGGAAAGAAGTATTAAGAGGGAAAGAAACCTTCCTCTCGAAAAGGGCTTCCACCTTAATAGGAAGTGGGGAAGAGGAGTAAAGAAGGGGAGATGCCTTTAGCTACCAAAGAGCACGAGAGTGAAACCCCACCTTAATAGGGATCTTGCTCTAAATAGCACAAGAATAGTCATCACCACTCTCCCACCCAAAATAAAAGAGATGAAAACCCTAGAAAGAGGCCCACAAGAGAGGGTCCCAAGAAGAAGGCATCACAAAAGGATCCCAAAAGAGGATCTAGCACAACCACCCACAATCTCTAGATATTGAATGTAAAATAAAGAGTCTCCTCACCAAAGACAATGGGAGGAAAACCCCCCTCAAGCCCACACCATCAAAGAATACCCTAGCCCTTTGCTCGAGAAGCCCCAAGATAGAAGGGAGAAAGCTCGTAGCATGAGATCTACAACCTCCCACTGAGAAAACCTACAAAACCACATGTGGATCACCATCACCATCTATAGATTCACTCTCCTCTTGAAAACCAGAAACCCTTGCCACTCTGGTCCTGCTTGCTCTACTCCTACTTGCACCCAAACTACACCTGCTCATGCCTGCTCTGTACCCACCCTTCCCTAGCTCCACTCTTCTCCTACTCATGTCTTCTTTGTGCTCACTCCTACTCACACCTGACATCCTCTCTTAGATGTACTGTTCTAAAAATCTTTGACCCTTGGCTATAAGCACTATAGGAAAGAAGCCCCACTATTTCACCAAGAGTCAAAGTCAAACAACTTTCAATTAAGAACCACAATAGAGAGTGAGCCTATGGGGACTTGAAGCAAGTTGTTTTTTTGCTAAATTTGATGACAGGTTGTTATGGCATAAAATACTATGTCATATCAATTTTGATAACATAGTAAAGATAAGCAATGTGAAGCCAGTAAGAGATCTACCTAGAATAGCAAAGCCAGTTGATACTCTTTGCAGGGAATGTGTGATGGGAAAGCATGTGAGGAAATCATTTAGAAGCAAGCACATTTCAGCAGAGAACAAGTTTGATCTAATTCATACAAACCTATGTGGACCAACTCAAATAAGATCATACTATGGTGAAAGGTATTTCATTTTCTTTGTTGATGATTACACTAGAATGATGTGGGTTGTGTTCTTGAAAGATAAGTCAGAAACATTTGAGAAGTTCAAAATATTCAAAGCTAAGGTTGAGAATGAATCTAGACTAAAGATAAAATGTCTAAGATCGGATAGAGGAGGAGAATTTGCTTCTGAAAAATTATGAGTACCATAAAGAACATGGCATAAAGACACAGTTGAGTGCACCTAGAACCCCTCAGTAGAATGGGATTGTACAAAGAGGGAATAGGATCATCCTTGATACAACACGCACTATCATGATTGAAGGAAAAGTTTCACACATCTATTGGAGAGATGAAGTCAATACAACACTCTATACCATCAACAAAATATAATTAAGGTCTAGTACAGACAAGACACCTTATGAGCTATGGTTTGGTAATATTCCCATAGTGAAATACTTCAAAATATTTGGAAGCAAGTGCTACATCAAAAGGGATGAACCAATAGGAAAGTTTGATGCAAGACGTGATGAAGGTATTTTCCTTGGTTACTCTACTAAAAGAAAAGCTTATTGATGTTTCAATTTGAGATTAAAGAAGATCATTGAAATTCCTCATGTAAAGATTTATGAAAAGTTTATGGTTCAAGAATGATATCATGATTATTCACCTATGATTGAAGAAGAACCTAGAGCTTCCACTAGTGAGAGATTTGTTCAAGAGATGTTTGATAGTATTGATGTATTAATCAATGACCTTGAAATAAGTGAAGAAGAAACTCTGAAGGCAGATGAGACAATATCACCTAAAGTTCAAAAGTTAACATCTTGATACCATTCTAAGGATGATATAATTGGAGATCAGAGTGGAAAAGTCACAACAAGATCAAAAGAAAAGAAATATGAAAACAATGAGGTAGTATGTTTACTATCTCAGATTGAAGCTTTACGTGTTGAAGATGCATGTAATGATTTAGATTGGCATGATTCTATGAAAGAAGAACTAGATCAGATAATCAAGAATGATATGTGGGAATTGGTCCCAAGACCTAGTGATAATAATGTGATTGGAACAAAGTGGATATTTAAAACAAGATGAATGAAGATGGAACAATAGTAAGGAATAAAGCAAGGTTAATATGTAAGGGATATGCACAATGAGAAGGTATAGATTATTTAGACACATTTGCACTAGTAAGCAGATTGGAAGCCATTAAGTTGTTTTTAGCTTATGCAACATTCAAAAACTTCAAATTTTATTAGATGGATGTTAAGTGAACATTCTTGAATGGAGAGATAAAAGAAGAGGTATACATTGAGAAGCAAGAAGGATTCACCTTATCAAATAAACTTGATATGGTATGCAGATTGAAGAAAGCCCTCTATGGACTTAAGCAAGCCCCTAGAGCATGGTATGAGAGACATGATGGATATCTAACAAAGATTGGATTCAAGAATAGAGCAGAAAATTCCAATCTATTCATAAGAGAGACATCTGAAGGTTTACTACTTGTAGATATTATTTTTTATGGCATTATCTTTGGGGGTGATGACAAACTTAGTGCAGAATTTGATAGGGAAATACAAAGTGAGTTTGAGATGAGCATGATTAGACCTATTCAATACTTTCTCAGATTGAATGTATAGTAAAAAGACAAAGGTATATTCATAAATCAGACCAAATATGTGAAAGAGATCTTGAAGACATTCAAGATGGATGATTGCAAGCCAGTGGGTATGTTGGGAGTTCCCTTTGATCTTCAACTTGTAGATTTATACTTTGATGGATAAATTTAATATAACTTTGACTCTATCACCACTCCAAATTCTACAAGGAAGAGGGCCAATTAACAAAGATCAACAATGAGATCCCCCTACACTTTGAGCCTCAATGCTCAGGTGGGTGTACCCTTGACTCACTTCTCCAAAGGAGTCACAAAATAATATACAACTATACCCCTTACTGATTGATTAAAGATTTTATCATTTGAATGTGTGTGTGATTGATGATGATGGACTGCTTCCAAAGAAAAGATTACTACCTTATCCTAGGGAAAAGAGTCACCTAATAATAGATGTCAACCTAAAACCTTAACTCAAATACACATGAACTCAGAGTAAGTGCTTTTCCTATTACCCCTCTCACTCACATATCAAGACATCAAATCCTTATCTAGCCATGAAGTCAGTGAATCTACCTAAAAAACTTTAATCCTAACATTGTTAGGAACTCAAAGATAATTTTGAAATACTCTTTGTTTACCATATGATAACCCACTTTGTGAAATTAACATATATGAGCTCAATAACAACATAAGAAGACATACACAAACATGAGATTGGAATCCAAATGTATTCTGATTAAAATTTGTAGAATCAATACATTATCAAAAAACAAAATGCCAAAGAAATAGACCCAAAATCCAAGCTCTCCTTGCTCTGTATAATACCATCAACAACAACCTTACAAAATATCACTTTTTTTAATATATACCACCACTAGTTATCTTGGAAACCCAAAACAGGTTGCAACAAGCTACAAATGACTAGGGTTAGGGTTTCACCCACTGAAACAACCAAACCAGTCAAAAATTAAATGCAGGGGAAGAAACATAGGCAACCAAGGGAAAATAGATCCTAGATTGATCCTCAATCATGATAATCTCACTGAGAAGGTACTGAGAACCACAAAAACATCCAAAATGTCAACCTATTGAGCCACCTGCAACATGCCTCAAGCACAAAGAATAGAGTACAGACCCCTGTAGATGATCATTGCACACCTTGGACCACACTGCAATGAAAAATAAATCATCTCTTACCAGCTCCAGTTGCTTCTGCATTGAATTTTAGTCCTTTGGGTCGCAGAAAACCCTTAGAAATTTGAATTTGAAATTAAATGGCTAGATTCATAGCGCCTGCAGCAAATCGGCAGTCTATATTTGAATCTCGATCAACTTTGAGTCCTGACCATTAGATCTCTCTTTTTCGTGGTCTTTATGATTTATCATTTAAAAGGACCCCAGTCAAACTTAGCGAATTGGCGACTGAAGGATACCTCCAAGTCGCAAAATACTTGATGCCTTTGCCAAATTATTTAGTTATTATGTGAACACTTGTTTGCTAAGTCGCTAAACCTTTTGGAACATTACCACCTTACTCAGCAAATGAGAAAAGCCTCAAAATTTTTTTGGGCCACTAAACACTTTATCAGAACCGCTAAGACCTTAGACCAAAACTTGGGCCCACCTTTAATGAAATCAACAGTTGTCTTAAGTTTGCATGGAGCATAAAGATTCTATCAAAACTTAAGACAACTATTAGATTTACCCTTTACCTCTGCTCTACAGATCCTCTAACAGGATAGGAAATCAATGACCATCTTATAATCTCATGTGTCAGAACAAACCCCTCAGATCATGCACTGACCGTCGATCCTCTGCAAGTGTCAGGACCCTCTGACATGCTGGAAACTTAGGTCCCATTGAATACCACCAAGTCACAACATACACCAACTAATAAGAGACCACCAACTGTGTTGACCTAGCATTGGAGCCACTGACGACCTTTACATTAGATTCCAAATCTAGGGTTGTCACATGATCACAAAGGGGAAGAATATTCCTTGCAATCATGTGACAACCACTAGATCATCAAGTGACTAACAAATCAACCCCACCTTGCCACATAAGCCACTTCAATGAATCAAGGACTGCCACATCATAGAATCTAGCAGATGGACAAACCATTTTTTCATTTATTCTAAAAACCCTGCCACTTCACTATTTCCTTCAGCCAATAAGGAACTGCCATGTTTGCTTATGTGGTAGTGGACCCACCTCCATTGAAAGGTTACATCATGAAAAGGAATCAATGACCATCGCAAAAGTGCAAGCCTCTGACAAAACCCTTGTGCTTTCATGATAATCATTGGATCAAGATGTTGTCAGAGAGCCGGGCCCAGGAAAGATTAAGCTGAAACATAAGGAAAAATTAAAGCGCAGGACCATAGGAAAAATTAAAGGCCATCGGGGGTAAAAACTTAGGAAAAATTTTAATGGGGGCCGACCAAAAATATAAAGCACGTGCACCTAAAGGTTTTTAAGTGGCTTGAAAAAGTAACTTTAAAATAGAACAGGGCTAGGGCATTACAAAGAGTTTTTATGCAACGGCTAGTTTTTCAAAACTTTGAACTAAGGGTTTATGCCAGAGACCTAAAAGCAACAGTAGAGACTAGAAGAAAAGGGCTAAAGCAATGGAATTTTTTCAAGGTGCTAACATTGGCTCTGTCAAGGGATGTATGCCTCCCACAAGCATAGCAAGGACTTAGAATCACTGGTTAAAGCAAACCATCCCACTGGAAAAACTGACAACAAAGAGAAATAGGACCAAAACCCTATAGACCAGGACAAAACAAGACAGGGTCAAGCAACTTTACAAAATTTACAAAATGTACAGACCTAGCTACTATTCATGGAAAACAAAATACCTTCAATTGAAGTATTTCTTCAAGAATTATCCATGAACTGGCAATTCCTGAATATCACCATTTAATTCCTTGACAATGTATGAATCTTAGCCCCATTTTTCATGAATTTGATATGGCCCTAGCTAGATGGGATCAAATTTACCATGTTTTCCTTTATCCTCCAACTTGAAATTCCAAATTAACACCAAATCACCAGGTTCAAACCTTCTATCAATAGTCTTCTTTTCATACAAATTCTTAACCTGCAACTACTATTTGGCATTTCTTGCTACTGACTCTCTTCTAGTCTTATCCAACCTAATGAGGTCCTCAATTCTCAACTGCATTTCATTATCTATGTCATCATCATATAACTGAACAAATTTATACATTTCCAATAAGTTATTTTGAGGCATTCTTGCATGTATTCCATATATTAGGTCAAATGGTGCACAACCAATTGCCCTCTTCATAGTTACCCTATCAGCCCATAGAGCTAATGGTAGTTTTGAATTCTATGCCTTCTTATTCTTTTCAAGAACCCTCCTGAGGATCTAAATCAAACTCTTATTAGTAGATTCTACCTCCCCATTTCCTTGTGGATGATAATGTGAGGAATAAGAAATCTGAATTCCTAAACCTTTGCAAAAGTCCTTATACTTAGCAGACCTGAAGCACATTGCATTATCACTTACTATTCTCTCAAGGCAACCAAACCTTGTAACAATATTATTCAATAAAAAAATTAGTTACCACCCTGCTAGTTGCATTTCTTATAGATATAGCTTCTACTCACTTTGTAAAATAATTAGTGGCAGCTAAGATCCATGAGTGTCCTCCACTAGACTTGTTTGGTATCTCCCCTATGAAATCAATTCCCCATTGTTGGAAAGGAGCCTATACATTTACTAGTTTTAATGGAACATTACCTAGAAATTTAAGCTTACCAGAGGACCTTTGAAAAGCATCACACATCCTCACCAACTATTCTACATCCTTGAAGACTGTGGGCCACCAGAATCTTGCTCTCAGGATTTTATGAGCAGTACTCTTACCCATGTAATGTCCACCACAAACTCCCTCATGCATTTCTTTTAACAACTTGTTAGCTTGATTCTCATCCACACATTTCAAAAGAATGCAATCCAAATTCTTTCTATATAATTTACATTTCACAATTATATACTTGATGGCCTATAATTTTAATGTCCTCTTCTAATTATCATTCATTCTTGCTAGACATCTCATATTTCTCAAGTAATAGATGATATCCTGATAACAGATACAATCATCCATATCACATGTATAATCAATTTCAAAATGATTTATCTGATTTGCATCGAGATTAGATTGAGCCATCAATTTTTCCAATCCCTGTAATCTAACCAATTTAGTAATTTGGATGTCGATGTTGAATTCTTGGATTCTATTGATCCATCTACATCTTCTTCTAGACACCTCTTGCTGTGAGAAAATATCCTTCACAGCTACACTTGGCACAAAAGAAATCACAACTGCCCCCATCAAGTTGCACCTAAAAGCCTTGACTTCTTTCACAAGTGCATATGAGTGTTTGTCATTTATGTCATACTTCAATTCAACAGCCTGCAAATATTTACTAAAGAATGCAATAGGCTGCTCATAACCATCCTTATTCTTTTGTAATAACATTGCAGCAATAGTATGGAAAGATGAAAAGGAAAAGATGTGCATTGGGATACTATAATTAGGTGCCTTAGGAAAAGGTGCATCTTTGAAAGCTTTCTTGATATTTTTGAAAGCTTCATCAGGCTCACCCTCCCAATTGATTGTAGATCCCTTCTTCAACATCTTAGAAATAGGTCTAGTAACCTCTGCAAAGTGTGTTAAAAATATCCTTAAGAAATTTACCTAACCAAAGAAGGACTGAATTCCTTTAATGTTCTTTGGTCTCTGAATCTTATCAATAGCTGCTACCCTCTCAAGGTCAATTCTCACTCCTTGCTTCCCAACTAAGTGGCTAAGCAACCTACCCTCATTGACACCAAAAGCACATTTCCTTAGATTTAATGATATGCCATATTCCAAAGCCCTCACAAATATTTTCTCTAAATGAGTACAATGGTCTTCATCCTTCTTGGAATAGGCAGTTAAATCATCTTGATAAACAATAAGGAAATCATCAATAAAATCTGAAAAAGCAACATCCATTGCTCTCTGAAAAGTAGAACCAGCATTTGTGAGACCAAAAGGCATTCTCACATAAACATATGTCCCCCAAGGTGTTGTGAAAGCTATCTTGAATTGCTTTGATTCTTTTATAATTACCTAATTATAACCAGAGAAACTATCCATCATAGACATCAATTCTGATCTGGTCACTCTCTACAACATAGCTTCCATATTGGGCAGACAATAGTTATCCTTTAATGATCTGATGTTCAAATTCCTAAATTCCACACAAAGCCTGATGTCACCATTCTTCTTTCTGATAGTGACAAGATTTGAAACCCAAGAAGAGTGCCTTATAGGCTTGATAATTCCAGCATCTCTCAGCTTCATTAACTCTTCTTGCATCTTGGGTGCCAAAGTAGGATTAATAGGTCTTTGTTTTTTCCTAAAAGGTTTAGCATCTTCTTTCAAAGGAATGATATACTAAAACAAGTCTTCTTTATAAACCTTTAGGTCATCATATGACCATGAAAAAACATGCCTAAATTTTCTTAACAATTCAATCAAAGATTTTCTCACATTGTGAGACATGTCCCTACCAATATATACCTTCTTAGGTGCCTCATGTGTTCCAAGATTTATCTCCTCTAGATCAGCATGATCATATTTTTTGATATTCTTTTGAACTCTATCCTAGTTATCAAAGACAGTCTCCAAAACAACAAGCCCCTTGGGCACCTTGTTAGTTCTAAGCTGAATGACATCATTGCCAAACACAACCTCCTTCCTTCCATTGACTCAACCAAGGCTGAACAAACAAATTCTTGACCATGATACTGATCTTAACAACTCATAAACTTCAAGATATCATTATCATCATCAAAAACTTGCCAATTTTCAATATTGTCTGGTACACTAGGCCTAGCCTGAATTTCAACTTTAGAGATACCAACAAAAGTAATATCACTGGGATTGATTTCAATATTTTCTAACAAGTCAGCCATCTTATTGTTACTCCTATCCTTCCAGTCAATATTGAAGGTATCAAAATTTTCAATCAAATCCCACACAACATTCCTATATTGTTTTAACCTTTTGTTCTTGGAAGCATATACTATCCTGACTTAGGACACCACCAACTCAGAATCACCAACAACACTTAAAACCTTAATACCATGTTTTTGTGCCAAACTCAATCCTAACAACAATGCTTCATATTTTTCTATATTGTTGGTACAAAATAAATTCAATGTGAAAGAAAAGTTTTAGGTGTTTCCATTAGGAGAAATAAGTAAAATACCTGCTCCTACTCCATCCTTGTAATTTGCACCATCAAAGTACATTACCCACAAATCACCCTTCATAGAATTAACACTTACCTCAACTGAGATAGGTGACAAAATAGGTTCCTTCTCGAATACAAGGATCTTTTCCCTAAAAGAATTAATATCAGTATCAACAAAACATTTAGTCTCATTGTCAATATTTCTCTCAATCATGTGGCATACTCTTGCCTCTTGATCAATCTTAACAAACTGATCATCAATCTTGAAAGTGGCATAAGACAGATCACACTACAAACTTCCACCCATGGTAGCACTCCACCTTCTAGATAGTAGCATCCCATAGTGAGGAGGGATGTCCACCACCAAACCACTCATTGTTAATTCTTTCTTTGGATATGATGCCAGCCTATATGGCATTGCATTGATACTCCCAATGACTAGTACCTCTCTCTAATCCATTGCACAACATCTACCTTGAACTGTATCAACTTTAAGGCCCAACTTCTCCATGATTTTGAAAGGCATAACAGTATTAGAGGCACCACTATCAATCATACAATTTCTTAACTTCATTCCATTCACAAGGACACTTAAAAAGAATGGATCAATGTTTTCAAGGCTAGCATTGATAGAACTATCCAAATATATAGGAGGAATTTGATATACAATTCCCTGAGTAGCAACACCTTTCAAAGCTTTATCCTAAGATCCATTCCATGCAACATCATTGTTATGAACATTATCTACCCATGCAATAGATTTGTCCTTGTGTTTAGGGATCCTCAACAATTCTGACAATGGGACCTTAATAGTAATTTGGGACAATACAGATAACATATCAACATGAGCAGAGGGAGGAATATCAATCTACATAGCCTTAGTATCCTTTTTCTTATCTAATACATTAGGTGTATTGGCCATCCTCATTTTTTCAATCTGAGCCATTATGTTAACTGGCTTCTCAATCTCACTAGAAAATCTTTCAACTCCAACTCCCTTAGTCTCACAATTCTTACCTTTTACATTCTTGAATTTCACCATGTGATCACCTTTTGATTTTCTCTCATTAGGCTCTCTAGAGTTGGTACTCTTTATAAACATTCCTGCAGCTTTTCCATTTGTATCTCTTGCCAACATGCCCCCAGTTTTCACTTGGGAAATCATTTCTACAGTAATTCTATCCATCTCTTCTCTAGAAGGTCTTCTTAAATCTACTAGCTCAGAAGAAGAGTTCATGTTACATGTCTTCTTATCAATGTCTTCATTATTAGAAAAAACTTCTTGATGAAAAAGGGCCTGATTGTGTCTCTTCACATTTACATCTACTTCTTCATCAAAATTAGAATCATCTTCATATCCTAGATATGAAATAGCCATGTTGCATCCAACATCATCTTGGTCTTCCTCTTGATCTATCTCCTCATCACCACAATCTTGATTTGCAGCCATAGAATGCACAACCACACAATGCTCTATAGAATGAGGGGATTGGCATACAACACACCAAGGTATGTCCTCCATGACATTTATTGAAGTCTTTTGTAGAGGGTCAGGGACACCTCTATCATTATTTCCTCTTGGAACAAGGACAACAGGCTTGCCATCCTTCCATTGGGTGTTGTAGGGGTAATTCTACAATCTATTATGCTTATTGAAATTGTTGTTGAACTAAGGCCTTTCATTGGTAGGAGCACTAGTGTTCCTATTTGTAGGTGCCTTCAAATCCTTAAATGCATTAAGCACCTTATCCAATTTATCTTCTTCTTGCATCTTAGTTCCAACATTCCTATCATTTTCCTTTTTGCATTTCTTGTCCCCAAACAACTTAGGGTCATCTCTTTTTCCACCCAATTTCCTTGATATCTTCATATTGTTCTAAATATTGACAGAAATCATAAAAACATCTCTAAGAGTTCTTGGTTCTTTTTCCCTCAACAAGTATCTCATCTTTCCATCAAATGCATTGAAGTATGTAGTTAGACAAACATTGTCATCTAACCGCATAACTTGGAACAACTTATGCATACCTTTTTGAAATCTCATGTTGAACTCAGCTGCAGACTCATTCTAATTTTTCCTTATGGTATTGAATTCATTCAACATGAAGCTGGTATTAGGCCTATCACCATATTTCTCTTTAAACCATCTCTCAAAAGAATCCCAAGTATCAATACATTTATCAAGAAGTCTCTTAAACCAATCTCTAGCATTCTCCATTAGAGATTGAACAAATAATTTCATGACTACATCCTCATGCTTCACCTCATAATCATTAAGCCTATCAAAAAATAACGTAAGATGCTCCTCAAAACTAATAGCATTATTACCAAAAAAATTAGGTACCTTATCTCTTATATCATTTGGAAAAGCATTCAGGTAGCCTGATATCCCATCAAAACTAATTTTCCTATAGCCTTCTAGCTACATAGGTCTTCTTTGAAATCCTAAACTAGTGTTCCCACTAGAATTATTATTTTTATATACATTCCCACCCACTTGCACATTTGACTATGTATTAGGATCAACAAATGATTTGGTAGATACATTAGGAATTAGATTACTAGTAGTAGCATTGCTAAGTGGAATAGTAGTGTTCATAGATGGCATACCTAGTTTAGTAGGAGAAGGGCCTTGAACATTAGCTGATGAAGCTCTCAAGAACTGGATCTTTCTTCTTTTCTTTGTAATAGTAGCATCAACTTTATCTCTTTCCAACTCTTGAGCAAGAGCTTCATCCTCTTTTCTTTTTCTTTCTATCTTTATCTCCCTATTTGATTTAGGTGGTGGAATCCCTGGTATTGTCACTGGTTTTCTTATTTGGACACCCACCATCTTCTACTTTCCTTTTCATTAATAACTATAGTAGGCCTAGTGATCTCATGTGCATCTTTATCTTTAGGGAGGGAAGCATAACTTTGTACTTGTCTAATCACAGGGCCTTCTTCATCAAAATCATGGTCTTGCAACAAGCATTCCTACTCACTTCTTAGAGCTTCAAGATCACCAAAAACATCATGCTGCAACACCTAAGGAGCAGAAGCAAGCATCTTATTTCTCTCCTTCATTTCATTAATCTTTCTTAAAAGAGACTACCTCTCTAGTAGAGCATTTACCTTTTCAGCCTCTCTTCTCTTGTAACCTTTTGTATATGGCATCCTGCTTTGCCAACTGCAACCTAAGTGCATTTAGGTCATGTGGATCTATCATGTTGTCTTCAGAGCTTGATGACACTTCCACATCAGTAGGATGTTGATATGGGAAATGCACTTGTCATGGTCTCATGGGATGCCTTCTGAAATTATCTTCATCAAGGTCTAAATCAATCTCCAAACCCATCTCTCTAGCTTGTTCATCCTGACCTGCAGGCAATGGACCCTTGCCTTGAAATATAGCTTCTAGGGTATCATAAAATTTATCTTTAGAGTGACCACCATTTGATCTAGAAACTCTATCTTGTGAACCTTCCTCACTTGAGGAAACATGTGGTGCTCTACCTTTGGTATTTCTTTGTTCTCTTATGGGAGCACTAGTGAACTCACCATTCCTCCTAATCCAACTCTTCTTCTCTTGTCTAGGCAATTGGTCCAGAGTGACCTCCAGATTTTTCTTGACAAAGGACCTAGTATTCCTTCCTTTTTTCCTTATCAACTTGTGACACTAGTTCTAACCTTTTGAGTCACCACCCACCTAGATGGGAAAACCTTAACTGAATACAACAAGAAAACAAGAGTGCACTTTGCAAACCTTTATCTCTAGACTCTCCCTAGCAAAGTCCCCATTTTGTTGGTGACTCGAATGGGTAAATCAATCTAGTCAATAAGAGATTTTGAATATAACAACATAACCCCAACTAGAGATCCTAACAGATATACTTCTTGATTATTGTTCTCCCCAGTAGAGTCTCCATTTTGTTGGAAGTTCCCTTTGATCTTCAACTTGTAGATCTATACTTTGATGGATAACTTTAATATAACTTTGACTCTATCACCACTCCAAAGTCTACAAGGAAGAGGGCCAACTAACAAGGATCAACAATGAGATCCTCCTCCACTTTGAGCCTTAATGCTCAGGTGGGTGTACCCTTGACTCACTTCTCCAAAGGAGTCACAAAATAATAGAAAACTATACCCCTTACTAATTGATTAAAGATTTTATCATTTGAATGTGTGTGTGATTGATGATGATGGACTACTTCCAAAGAAAAGACCAGTGCCTTATCCCAGGGCTTGAAGAGTCACCTAATAACAAATGTCAACCTAAAATCTTAACTCAAATACACATGATCTTAGAGTAATTACTTTTCCTATTACCCCTCTCACTCACATATTAGGACATCAAATCCTTATCTAGCCATGAACTCACTGAAAATACCTGAAAGACTTTAATCCTAACTTTGTTAGGAACTAAAAGATAATTTCAAAATACTCTTTGTTTACCATATGATAACCCACTTTGTGAAATTAACATATATGAGCTCAACAACAACATAAGAAGATATACATAAACATGAAATTGGAATCCAAATGTATTCTCATTAAAATGTACAGAATCAATACATTATCAAACAACAAAATGCCAAAGAAACAGACCCAAAATCTAGGCTCTCCTTGCTTAGTATAATACCATCAACAAAAACCTTAAAAAATATAAAGCATGTGCACCTAAAGGTTCTTAAGTGGCCCAAAAAAGTAACTTTAAAATAGAACAGGGCCAAGGCATTACAAAGGGTTTTTATGCAATGGCTAGTTTTTCAAAATTTTGAACTAAGGGTTTATGCCAGAGACCTAAAAGCAAGAGCAGAGACCAGAAGAAAAGGGCTCAAGCCTTGAATTTTTTTCAAGGTGCTAACAGGGAACACCTATGATAACATGATGCAAGCTGACAAAAGCAGATGATTCTCTAGTAGTAGATACAACATTGTACAAGTCTATGATTGGTAAACTCATATATCTTACTCATACTAGACCTAATATTTCCAATGCAGTTGGAATAGTTAGAAGATTTGTAGCAGAGGCTAAAAAAAGTCATCTCATGGTAGTAAAAAGAATATTTAGGTACTTGCAAGGAACTATAGATTATGGTCTATGGTATCCTAACTCAAAGAATGTGGAGCTTTATGTATATACTTATTTAGATTGAGCAGGATGTGTTTGTTAGTGCTTGTAAAAAATTTCATGGCTTCTGGTCTTTCCCTTTTGTCTCTGCAGTGCTTTTTATGTCTCTGGCCTAAAGCCTTAGTTCAGATTTTCAAATATCTAGTCATTGCATGAAAAACCTTTTGTTTTACCCCAACCCAGTTCTAATCTAAAGTTACCTTTTTCGCTGACTTAAAACTCTAAAAGGCATGCGCTAAATTTTTAACCTCTTTGTCACATGATCACGTGAACCTTTTTTATGTTATGAAATCTTATGACTAAATGATTTATTTTCGGGTGCCTTTTAATATTTCCTAAGTCTATCCACCTAATGCTTTAATTTTTCCTATAGTCCTCAGTGCTTAATTTTTTCCTAATGCCTAACTCCTACACTTTAATTTTTCCTATGTTTCGGCTTAGCATTTCCTAGCCCTGGTTCTCTGACACCATCTTAATCCTATGGTTGTCATAAGTTCGCAAGGGTATTGTCAGAGGCTTGCGATCTTACAATAGCTGTTGATTCTTCCACAGTTGTGATGTTTCAGATAGTGGGTCCTAATTTCCATGTAAGCACAGTTGGTGGTCTCTTATTGGTCGATGATATAATTTGTCGGTAGTTGTTAGTGGGACCTAAATTTTTGACTTGTCAGTGGCTCCTGACATCTGTAGTGAATCTACGGTTGGTGCATGATCTCATGGGTTGTGTTGGAGCCATGAGATCTTGCACCCATCGTTCAATTTAAAGCCTTTTAAAGGGCGGATCCTATGTCAGTGGTGACCGGGTGGATGCAATGAATGAGGTGATGACATGTGCCAAAAAGTGTGCCCAGGTGGAGGTCTAAAGTCTAGCGGTCTGGATAAAAGGTTAGCGGCGGCGACAAATTTCTAAAGGATTCCCTCATTCACTAGGTAAAATAGTGAAGTGCTAAAAGGACTGGTGATTCAATGAAGGAAGGTCACATATTCACTAAATATTTTAGTGGAGACAAAAAGTGTTCTATGAACTGGTGAAAACCTTTAGTCACCAGTTCGCTAAACAAAGATCGAGGCTAAGTATTTTCTTTTGTTTGCTAAATCATAGGGTGAAACTTGAGTTAAGTATTTCATTTCATGAATAGGAATTTCCTTGTCACATGGTCGCTAAGAGTTAACCCAGAGATAGCCATTGAGTTAAGATGTAAAACCTATGAAATAAAGGGATCCAACGGTCACTATATAAAGTTGATTCAAGTTTGAATATTGACCGCCAATTTGTTGTAGGCACCATGAATGTGACTATTATTTTTCAAATTTGAATTTTTGAAGGGTTTCCAATGACCAAAATGACTAAAAATCAATGTTTAAGCCATTGGGGTTGGTGGAAATGATTTTCAAACTATTGCAATGTGGTCCAAGGTGTTCTATGATCATTTGCAAGGGTCTGTACTGTGTTCTTTGTTGCTCAAGGCATGTTGCAGGTGGCTAAAAGGACTGATTGACATAGAATTCCATGATTTTTAGTACTTTCTCAAAGATCTATTATAAGTGCAAATCTTTCTCAAGCATGCTCGACTGGTTTTCATCCCCTGTAATAAATTCTTGACTATTTCAACTGGTTTAGTGGGTGAAACCCTAACCCTAGTCATTTGTAGCTTGTTGCAACCTGTTTTGGGTTTCCAAGATGACTAGGGGTTATATATTGTAGCTTTTTTTTATTTTTTAAGTGTTCCAAAACTTTCTTTTTGGTGCCTGATTGTTGATGTTAATTTACTGAATAGGGAGAGCTTGGATTTAGGGTTTGTCTCCTTGTATTTTGTTGTTTCATAATGTATTGATCTTGCAAATTTTAATGAGAATACATTTGGATTCCAATCTCATGTTTGTGTATGTCTTCTTATTTTTTTCTTGAGGTCATATATGTTAATTTCACAAAGTGGGTTATCATATGGTAAACAAAGAGTATTTTGAAATTATATTTGAGTTCCTAACAAAGTTAGGATTGAAGTCTTTCAGGTAGTTTCAGTGAGTTCATGGATAGATAAGGATTTGATGTCCTGATATGTGAGTGAGAGGGGTAATAGGCAAAGCACTTACTCTAAGTTCATGTGTATTTGAGTTAAGGTTTTAGGTTGATACATGTTATTTAGTGACTCTATGCCTAGGGTTAAGGCACTGATCTATTCTCTAGAAGCAGTCCATCATCATTAATCATAGACACACATTTTAATGATAAAATATTTAATCAATTAGTAAGGGGTATAATTTTCTATTAGTTAGTGATTCCTTTCAAGAAGTGAGTCAAGGGTACACTCACTTGAGCATTAAGGCTCAAAGTGTAGGAGGATATCTTTGTTGATCCTTGTTAATTGGCCCTCTTCCTTGTAGACTTTGGAGTGGTGATAGAGTCAAAGTATCATTAAATTTATCCATCAGAGTGTAAATCTACAAGTTGAAGATCAAAGGGAAAAACCAACAAAATGGTGACTCTACTAGGGAGAGTCTAGAGATAAAAGTTTTCAAAGTGCACTCTTGTTTTCCTATATTATTTAGTTAAAGATTTCCCACTTTGGTGGGTGGCAACTCAAAAGGTTAGAACTAGTGTCATAGACTGAAATCATGGATAAAAGAAGGAATACTAGGTCCTTTGTCAGAAAAAATCTAAAGGTCACTCTGGAACAATTACCTAGATAGGAGAAGAACAGTTGGATCGGAAGAAATGGTGAGTCTACTAGTGCTCCCATAAGAGAACAAAGAAATACAAGAGGTAGAGCACCACATGTTTCCTCAAGTGAGGAAGGTTCACAAGATAGAGTTTCTAGATCAGATGGTGGTCTCTCTAAAGATAAATTTTATGATACACCAGAGGCTGTATTTCAAGACAAGGGTTCATTGCATGCAGATCAGGATGAACAAGCTAGAGAGATGGGCTTTGAGATTAATTTAGAACATGATGAGGATAATTTTAGAAGGGAGCCCATTAGACCACAGCAAGTGCATTTCCCATATCAGCATCCTACTAATGTGGAAGTATCATCAAGCTCTGAAGACAACATGATAGATCCACATGAGCTAAATGCACTTAGGTTTTAGTTGGTAGAGTAGGATGCCATATACAAAAGGTTACAAGAGGAGAGAGTGGCTGAAAAGGTAAACACTCTAATGGAGAGGAAGTCTTTTTTAAGAAAAATTAATGAAATGAAGGAGAGAAACAAGATGCTTGCTTCTGCTCATAGGGTGTTCTAGCATGATGTTTTTGGTCATCTTGAAGCTCTAAGAAGTGAGCAGGAATGCTTATTGCAAGACCATGAGTTTGATGAAGAAGGCCATGTGATTAGACAAGTGCAAAGTTATGCTCCTTTACCTAAGGGTAAGAATGGACATGAGATCACTAGGCCTACTATAGTTATTAATGAAAAAGGAAAGCAGAAGATGGTGGGTATCAAAATAAGAAAACCAGTGACAATACCAGGGATCCCACCACCTAAAAAAAAAAGGGAGATAGAGATAGAAAGGAAAAGAAGAGAGGATGAAGCTCTAGCTCAATAGTTGGAAAGAGATGAAGTTGATGCTGCTATTGGAGAGAAAATAAGTGTTGGTGTTCCTTTTCTCCAAAGGTCAGCTTGGCACTAGGATTGATAGGGCTAGTGTCACATTCACTCAACACTCCAAATCTAACAAGAAAAATTGCCAACTGACAAGGATCAAAGAGAGGTCCTTCTACACTTTGAGCTCCACATCACTTAGGCTGGTGTACCTCATCTGTACACTACTTGTGTCACACTACAGGCCTATAGGTAACTAACTATGGAATGGTTTTCAAACCCTTATAGGTATCCTATACCTCAAATGAAACCAATATCTCATGCAATAGCCCAACTTGCATGGAGTGAGTATGAAAACTAGAGACCTACACTAACAACATGAAAGAGAAAGGGTGGGACTGAAAGGAAATGATTTTAAATGGATTGAAAGGTTCCCTAAGATGCCCTAAGTCTCTCATAGACCAGTGCCTTGTCCATTGGGCCAAAGAGTCAAATACAGTATTGTGAGGGACAACTATGAAACAAGAAAACAATATACTCAATGTGTTGATGCCTAACATCAATCACACACCATGACCAAACCTCAACTTAGTTCCCACCTATGCATTCAAATATGTTATTACCCATCAAAGGATTTTGACCCTCCCCTTAGAAGAGACCTATGAATAGATAGTACATTAACCAGCATCCATTGGAAGACAAGCATGACCTATCCTTGATATTTCAGCTCATACATACATGAATACTAACCCTAAAATAGTTATCTCTACGAAGACAACTCCACCCACAAGCTCTTAGGAAATGTAAGGTAGAAAAACCAGACATCCTTGATGCATGACTAATGAGTTTAGAATTCAAATGGAGATAGCTTGACAATAGTAAGAGTATATTAAATCCTCACACATAAGACAAATCTGTTACAATATGCACTGTATTCTCTAAACCAGCAATGGAAGAAGAACACCCTATATGCAGAGAGAAGGAGAAATTTGCAAGATATGACCTTTCATGGAACCAAAAAGGAACTCTAAGCTGGAACCCCTACACTATCCAAAAACTTTCAATATATACCACTAGTCACCTTGGGAATCTTGAAGAGAATGCAATAAGCTTAGGGTGACTAGGGCCAAGGTTACAATGGCTAACCATAGCAAAATTTCAAAAAACCACTGGAGGGAAAACTAGCACCAGCCTGCAAAAAGCCTCGAGCAATAAAATTTTTCCATCACCATATGGTACAAAGTCTCTGCAATTAACTGTCAAGCATTTCAGACCACACCACACTAGTACTCGGGATTGATTCTACCAAATCCAGCCACCCAAGCATTCAATACATATTCCTTATAGTTGGAAAATCATTTTGATATTTGAATGCTTCCTGGGCTCAACAACTTGACCATTATCTTTAGTCGTGCCACCACGCAGTCATGAACTTCACCATCACAGGAATCCAGTTTTATCTTATACTTGGTTGCATGATCGCAAGGCACCAAACTAACCCTTGCGATCATGCAACCACGGTCTCCTAGCTACATGGTTACAATCACACCCTCTCAAAAAGTCCTCAGCCATGTTACCTCCACAACCCTACAACCATGGCAATAGTTGTCGCATGATCGCATAGCACAGAGATGAGCTATGTGAACATGCGACAACCTATGAACCTTAACCACCAACATAACTGCCACCACTGAGGGTTAACACAAATCATTAGTCACATGATTGCATAGCCTTGAAAAAGGTTATGCAAACATGTGACTAACCACTACTTACCATGCCTTGGCCCTACCAACAATCACCACGCCTTAGACCCAGGCCCACCTAATGCCACATGTCATGCCACCATTCACTACAACTGTCAAGTCACACTTGCCACATGACTCACTTTTACAAGCCTTTGAAATCGAAGGGTAGGCACATGATCACATGGGTTTAACACCTCCCATGAGATCATGCACCAACCACTAGATCTGCCTTGCCATCCTTCTATCTGGATCTCTCAGGCCCACTAACAAACTACCACATCACCACCTTAGACCAACCAGAAGATGCCACATCATCACCAATGGCCCCACAAGATAGATGTCAACTGTATACATGGTTGCATGTCAAAAATTCCTGACATGCGATCATGTGACAACCAATAAGAACACGTGCCCCTGCTCCCCTTTTGACACTGGGCCCACCACTGAAGAAATGCCTGAAGAAAACAAGATCAATGGTAGGCGCATGATCGCAAGGAATATTCTTTCCCCTTGCAATCATGTGACAACCATCCGATCTCCTCCCTTTGCCACTTGAAGAATCTGGCCCCACCAACCAATCACACCTGTGCAGATAAGAAATGTTGGCAAACAAGAAACTGTGAGGTTGAAAACACACAGGGTTTTCGACAGAAAAGATAAAAAACACACAAGGTCTCTGACACCAAAAGATAAGTGCACAAAAGCTGGAAGGCACAAGGTTGAAAATAAGGAAGGTTTTCACACATACTGAAAACATCATGGATTTTAAAAAACATTGTGGGTTTTCGACACTGTGGCAGATTTTGAAATTGTTTCCCGCAGACCTTAAAACTTTAAATTTTCCCTAGGTTTTGTGATTCAACACGTGCAATTTGGACTGGGGCAAGGTGACAACATGAAGAACATAGGGTTAAGGGTTCACATCATGAAACAAATGGATTGTCTTTGCAAGTTAAAACTAAGATTGCAGGCAAAGCGGGACACTTAATAGAATTTGCAAGGAAAATAGGCCATTTTCATAGGATTTTTTCATTGATAGGAAAATGGACTAACAAGAAGAAAGATCTAGTTCTTGAAGGCTTCATCAACTAATGTTCATGGCCCTTCTACTACTAAACTAGGTATGCCATCTATGAACACTACTGTTCCACTTGGAACTACTACTAGTAATCTAATTCCTAATGTATCTACCAAATCATTTGTTGATCCTAATAGATAGTCAAATGTGCAAGTGGGTGGGAATGTAGATAAAAATAATAATTCTAGTGGGAACACTAGTTTAGGATTTCAAAGAAGACCTATGCAACTAGAAGGCTATAGGCAAATTAGTTTTGATGGGATACCAGGCTACCCAAATGCTTTTCCAAATGATATAAGAGATAAGGTACCTAAGTTTGCTGGTAACAATGCTATTAGTTGTGAGGAGCATCTTAGGTTATTTTTTGATATGCTAAATGATTATGAGGTAGAGCATGAGGATGTAGTCATGAAATTATTTGTTCAATCTCTAATGGAAGATGCTAGAGGTTGGTTTAAGAGACTTCCTGATAAATGTATTGATACTTGGGATTCTTTTGAGAGATGTTTTAAAGAGCAATATGGTGATAGGCCTAATGCTAGTTTCATGTTGAATGAATTCAATACCAAAATGAAAAATTAGAATGAATCTATAGTTGAGTTCAATATGAGATTTTAGAAGGGTATGCATAACTTGTTCCAAGTTATGCAGTTAGACGACAATGTCTATCTGACTACATAATTCAATGCATTTGATGGAAAGATAGTATACTTTTTGAGGGACAAGGAGCCAAGAAACCTTAGAGATTCTTTTAGGATTGATGTCAATATTGAGAACAATATGAAGATATCAAGGAAGTTGGGTGGGAAGAGAGATGACCCTAGGTTGTTTGTGGATAGGAAATACAAAAAAGAAAATGATAGGAATGTTGGAACTAGGAGGCAAGAAGAAGATAAATTGGATAAGGTGCTCAATGAATTGAAAGATTTGAAGGCATCTACAAATAGGAACATCAGTGCTCCTACCAATGAAGGCCTTAGTTCAACAACAATTTCAATAAGCAGAATAGATTGCAGAACTACCCCTACAACACTCAATGGAAGCATGGAAAGCCTATTGTCCCTATTGCAAGAGGAAATAATGATAGAGGTGTCCCTTTCCCTCTATAAAAAGCTTCAATAAATGTCATGGAGGACATACCTTGGTGTGTTGCATGCCACTCCCCTCATTTTGTAGAGGATTATGTGGTTGCACATTCTGTGGCTGCAAATCAAGATTGCGGCAATCAGGAGATAGATCAAGAAGAAGATCAAGATGATGTTGGATGCAACATGGATACTTCATATCTAGGATATGAAGATGATTCTAATTTTGATGAAGAAGTAGATGTAAATGTTAAGAGACACACTCAGGCCCTTTTTCATCAAGAGGTTTTTTTTTATAGTGAAGACATTGATAAGAAGACATGTAACATGAACTCTTCTTCTAAGCCAATCAATTTAAGAAGACCTTCAAGAGAAGAGATGGATAGGATTACTACAGAAATGATTTCTTAGGTGCAAACTAGGGGCATGGTGGCAAGGGATACAAATGGAAAAGCTGCAAGAATGTTTATAACGAGTACCAACTCTGGAGAGCCTAATGAGAACAAATCAAAAGGTGATCACATGGTGAAATTCAAGAATGTAAAAGGTAAGAATTGTGAGCCTAAGGGAGTTGGAGTTGAAAGATTTTCTAGTGAGATTGAGAAGCTAGTTAACACTATGGCTAAGATTAAAAAAATGAGGGTAGCCAATACACCTAATGTATCAAATAAGCAAAAGGACATTAAGGCAATGCAGATTGAGGTTCGTCCCATTGCTCCTGTTGATATGTTATCTATATTGTCCCAAATTACAATTAAGGTTCCATTGTCAGAATTTTGAGGATCCCTGAACACAAAGACAAAGCTATTGCATGGGTAGATAATGTTCATAACAATGATGTTGCATGCAATGGATCTTAGCCTAAAACTTTGAAGAGTGTTGCTACTCAGGGAATTGTATGCCAAATTCCTCTTATATATTTGGATAGTTCTATCAATGCTAGCCTTGAAAACATTGATCCATTATTTTTAAGTGTTCTTTTGAATGGAATGAAATTAAGAAATTCTATGATTGATAGTGGTTCCTCTAATACTATTATGCCTTTCAAAATCATGGAGAATTTGGGCCTTAAAGTTGATACAGTTCAAGGCAGATGTTGTGCAATGGATCAGAGGGAGGTACCAGTCATTGGGATTATCAATGCAATGCCATATAGGCTGGCAGCATATCTAGAGAAAGAGTTAACAATGAGTGTTTTGATGGTGGACATCCCTCCTCATTATGGGATGCTACTATCTAGGAGGTGGAGTGCTTCCATGGGTGGAAGTTTATAGTGTGATCTATCCTATGCCACTTTCAAGATTGATGATCAGTTTGTCAAGATTGATTGAGAACCAAGAGTATGCCACATGATTGAAAGGAATATCAACAATGAGACTACATGTTTTTTGGATACTGATATTAATGTTTTTAGGGAAGATATCCCTGAACTTGAGAAGCAACCTATTTTGTCACCTATCTCTATTGAAATAAGTGTTAATTCTATGAGGGGTGATTTGTGGGTAATGTACTTTGATGGTGCAAATTGCAAGGATGGAGCAGGAGTAGGTATTTTACTTATTTCTCCTGATGGAAACACCTAAAAATTTTCTTTCACATTGAATTTCTTTTGTACCAACAATATAGTAGAATATGAGGCATTATTGTTAGGACTGAGGTTGGCACAAAAACATGGTATTAAGTGCTTAAGTGTTGTTGGTGATTTTGAGTTGGTGGTGTCCCAAGTCAGGTCAGTATATGCTTCCAAGAACAAAAGGTTAAAACAATATAGGAATGTAGTTTAGGATTTGATTGAACATTTTGATGCCTTCAATATTGAGTGGAAGGATAGGAGTAACAATAAGATGACTAACTTGTTAGCCAATATAGCAATCAATCATAGTGATATTACATTTACTGGTATCTCTAAACATTAAATTTAGGCTAGGCCTAGTATACTAGACAATATTGAAAATTGGCAAGTTTTTGATGATGATAATGATATCTTGAAGTTTATGAGTTGTGAAGATCAGCATCATGGTTAGGAATTTGATTGTTCAAACTTGGTTGAGTCAATAGAAGGAAATGAGGTTGTCTTTGGCAATGAAGTCATTCAACTTAAAACTAAAAAGGTGCCCAAGGGGATTGTTTTTTTGGAAACTATCTTTGATAACTAGGATAGAGTTCAAAAGAATATCAAAGGAGAAGATCATGTTAATCTAGAGGAGATAAATCTCGGAACACATGAGGCACCTAAGAAGATATACATTGGTAGGGACATGTCTCATAATGTGAGAAAGTCTCTGATTGAGTTATTGAGAAAATTTAGGCATGTTTTTGCATGGTCATATCATGACCTAAAGGTTTATAGAAAAGACTTGTTTCAGCATATCATTCCTTTGAAAGAAGATGCTAAACCTTTCTAGAAAAAACAAAGGCCTATCAATCCTATTTTGGCACCCAAGATGCAACAAGAGTTAATGAGGGTGAGAGATGATAGAATTATCAAGCCCATTAGGAATTCTTCTTGGGTGTCAAATCTTGTCCCTGTTAGAAAGAAAAATGGTGATATCAGACTTTGTGTGGACTTCAAAAATTTGAACATCAGCTCATTAAAGGATAACTACTATCTGCCCAATATGGAGGCTATGTTGCAGAGAGTAACTAGATCTAAATTGATGTCTATGATGGATGGTTTCTCTAGTTACAATTAGGTAATTGTAAAGGAATCAAAACAATTCAAGACATCTTTTACAACACCTTGGGGGACATATGTTTATGTGAGAATGCCTTTTGGTCTCACAAATGTTGGTGCTACTTTTTAGAGGGCAATGGATGTTGCCTTTTCAAATTTTATTTATGATTTCCTTGTTGTTTATCAAGATGATTTAACTGCCTATTCCAAGAAGGAAGAAGACCATTGTACTCATTTAGAGAAAACATTTGTGAGGGCTTTGGAATATGGCATTTCACTAAATCCAAGGAAGTGTGCATTTGGTGTCACTAAAGGTAAGTTGCTTGGCCACTTAGTTGGGAAGCAAGGAGTGAGAATTGACCTTGAGAGGGTAGCGACTATTGACAAAATTTAGAGACCAAAGAATGTTAAAGGGATTCAATCCTTCTTTGGTTAGGTCAATTTCTTAAGGAGGTTTGTGACAAATTTTGCAGAGGTTACTAGACCTATTTCTAAGATGTTGAAGAAGGGATCTGCAATTAATTGGGAGGGTGAGATTGATGAGGCTTTCAAAAATATCAAGCAGGCTATCAAATATGCACCAGTGCTTAAGGCACCTGATTATAATGTCTAAATGCACATCTTTTCCTTTGCATCTTTTCATACTATTGCTGAAGTTTTGTTACAAAAGAATAAGGATGGTTTTGAGTAGTCTATTGCATTCTTCAGTAAATCTTTGCAGGCATATGCACTTGTGAAGGTAGTCAAGGCTTTTAGGTGTTACTTGATGGGGGTAGTTGTGATTGATTTTGTGCCAAGTGTAGCTATGAAGGCTATCTTTTCATAGCAGGAGGTGTCTAGGAGAAGATGCAGATGGATCAATAGGATCCAAGAATTCAACATTGATATCCAAATTACTAAATTGGTTCGAGGAAGAGGATTGGAAAAACTGATGGCCCAGTCCAATCTTGATGCAAATCAGGTAAATCAGTCTGAAATTGATTATACATGTGATATGGATGATTGTGTTTTATCATGATATTATCTATTATCTAAGAAACATGAAGTGTCTAGATGAGATGGATGACAATAAGAAGAGGACATTGAAATTATAGGCCATCAAGTATGTAATTGTGAAATGTAAATTGTGTAGAAAGAATCTAGATTCCATACTTTTGAAATGTGTGGACAAGAATCAAGTTAACAAGTTACTAAAGGAAATTCATGAGGGAGTTTGTGGTGGGCATTATATGGGTAAAACAACTGCTCATAAAATCTTGAGAGCAGGTTTTTGGTGGCCCACAATCTTCAAGGATGCAGAACATTTGGTGAGGAGGTGTGATGCTTGTCAAAGGTTCTCTGGTAAGCTTAAATTTTTAGGAAATATGCCTTTGAGGCTAGTAGAAGTAAAAGCTCCTTTCCAACAATGGGGAATTGATTTCATAGGGGAGATACCGAACAAGTCAAGTGGAGGACACTCATGGATATGAGTTTCCATTGATTACTTTACTAAGTGGGTAGAGGCTATACCTATAAGGAATGCAACCAGCAAGGTGGTAATTGATTTTCTACTGAACAATATTGTTACAAGATTTGGTTTCCCTAAGAGAATAGTAAGTGACAATTCCATGTGCTTTAGGTCTACTGAATATAAGGACTTTTGCAAGGGTCTAGGAATTCGGAGGTCAAACTCTGCGCCCTATCATCTACAAGGGAATGGACAGGCATAATCAACAAATAAGAGCTTGATGAAGATCCTCAAGAGGATTATTGAAAAGAATAAGATGGCATGGAATTCAAATTTTCCATTAGCTCTATGGGCTGATAGGGTGACTGTGAAGAAGGCAATTGGTTGTGCACCATTTACCTTAGTATATGGAATACATGCAAGAATGCCTCAGAATAATTTATTGGAAATGTACAAGTTTGTTCAGTTATATGATGATGACATAGATGATGAGATGTAGTTGAGAATTGAGGACCTCATTAGGTTGGATGTGACTAGAAGAGAATCGGTTGCAAGAAATGGGAAATTGCAGTTACAGGTTAAGAATTTGTATGATAAGAAGGCTATTGAGAGGAAGTTTGAACCTGGTGATTTGGTGTTAATTTGGAATTCCAGATTAGAGGATAAAGGAAAACATGGTAAATTTCATCCAATCTGGCTAGGGCCATATCTAATTCATGAGAAATGGGGCCAGGATTCTTACATTGTGAAAGAGTTAAATGGTGAAGTTCAAGAATTACCAGTTCATGGACAATTCTTGAAGAGATACTTCAATTGAAGGTATTCTATTTTCCATGAATAGTAGTTAGGTCTATACATTTTGTAAATTTTGTAAAGTTGCTTGCCCCTGTCCTGTTTTGTCCTGGTTTGTAAGGTTTTGGTATTGTTGCTCTTTGTTGTCAGTTTTTCCAATGGGATGGTCTGCTTTAACTAGTGATTCTAAGTCCTTTCTATGGCTGTAGGAGGCATACATCCCTAGATAGAGCCACTGTTAGTGCCTATAAAAAATTTCATGGCTTCTAGTCTTTCCCTTTAGTCTCTACAGTGCTTTTTATGTCTCTAGCCTCAAGCCCTAGTTCAGATTTTCAAATATCTAGCCATTGCATGAAAAACCTTTTATTTTATCCGGGCCCTATTCTAATCTTAAGTTACCTTTTTGGGTCACTTAAAACTCTAAAACGCATGTGCTAAATTGTTAACCTCTTTGTCACATGATCATGTGAACCTTTTTTATGTTATGCGATCTTGTGACTAAAGGTTTTATTTTTGGGCCCCTTTTAATACTTCCTAAGTCTATCTGCCTAACGCTTTAATTTTTCCTATAGTCCTCAACACTTAATTTTTCCCTAATGCCTAAGTCCTGTACTATAATTTTTCTTATGTTTCATCTTTGCATTTCCTGGGCCCAGCTCTTTGACACCATCTTAATCCTACGGTTGTCATAAGTTCACAAGGGTATTGTTAGAGGCTTGTGATCTTATGACAGTCGTTGATTCTTCCATGGTTCTATTGTTTCAGATAGTGGGTCCTAATTACCATGTAAGCATAGTTAGTAGTTTGTTATTGGTCCACAATATAATTTGTTGGTAGTTTTCAGTGGGACCTAAATTTTTGACTTGTCAATGGGTCTTGACATCTACAGTGAATTTGCGGTTGGCGCATGATCTCATGGGTTGTGTCAGAGCCATGAGATCTTGCATCCACTGTCTGATTTAAGGGCTTGTAATGGGTGGGTCCCATGTCAGTGGTGACCAGGTGGATGCAGTGAATGAGGTGATGACATGTGGGAAAAAGTCAGCCTAGGCAGAGGTCAAAAGTCCAGCGGTTTGGATTAAAGGTTAGCGATGCTAACAAATTTCCAAAGGGTTCACTCATTCACTGAGTAAAATGGTGAAGTGATAAAAGGTCTAGAAATTTGGTGAAGGAAGGTTGCGTAATCACTAAATATTTTAGCGGAGACATCAAGTGTTATGTGAACTAGCAAAAACCTTCAGTCGCCAGTTTGCTAAATAAAGATCGAGGTTAAGTATTTTCTTTTGTTCTCTAAATCATAGGGTGAAACTTAGGATAAGTATTTCATTTCGTGAATAGGAATTTCCTTATCACATGGTCGCTAAGAGTTAACCCAAAGATAACAGTTGAGTTAAGATGTAAAACCCACAAAATAAAAGGATCGAATGGTCATGATATAAAGTTGATTCAAGTTTGAATATTGATCGTTGATTTGTTGTAGGCACGATGAATGCAGCTGTTGTTTTTCAAATTTAAATTTTTGAAGGGTTTCTAGTGACTAGAAGGACTAAAATTCAATGTTTAAGCAACTAGGGTTGGTGGAAATGATTTTCAAACTATTGCAGTGTGGTCCAGGGTGTTCTATGATCATTTGCAGGGGTCTGTACTATGTTCTTTGTTGCTCAAGGCATGTTGTAGGCAGCTAAAAGGACTGATTGTCATAGAATTCCATGATTTGTAGTACTTTCTTAGAGATCTATCATAAGCATAAATCTTTCTCAGGAATGCCCGACTGGTTTTCATCCCCTGTAATAAATTCTTGATTGTTCCAGTTTGTTTAATGGGTGAAACCCTAACCCTAGTCATCGTAGCTTGTTACAACCTATTTTGGGTATCCAAGATGACTAGGGGGTATATATTGTAGCTTTTTTTATTTTTTAAGTGTTCCAAAACTTTCTTTTTGGTCCCTAATTATTGATGTTAATTTATTGAATAGGGAGAGCTTGGATTTAGGGTTTGTCTCCTTGCATTTTGTTGTTTGATAATGTATTAATCCTGCAAATTTTAATGAGAATACATTTGGATTCCAATCTCATGTTTGTGTATGTCTTCTTATTTTTTTCTTGAGCTCATATATGTTAATTTCACAAATTGGGTTATCATATGGTAAATAAAGAGTATTTTTAAATTATTTTTGAGTTCCTAACAAAGTTAGGATTAAAGTCTTTTAGGTAGTTTTAGTGAGTTCATGGCTAGATAAGGATTTGATGTCCTAATATCTGAGTGAGAGGGGTAATAGGAAAAGAACTTACTCTAAGTTCATGTGTATTTGAGTTAAGGTTTCAGGTTGATATATGTTATTTAGTGACTCTATGCCCTAGGGTAAGGCACTGATCTATTCTCTAGAAGCAGTCCATCATCATCAATCACACACACACATTTAAATGATAAAATCTTTAATCAATTAGTAAGGGGTATAATTGTCTATTAGTTAGTGATTCCTTTCAATAAGTGAATCAAGGGTACACCCACCTGAGTAGTAAGGCTCAAAGTGTAGGAGGATCTCATTGTTGATCCTTGTTAATTGGCCCTCTTCCTTGTAGACTTTGGAGTGGTGATAGAGTCAAAGTATGATTAAAGTTATCCATCGAAGGGAAAAACCAACAACGTTGATGACAGAAAGAGTACATCAAGAGAAGCAGTGTTTGTTAGTGATAGGCTTGTCACTTGGACAAGCAAGAAGAAGAATTGTATTTATCAGTCAATAGCAGAAGCAGAGTATGTTGCAGCAGCATTGAATTGTTCCACAATTATTTGGATCAAACATATGATAAAGTATTTTGGATTTCAGATTGACTATCCTATTGCCATTCATTGTGATAACACTAGCACTATCAACATGTCAAAGAATTTGGTGATGCATGCAAAGACAAAGAACATAGAGATTAAATATCACTTCCTTAGAGAGAAAGTGGTAGAGAAAGAAATCAAATTGGATTATGTAAGCACAAAAGAACAGCTAGCAGATATATTCACAAAGCCCTTACCAAAGGATACTTTTGAGTATCTCAAGGAGAAGCTAGGAGTAATTCGCTTCCATGATTCTACTTAGAGAAAGTAGAAAGAGCATTAGTCCTCAAGGACTAATTGATGGTTGACTACTCTACTTCAGGAGTAGTACCAATGCTTATATGAGTTGGCACCCCTTGCCATTAATGTCAAAGGGGGAGTACTATAAAGTCATGAAAAACAAGAAAAGAAACAAGAATAGAAAAGATGATATACAGTAAGGGGGAGCATATTCAGTATTGAATATGAAAGAAGGAGGAGTTGCAGTAGTTGATAGAGGATCCATCCTTGGGGGATTAGTATAAAGTCATAAAAAATAAAAATAGAAACAAGAATAGAGAAGGAGATACACAGTAAGGGGGAGCATATTCAGAATTGAATATGAAGGAATTAGGAGTTGCAGCAGTTGATGGAGGATCCATCCTTGGGGGAGTTTTTTATGAGGAAATGGAGAATGTTATAAAACAATGTCTTAGTTGGATTGGTGGTGTTTTTCATTCTATATGTTTCCATCAATGCAAAAGTGACAGATTGTTGGAGATTTGTCAGCACACCACTACTAACTATATGTTTTTCATTGATGACAACATATGGTAAGTAGCATGCATGGAAGACTTATGTAGTAAGCCTTGAGTAAAATTAGTATGGACATGTTATCAACATGATATCATAGACATAGAGGTTAATTGTTAGCAAAGGCAGTTATATAGTAACTTGTGTTAGTAGTGTTCTTGATAGAGTTACAGGTAGTGTTCTATGAGTGATTGAGCATACATTTATCATGGAGCCTTATGTGTTTGGATATGTGATGGAGAGATATTAGAGATGTTACATTCATGGATGTAGAGTCTGATGATTAGTAGAAGTAAAGTTATGTAGTTGCTATCCACCAGTTGTAGTATTTTGTGTTTGTTCAGAAGAGTCAATAGAGATTACATTGGTTTAGGAGTTGTGCCTATCACTTCGGTATGCACCCTTGGATTAGTGATTGGAGAATATTTAATAATGTTGGGTTAATATAACATAATGTAATTCAACTTGAGGAGAAAGTTACAATTAATTTGGTAGAGCTGATAGAGTGTAGCGCACCTCTACACTTATTGATTTAGACAGGTCCCAATTTATGATGTGTGCTTAGTAGAGTTGAAAAAATTATTATTGGAGTGTATTATGGTTTCTCTAATATTATTTCAAGGTGGTTATAATAGGCTAACTTGATTATATCATTTAGAGGAAATATATTTATAGGCAGTCATTGTGATTACTAAGAGATGGTTCATGGTTGATTGTTAAGAGCAGAGCAGAGTGTGCGAAGGGTTGAGCCATTAGTAGAAGGTCTATGTAACCAAGTAAAGGGTTTGTACTATCCATTGGAACTAATCCAGATAGTAGTTCAAAGTGTAGTTCACCAAGATCTAGATATAGTGTGTATTTGTTATTCTGAAGGTTGTAGCCTTCACCCCTTTGAGTAGTGTTCTCTCGAATAGTGCATCCTCACCCCTAATAGGGTTAATTGTAAAAGACTCCTAATAGGGTCCGACCCTTGACCAGGTCACTGTACTAAATATATTATAAAGACAACTCCTAAGAGGGTTAAGTATCTTCTAACAAGGATCATAAAACACTAGTGTAGATTATTAGTGGGTGTCAATTCCCACTGGGGTTTTTACCTATTTGGGTTTCCCCATAACCAAAATATTGGTGTTATGTTCAAGTATTTTTTCATTATGTTTATGCTTAATATTTAAGTATACTTAATTAGATAAAGAATTGAAACTAGTAGATAATTGATTCACCCCTCCCCCTCATTTATCTCCTTGAGACTATTCCTAATAGTAAGACCTTCCAATGGTTACTATTATTCATGCAATAAATTTTTTCATAAAGCTATGAATTGTAAGAAAAGTAAGAAGAACAAGACTCAGCATAATTAGAGAAATTGGAATCAGCCAAAAGTAAGTTCTTAGAATGTTACATGCTAGATATGTAACTATAATGGTCACTCAACTAGATAATGTAAAATGGTATCCCATGTCAATGTGCCAAGGAATATAAGGCCTCCAGTTATTTTTCACTATTGTAACAAAGCTGGACATATCTCAAAGTTTTTTAGATCAAGAATGCAAGGTCAAGAAAGCTCTGAAAAGCCTGGAGAATCAATATTGGATACCGAAGGAGAAGTCAAGTTTGTAAAATCTTTAGATGATGCAAGCATAATTTGGTCACAGGTGAAGAAGGAAAAGGTTGATGAATATGTATTAGATGTATCTATAGTGGATGCACCCTCTACATCTAGATGAATGGCCCTCAGGATAATAGGGGGAGCTAATTTAAGCTAAAGACCCTTGCGTGGTCAATATACTCACCCTTAGAGTATGCACCTTTTGATTTAACATTTTTAAGACTAGTAGAACCTATGTGCAAGAGCGCATGACCTAATTGATTGCAGAATGAAAGTTGTAGATTTTCAATGAGAGCTTGGTTTACGCAACAAGGATTAATGGTGAAGTTTTCACTTTAAGTACATAGAAGCTTGTAGATCACTCATTGAATTCAAGTTCAGAGTGAATCATGAGAACAAAAGCCCTATTAGTTGATTGTGAAGGATTGCAGATTGATTCACCAGTGAAGGAGTGTGTTTGATTAGTTATGGAAGCCCTAATCTATCACACTGATTCAAAAGTTCTTGGAAACCATTAGGAAAGTGATATACATGTAAGTGATGGCTACTCCTATTGTATTTGATGTTGCGGAGAAGAAAAGATATGTATTTATGAGATGCCCCTTCAAATCAACATTGGATGACCTAGAAGGGGCATTCAACTGCACTCCTATGGGTGGTATGCATGTCGAAGACATTCATGCATATATATACTACAAGAAGGAACCAGTAGGACTTGATAGGATAAGAGTGCATCTAGAAACCATGATGAAACCAAATATATCCTTCCTAGATGAGTATGCATAGTTACAGAACCATCCCATAGTCAAATATGCTATGACATATGAATTCTATGAGTCCAAATGCATAAAAATTCTACTTAGCAGGATTCATGATGACCTATTCTAGATAGGTGAAGTGTTGGTCAGAATAATAGGAGACCTAATACATGAGATGATAGGCCTCTCAAGGATAGGCACCATTCTTCTAGTGGGCAAGGATGTTATATAACTTGTAGATTTCTCATGCAAGTCCAGAAGTGATAGGTGAGGAATGAATATAGATCCTATAGAGGAGAAAGACATCAAATTGATGTCTATGATACTAGGGTATAGGTTTCAACACACTGGTAGGGTAAAAAATGTTTTAGCAGTCATAATTCTTGTAGAAATAAGACTTGTGAAAGAAAATGGTGAGTTTAATTTGTGTGAGATCCTGTGTGCACAACTAATAGATAACATTAAAGCCATTAAGCATGACAAGACCAAAATATTCAGATTTGGGTCTTTGATTATATACGTGTACTTCCATATTCTTGAAAAGGTGTCAGATTTATATTTAGACAAGACTATTCCTACTATGCCATAGATATCCTTCAAGGAAACCACTGATAGCACTATAAGAAGCTACATGGAACTGGAATTGAAAACTTTCATAATCAAAATGCAGATGACATATAGGATACTAGAGAGCATTGTTGAAAAATACAAGGATGACATTTTCTTTATGGTGGAGACTAATACAACATGTATGGAAGCAGTTGAACCAACAACAAAGTGGATTAATCCACTTGGATATGAGGTTGAGGAGCCAATCCTAGAAGCATATTCTCAAGTACTTTTATCAGCACCTAAGGACCCTAATGAGCCAAGATGGGGGACTTATGAAGAGAAAACAAGAGAAATTTATGTTGTTTTGAACAACGCAGCAACCAAAAGAAAAGTAGCAAAGGTCACTTCTGAAATATTGAAAACTCATGGAGTAACTCAAGAAAACCTAGACAAGGCAAGACAAGAAAATATTTCTTTGGGAATTGAGAGTGCATCTGCAGTAGAGGTAGTCTAATGATCCAAAATTGAAGAAGGTAAAAGTGGAGAAATCTAATGATCCGAAGTGTAAAACTGATGATACCCCTCATGCGCCCAACGAAACTATTCACCTTATAGCTCCTCCTAAGGATAAGGAAATGTGTAAGATGAAGAAAGATATTAGCACAAGTCATCCATCCTCGTGAGTAACAAGGAACAAGAAGAATACTCAAGCATCTCCAGAGGTAGGTTTCAAACCTAGTTTTAAAGTATTGAGTACAAGTATTATTGATGAAGGGATTGGATCAGATAGGGAATTTTTATGAAAAACATAGTGAAATTGACAAGTCAAAGATTCATGGCATGATCATAAAACATATGGTCAAGTTTAAAAGGACAGTCTTGGAACTGAAAATAGTCATTCTAGACAATCTTTTGAAAATCTTAGAATCATTAAAGAAACAAGCCATTGAAGAAGATCTTAGGATAAGAGAGAAGATCCTAGATGAAAGTCTACCAGTGTTTTTCATAGAAGAAAAATAACTATTTCTAGATTTGGTAAAGCCACATATAAAAACAAAACTAAGAACACTTCACATAATGGACAAGAATTTTGAGTTGATAGCAAAAGAGATAGATAAGGCCTTTGAGAAGGTTTTCATGAACAAGCACATGTACCCATCTACTGCACCCATAGCTCAAGTGCCCACAAAGGAATTCAAGGTGGTAGAACCCACTCATATACTAGTGAGAGGTCCTCAGGACTTAGTGCCTATAGTTTTAGCACCCACAAAGGTAGAGAAGCCTGGACCTATGGCAGAAGCACATAAGGATGATACAATTTTTATTGACAATGTTGACATTGCAATGATGGCCTTAGATATTGATTTGGATAAGTTTGAGAAAGATTTTGTAAGCACTCAAGAGGCTAAGAATCTATGTGGTAACACTCCTCCTAATCAAAAAGAAGTACTGATTGAGGATGTGATAGAAAAAGACATAGAAAAAGAAGAATAAAAGAAAGAAAAAGAAACAGAAAAAGAGATAGAAAAAGAAGAAGAAAAGAAAGAAAAAGAAAAAGAAACAGAAAAAGAGATAGAAAAAGAGATCAAAAAAGAAGAAAAGAAAGAAGAAGAAAAAGAAAAGGAAGCAGAACAAAATAAAGGAGAAGTAGAGATGAAAGAAAATGAACCAATAGATAATTCATCTATTGAACTGACAATAAGAGTCAAACAAGAAGCAATTCATAGCACTCCTATCACTCTAATACACTCTCCTTCATTATTGTCAAGTTTGACACCAGACACCACCACTTTGGACTCTTGGGGAGAAGAAGACCTAATCAAGATTAGTGTCTTAGCTATGGAGAAATCCAAATAGAAACAAGTGAGGAAGAATCCATTATTTTTTGAGTAGTGAACATCTTGAACAACCTACTACTTTCAAACAAGAAAGTGTCTAAGGTTCACTTAGTAGATGATGTGAGCACAATTCTTTCAAATTTTGAGCCAAAATTTTCTAGCTTGGAAGAATCTGCATTGCTAGTTGCATAAGAGAAGTACATGAAGAAGATGCTCAGTGAGTCAGTTAGTAACTTTGCACTTGAGATAAGTTCACTCAAGGTTGGTCAAGCATCATTAAAGGTGTTTGTAGTAAAGGGTAGAAAGATTATTGCTGACTATATGCATCAAGATAAGTTAACTGATGACCATTTCAAGAAGATCCAAGAAGCAAAAGAAATGATAGAAAATCTAAAGAAATTAGTGAAAGATCCCTCCACTGATGTAAATATGTGTAATAATGTATATCAAGGGCAGATTGACAAAATTGAAAGAGAAGAAAAGTAGATGTCCAAGATAAGGGCAAGGCAAACACAACTAAGGAATGCTCTTGCACCCTCACTAGATATACTTAATTAGAATATCATGGAGATCGATGCTACCATGGTGACATATGATCAAGGTCCTAGCATAGACTTGGATAAGATGGAGAAGCTACAGTAAGTATTATGCGCCCATCTCTAGATTGTTAATTAACTGATTACATTTTCGAAGAAAGAGATCCAAAATTTGTAGATAGCATACCTGGATGTACTTTCCCTTTAAGTACTTGTAGAGATTCAATTTTTTAGCACCTTTGTCATTAATTTCAAAGGGGGAGTATGTATAAAATATGGAGTTATAGATATGTAAAGAAGATGTATAGTAAAGAATATAAGGCAGATATAACATAGAGTATGACAAAAGTTTTTTGTATAAGAGAACAATTAGTAATTGTTCCATATTCCTTTGTTGCCATCAATGACAGAGGGGGAGATTTTTGAAAAGTTGACTATACTATTGTATATGACTAGATATAGTGTTTTCATTATGGAAACAAAGTCATATAGTAGTTTGGAGTCAGTGCACTTCATTAGTGGATCAAAAACTTGCTAAGTACAGAAGATTGGATAGTTAGCATATCACTAGTAGTTTAGAGCATCAACACACATGTGTATGACTGAGTTATGGTATGTGCCCTACAAGATAAGTTGGTAAGAGTGTATTCATGATCAGTCTATGAGCACATGATCAGATATGCAAGTATGAAAAATTTATAGACAGTTGAAGTTACATAGCTAGTAAATGCCAGAATAGAACACAATATGAAGCCAACTGATGGTAATTTGATTAGTGACTATAATATTGTTTTGTAAGGGTGATGGACCTATTTTAATTAGGTTTTAGACATGTAATTAACTTTGTTTGTAAAAATTCTTGAGCTAATTCAATGGGAAGCATTATATGTAATCGGTTATAGGTGGACCTAGTTAATTTTTTTAGTAGCACATATAAATAAGAGATGTGCACTTTGTAATAAGCATTCAAGTCAATATAGAGTTGTTATAAGAAGAGAAGAAGTGTGTGAAGAGTTGATAAGATATATTAGATCTTTGAAAGAGGTCAAAGAATTAGCTCATCAAGGAACTGATCTGACAAGGAGTGTCACAACACCAATTTATCTAGCAGATATAGTGTGTATCTGAGATCAGAAGGTTGTATCCTTCACCACTTGAGCAGTGAGCTCTAGGATAGTGTGTCCCCACCCCTAACAAGGTTAATTGTAAAAGACTCCTAATAGGGTATGATGCTTGATGAGGTTACTATACTAAATGTATTGTAAAGACAACTCCTAATAGGGTTAAGAATCTTCTAACAAGGATCATAAAACACTAGTATAAATTATTAGTGGGTGTCAATTCCCATCAGGGTTTTTCCCTATTTGGGTTTCCCCATAACCATATTGGTGTTATGTGTTGAGTTCATGTTTAATGTTTATGTTGATGCTCATTTCATTACCTAAGTATTTAAGATAAGTTTATAAGAGAAAAAGAAAATATTAAATATAGTGAACACTGATTCACCCCCCCTCTCAGTCTTCCCATTCCTAACACATACACCTTCAGATGTGTCTCAATTTGTTTCTTCACTTGGGACACCATTGTGTAGTTTATGAATAACTCAGTAAGGAGTTGGAACTAAAGAAGAATGGAGTTGAATTTCATATTGGTGTGTGTTCACATGAAGTGGTGTGTGTCTACCAAACATTTAAATGAAACTAGAAGTAAGGAATGATAAACTTGTAGTGGAATGTGCATACAAGTTTAAAAAAGGATTGGTGGGGAGGTAGGCACAAATCTTGATAGCACACTCACCATTTAAATGAAAGGGGGTAGGTTACAAATCAAGAGAGATGCAAGCCAAATCTAAAGTGAATGCACATGAATGCTAGAGGTGTGCACTCAATTTAAGTGTTGTATACTTATTAGTGATAGCCAGTAGAAAGGTGTGTGAGGTTTGAATATGATGCACATCAGTTGAAGGAAGAATACACCAAAGAAAAAGAACCAAATGAAAGCTAAGTGATTAATGCATGGCATACGAAAGTTTCCAAATGACTGTATGCACTAGAAAGAGGAGATGTACACATTAGTTTGTAGTGGGCTATGGACAAGAGGATGGTGGAATTAATACTACAAAGGCAGTAATTTGGCTTTTGAGTCTTTGTTTTTATTGCTTTCATGGTTTCTTAATTGTACTGAATCAGAGATTTTTGAATGAAAAATAGTGGAATCCCAATATTTTATTGGTGATGTCTTCATATGTATTGCATTAAATTATTGTGTGTTACTTTTTAAGGCACTCCAATATACTAGTTACAAGGTGACTATGAGTTTTTGTTCTTAGATTCTTTCAAGGAGGGAGTAATTCTTTGGCACAAATTCTAAGAATTTAACAGTGTATGTGAATCTCATGTCTGGGTAGAGGAGTGGGAGAATGATTTGTAAGGAACTTCATTTGGGTTTTATGTATTTGGAGTTGTGGGATTTCTAGAAATACATTTATCTAACTCTATTGCCAAATTAATAAGGCACAGGTCATTTCTTTTCATTGCACCTTTCACCATCAAATTTGAAATCAATGAACATTTACTTTCTGGTGAAGGACATCATGTAATGTTTCTAATTTTTATTTGTAGAATACAATGTGCAGTTTAGTAATTCTTTGAAGAATGAATCCTAGGTTACCTTCCTAAGTCTTGAACTCAAAGAGAAGAAGGACTTATCCTTGCCACCTATGACATTGTCCTAGTCCTTAGAACACTTATGTGATAGGGATCTTGCATAAGACTAGTTGATTTTTGACTCCCATTTCTTATGGTTCTGAGAACTATCCACCTTCTTTGTCTGCATAATTTAATTTATGTCAAAGAGAAGTTATCATAAATGCAGATTCATGTTTGAATTAGGTACACCCATCTGAGTGTATGGAGCTTAAAGTTTAGAATGTTTGTAGGCCTTGTCAACATTAGTATTTTCTTGTCCCTCAACTTGTAGGAAGAAGTAGATTCATGTTAATAAGATAAACATCCCATGTCTAGTTCTCATTTACTCTTTTAGAATCAAAGGGTACAAGAAAAATCACTAACAGATCCTAAGGACAAACCTTCCTTCTTATTTTATGTTTCTTTTATTTATTATTTTTATTTGGTCCATAGACTATCTTATGTTTTCTAAATCCTTAGTGGAGGCAATATTTCATCAAGGATTGATCCCCTTTTACTTGATAGGTTGACTACAATCTCATTTCTTTCTACACTACCAACTCCATTTTTTGTAGAAGTTTATTTCTTTCCTTTTCAAGATTCATAGCAAGGGAAGCAAGGGAAACAACTCACTACTCTCTCTCTCTCTCTCTCTCTCTCTCTCTCTCTCTCTCTCTCTCTCTCTCTCTCTAGTGTAGGAGAACCCACAATAAATGATGATTAATAAAAGTCCTAGGAACATCTAGATTAGGTTATATCTATCATCTAGGCATCTAGACCAAATTAAAAGACCTAGTTCCAAGATTGGCACAATTATAAGTCCTTGGTCAACTGTGGTTAAAAATGGTCAAAGGTCCTAAAATCTTATGATTTTTCTATTTTCATGTTTTAATTGTTTGGATCCATCTTGCGTCATTAGTCTTAGGTGTGGACCAATCTTGGTCACCTAGGATAGGAAAGTTGCTAAAAAGTTGTAAAAGTTATTTTGCAACTTTCATAACTTTTGCCAAAAGTTGTAAACAACCCCCCAATGGTCATATGGTTTTAAATTCAGTTTGTAAATAATGGGGGAGGCCTTCATAATCCCTACCATGCAGGTGGAATCTAAGGATATGTAATTGGCATTTTTCAATCAATAAAATACAACCATTTCTTTGCAAATCCCAAGAATAATTGGAGTGTATGGACTGGTACGGATAGGAGGGCATGAATATCTAAAGCCAAAAGTTTTCTCTATGTATCTACTTTCATTTTCAATTGATTTCATGCTTTGATCAGTTCTAGTTTGGAAGTTATGAAATTTTTTGTCTAACTGCCTAGATTATAGGCCTAAAACTAGGGTTTCAATTGGTTTTGTGTATTCTAATCGATTCGACCATGGGAATCTGATTCCCCTTAGTGGAATTCAAGTTTTCTCTATGTACATTAAAATTATGTAGGTTAGATGTGGTAACTTGTAGGGATAGGAATTCGCCATGATGCCCTAGGTGTAGATCCCTATGTGTGCACCTACAAGTGACTGAGTATAATCACCATAACTCTTTGTTGGGGATTCACCAAGACCTAAAATTTAGGATTTTAGATCCTTATATATTCCTTCACATTTTCCCATAATTATTTTGGGTATTGGTTTGGAGGAAATAGCAATTATAGTGCAATTGTAGACCTAATTAGGCCTAATAGCCTTGCCTAGATTAGGTGTTTCCTTATTCCCCTTTCAATTCCACATCTTTGTTCTTGGATATGATCCCTAAAGTCCAAAAGGGTATCTAAATCTCAAATTTTTTCAATACATTGTATGTAAGTATTTTGGTCTAGGATCAAAATCTCTCTTAGGAAGGACTACAAGCCTAGCTCTGGATTTGAGAAGCAACTATATTATATGGGTTTCTCTTAAATAAAAGAACCATTGGAACTAATTTAATAGGACATAAATAGGCTAGATACTTGAGCATAGGTCACCCCTGGTCCTACTAGTCATTTCATGGGGTTTGTTCACAAATTGGGTTAATTGTGCTTCATACCCAATCTTGGTTATTGGTAATTGGGACTTTGTAGAACCTAGTGAATAGGTTTCCTTTAGGCTTCCAAGGTTGTGATAACCTTATTCCTTGTCCTTGCTACACTTTTGATAGGTGTAGAGAACTCCACTCCATAGTCTAGGTATATAAGGGACCAACCCCTTAACCATCATTTACCATTTCAAGCTTCTTGTTGCCCACTTTGCATCAAGTGGTATTAGATCTATGTATGCTCCTAAGGATGAAGATATCCTTGCAAGGGTCATAAATATTTAATTAGAAAAGATGGTGAGAGAACAAAGGGCAAAAATACAGCCTTAACTAAGAGGCTCCAAGAACTTGAAAAGAAGTTAGATAAGGACAAAGAGGATGGGTCTGAAAATGAACAAGGGAGTGAAGAGGAGGTAGAAACCTCTGATCAAAACATCCCTATAGACCAAAGACCTCTCATTAGTGCCTTAAAGTCCATGGGAAGAAGGACCATGGAGGAGAAGATAGACTTACTGGTCTTCAATGGTAAGATGAATGCAGATTTGGCATTGGATTGGATAGAATCCTTAACAACATTATTTGAATGTGAGGACATCATTGAGAAGAAGAGGGTGAAGATGGAAAGATCCAAGTTGAAGAGAGAAGCCCTAACTTTGTGTAACTTCATCCAAACATAGAGGGTGAAGAAGGGGAAGAGCATGATAAATTCATGAAACAAGATGATAGCCCTGATCAAAGAGACATATGTACCTAAAGATTATTGGGTACAACTCCATAGGAGGAAGAAAAGTTTTTTAAAAAAATGCATGGAAGTAGGTTCATACACCAAGGAGTTCCTAAAGCTATGTATGAAGAAAAATGTAGCAAAAGATGAAGAAGAAAAACTAGCAAGATATATGCATGGCCTCACAGTATCCATTTAAGAGGAACTTAGCCTACACTACCCTACCATAGTCAACAAGTGCTATCAAATGGAAATCAACGTAGAGGAGAAATGGAAAAGAAATCAGGAGTTTGGAAAGGGAAAGAGAAATGAATTTGGGAATAACTTTAGAGGAAGAGGAACCTCTTGGAACAAAGGACAAAATGGTGGCAGCTATAGTAGAACCCCTAACCAAGGAGACAAAGAATACAATGTAGATGAAAGGGACTTAGAACTAGAAGAAGGAGTGTGTTTGATGATGAGACAAGTCTTTCTTCAAGTGCCACAAAACCAAGAACCTCCACAAAGGAAAAACCTCTTTAGAACAAAGATCAAATGCCATGGAAAGGTATGTAATCTACTCATAGATTTTGGCTCAACTGAAAACTTAGTATCTAGTGAAATGGCTCAAAAAATAAATCTTCCTAAGAAGCCACATCCTTTTCCCTATCATGTTTCTTGGTTAATAATGGGTAAACAAACTCTAGTAATTGTTACCCTAATTTCCATCTACATGCAAATTTGGCTAAAACCTATCCCCAAGTCTTTGTTTTCACCTTGCCAGGCATCCTTGAATTTTTCAAGAATTTATCTCTTGTTTCCTAGCCTCTGCAATCTTTTTAACTCCCTAGTCTACACATCAAAAATTCATAAACTAACCATTGGTGTTAAAAAACCCTAAGAGACCCTAGACCATGTTCTATTTTCATGTTACTTTATCTCAGCTACTTAAGTCCCTAGAAAACCCATGTGCATAATTCTTTCCTTTTAGTCACAGGTTCTCTTAATCTAGACGGTGAAGTTTCTAAACATTCAGTGACTTTGTGGATTGCTTTTAGTTAGGCATTCACTAACTGAAACCCTAGGTCAGACTTTAGACTCAGCAATTCTATGAATGCCTTGTTCATGTATTCTCTATACTTAACCAAGGTTAAGATTTATTTTCGGTGACTGAGCAATTATTCTCTTTGGTCACACATTCGCTAAGGCTTTCGAAGTTAAATTTTGAGTGGGGTCCTAGTTGATGAGATCAATGGTTGTCGTAAGCTCTCATAGGGCCTGTCAAAGGCTTGCAATCTTACAAAAACTGTTGATCTTCCCTTTTTCTCAGTGCTTCATGCTTTTGTGGGTCCATTTCCATGTCATCCTATATGTAGGCTTCCTATTGGTCAAGAGGTTGTGACTTGTTCTATTTTCAAAGTAGGCCCAGCAGAATCTATTCGGATGATCCTATAGTTGGCGCATGATCTCATGCATTGTGTTAGAGCCATGAGATTATGAACTGACCATAGATCTTGATTTATGTCAGAGCTTCCTTTGGTGGGTCCTTATACACTGACATGCTTTAATTTGATTGGTCTATGTGGTGATGACTAGATTTGCAGTGGGTCCATTTGTCAGAGGGGTCCCAGTCTAATAAGGATCTATGACTGGCATAAAAGTGCAAAGAATATTATGGGGCTATAAGATCATGCACCCACCATTGGATCAGAATCCTATTTGTAGTGGGTCTAATGTCAGAGAGGTGCCGACGTGTTGCTAATGAGGTGGTTAGAGCAAATAAAAGATTGACGGGTGGAAAGTCCGGGCCCAGGTTTGACAAAATATTTGGCGGCTTTGATAGGTTTCTTTTGGTTGCATATTCATGTGATAAAATAGTAGTACTCCAATCGATCTATTGAGTGCACAAATGTGTGTATTCACAAAATCATAGTATAAGTTAGTAAGGCCCTAAAATTCTTAGCGATCTGGTGATGGTCTTCGGTCACCAGCTCACCAAATGTAAGCATTCTCATGAGTGCTTAAAGGAGTATTCTGTGAATCGACGAATGAAGGATTTCTCTTGTGTGCTGACGTGCTAATTTTTCATTGGTCCCCATATTGTTGATATGGACTCAAACCTTTTAAATGGTTCATGACCATTTCAAAGTTAATATGAGCTATTCATCTTCTAGGAAACAAAGGAATATCAACGGTCACATTTTAAAATGACCAGCTAGCCATTAAATTTTCAAATTCAAATGTGTCTAAGAAGGTTTTTACTAGTATTTGATTTATAGGCTACAAGCGGTGTGGTACCTTAGAAAATTTATGTCTCTAGGACATTTGTAGTTAAAAGATGATGAGGAAGTCTAGGCGGCCATCATGGGTCAATTCTTGTCTCAGAAAAGTACTAGCTTGAGCATTCATGGCGAGACTTTGTGTAAGAAAGTAGATGAATCTAGGTCACTCATCTACAAGTTGATTTAGTACAATGATGGGCATGGAAACTTAAGGTCAGATTGGCCATATTTGTAGAGTTACATTCATGATCAGACTTAATAGATGTAGGTTTTGTTATTCTAATGTAAAAATCTTGTAACCCTAGTTAGGTTTTCTTACTCATGCCTACGTGCAGTTGAGTATGTATATATTGTATTTTTTAAGTTTTTGAGCTAGGAGTTGGACAATTGTAAAAACAATTTCATTTTTCTAAAGGTTTATCTATGGTATCATCTCTACCCTTTGGCTTATATAGTTGTATTTCTCTCATCGATAAATTCAAACATTGCAGAGGTATTTTGTGACAATTCTTCATGTCCCTATGCTTCCTTGTCTGAGTTTATCTCTTATTGAATTGAAGTATATGATGTTTTCAATGGTATCTTAGGGTTTTTGATCCCTCTTACTTTCTATAATTTTGTGTGTTACTATGTTTGATCTGATTTAGATGTTTTTGTGGGCATACTTCAGCCCCCTAACAATCTTGTCTCATTCCTACATTGAGTTGCAGAAGTGAATGTCTGCTTGCAGGTCATAGATTGTGTTTTATGTTTAGGCCCTCCTATGAAATACTTATGCAAGCCTATTCAGTAAGTTGTGACCTGCTAGACCTAAGCCTCTCATGGATTCTATTCCTCTATACTAAGATCCAAACCCTAATTTTAGTGCATCACCTAGTAGGTAGTTTTCTTTTAGTCATTTCCTTTTCCAAGCACTCCTCTCCCTTTCCCTCAAAAGTTTACTTTCATGTCTAGAAGAAAATTAAGGTGATTATCTAAGAGGAACCAACCTAGAAACTAGAGGTGTCATCTCAGTTAGCATAGGTCCCACAACCTAGAGATGATTCCCATGTTATACTAGGTTATCAAGACTATGAGAGCTTGAGACAAACATGCAAACTTAGTGTATAACAATTCTGGCATGCCTAGTTGGATAGTAAAAGATCAGGTTCATTGTTGAAGATTATCTTATCTCTAATATACAAATTGCATAACATAGACTTTTAGAAGTCATTCTATTAGGTATATCTGGTGACTCCACTAATTTCAAAGATCCAGGCCAACCTTGTTCGAAGTTTATGAGAAATATTGAGACTAGGAGCTCAAAGCCTACTAAATTTTATGAGTTTCCCTCAAGAAGAAGTCATAAAGGAAGGTAAACTCAAAGAACATCCCCTATAAGGAGAGTTCAGTCTACACCTCCTGATACTTTAGAAACGAGACCTTTTCCCTTTCATTCTAGAAGAAGAGGCACATCTCTAACTAGAGATCTTAAGGAGGATTCAAATCCAGCAGCAAATACAACTCACATAGTTGTTAATCTTCAAATTCCAACTCCTACAATGGCAAGGCCATTTGAATTTGCACCCTTTAATCAAGGTAGTCCATTGAACTTTTCTCAACATCATGATGTACCCTTAGTGGCACTTAAGAGTATACCTAATTTCACTGGTGAAGGGCAGACAACTACTTTTGAACACATAAGAGATGTGACCACCATATGTAGCATACACAACATAACTCAAGAGGATGTGGCCACAAAATTATTAGCAACCTCTCTAAAAGGTAAGGCTCTTGAATGGTTTAGGACTCTAACTGTTGGTTCCATTACTTCATGGGATGAGTTAGGGGATGCTTTGACTAAGCATTTTGAGGATAAATTAGATAACTTGTCTCTAGTTGAGCAGTTAACAACTCTTAAGAGAGACCCTCAAGAGGAAATGATAGATTACAATAGTAGATTCCTCAAGACATGGAATAGAATTCTAGTCTCAATAAGACCATCAGCTGACCATGCTTTCCTCTATTACTTGCAAAGTCTAAATGGCCAAATTTCTATCATGATCTAGTCCATGGGTGATACTTATTTACCCCAGGCTTTTGACATAGCTATCAGGGCTAAAAACTATCTAATCCAAGCAGGCATGATTGCTAGAAGGCCTCCAATGCCCATTTTCCCTAGCCTTTAGCCCATTGCACTTGCCCAAGTACCCCCATTTACCCCTATTCCCACCATATTAGCACCTCAGGCTAGTACTAATGGTTAAGAGCTAACAACTAGTTTCTCTCAAGAGCTCAAAGAGATAATGAATAGCCAAGAAAGTAGTAAGCAAGAAATGACCAATTTGTTGCAGACCTTGACTAAAGAGGTCACAAATTTAAAGAAGCAAGGTCAAGGAATCAGACCACCATTTCAGACACAAGGCCAAGGTCCTAATCAGCAATATCAAAATTAGGGACAACCTTATCAACAAAATAGGCCACCATACCAAGGAGGTTATCAAGGACAAAGACAAAGTTTTAATCAGAGACCATTCCAACCATACAACCCTACACCTCTAAATTCTGCAAATCTAGTGAGGGATGTGGTTCCTAGTCAAAATAATATGGCTATGGATAATGAATGGTGCTTTCCTGTAACTAGCCTCACAATCAGGCTACATGTTCAAATGGATGGATGAACCAAGCTCTAATGGTTCAAAATACCTCACAAGCTCAATCAGAGGTCTCATCCAGTGGGTCAATGCCTCAACAAGAACCACAAGAGCATAAGACTTCTCTCTTCAATTGGGAGCAACTAGACTTCAATGGAGTTAGTGATGAAGCTGCTTTCATTGCCTATACAAGAGAAAAAAGAAGAGCTCAACACATGGAGAGAGTAGATTCCAATTCCAAAGCCACTACATCTACAGAGCCACTATAGCAAGCTACTTCGATCACACCTAAGGAGGCTCCTACCATTACAAGTAAAGAAGGTTGAATTCCAAAAGAAGTGGAGCCCATCATGGTGAAGACACAACAAAGAGCACACACTGTGACACCTTATAATATCGTAGAGAACATGAAGAGGGTGAATGTCACCATGTCCATGTGGGACTCTTTGGCTCTTCTAGGACAACCTAAAATTTTGAAGAAGGCCATGACAAAAGTGACAACTCCTCCACCTACAAAAGAAGTTGCAAAGCCAATGTTGGTTAACACTGATCAAGAAAAGGAGGCTCCAAGTAGAAAATCCAAAGGCAATGCCATTCAAGGTAGGAACGCAAAGCCACCTCCCTTTTATGTATCTTTAATCATTGGAAAATCTTTAGTACATAATTGTATGGTACATAGTGGAGCTACTAGCACTGTGATGCCCAAGAAAGTACCTGATCAATTAGGACTAAAATATGAACCCTTCGAAAAGAAGGTTACACAACTTGATGGATCCTTAGTCAATGCTATAGGTGTGGCCAAGGATACCAGTCTAATCCTACATGCTAGTGCTAATTTTTCCATCCTCCTTGATATATATGTCATAGATCTCCCTGCATTATTTTCTATATGTCTTTCAAGGGAGTTTACAACTAAGATAGGAGGCTATCTATCTTCTGATTGGTCTCACATGTTATTTCATACAAGGTATGGGACCAAGGTCACCATCAAATTAGAACCATTAGCAGCACACCATATAGAACCTTATGTATCCAATACCATCAATGTAAACTACCCTATATTTGATGACAGTGACTTCCAAACCATTAGTGAAGTAGACACTAAGATAGAAAGCATCCCTGATATTCTTCTAGATGAAAGAGCTTTAGAGGCCCAAGAAAGTATTATTTGGGATTTTGGTTTGGGAAGTTATTTAATACAAGAAAGTGGATCCATAGAGCCAAGCCTTCTCAAAGAAGATATTGATTCAGAGGATCAGAACAATCTGGTTTGGGAACTATTTTTTGATGGAGCTAGAAGTAGACATGGTTTTGGTGGTGGTGCTATGCTAGTGTCCCCAAAAGGAGAAAGGTATTATACTGCCTTTAGATCTAGTTTCTCCTGCACAAGCAATACTGCAGAATATGAAAGCCTAGTCAATGGACTAGAATGGGCTAGAAAAAGAGGGCTTAAGGCCTTAAAATTTTATGGTGATAGTGAATTAGTTGTCAGCCAAGTTAGAGGGATAAGTGCAACCAAGAATGATATGTTAAAAGCATACAAACATAGATTTTGTGATGCAATTGAAGATTTCCATGCTTTCAATATTGTTGCTATCCCTAGGAAGTTAAACCAAAATGCAGATAGGTTAGCTGCTATTGGATCTCAGTATGATATTCCAAATAGCATTTTGAAAGAAGTAGATCAACATCATATCAAAGTGATTTTCAGACCCTCTATTCTTGATAATGATGTTAATTGGTAGGTGTTTGACAATGATGAACAAATTCTACAATTCTTGTTTGAGGAAGATGTCTTTTCAAAGCATAATCAAGATAGGCTATCACAAAACTATGGTGACCAAGTGATACAACTCAAGTCCAATAAGATGCTTAGAGGTCTTGTCACCTTAGAGACTATCTTCAACAAGGATGATGAAGTTAAGAAAAACAAAGTTGGCCTAGTAGTTCAACAAGAACATTATGTTGAATTAGAGTTGGAACCAAGTAAGAGCCTACAATTTGGAAAAGTGAACACTGAATTGGAGAAGCAAGCTTACACTCAGTTATTCAAAGAATTTAGTGATGTTTTTGCATGGCAGTATGAAGACATCAAGGGTTTTGATCCTTCCCTTGCTCAGCACACTATTGAATTAGAACCTAATGCCAAACCAGTAAGGTAGAAGCAAAGGCCTATTAATCCCAAGCTTGAACCACTCATGCATAAAGAGGTGCTCAAACTAATAGAAAGTGGTATCATCTACCCCATTAAGCATACTAGTTGGGTTTCCAACCTTGTTCCTATCAGGAAGAAGAATGGGGGGTTGAGGTTATCTATTGACTTCAGGGATCTTGACAGAGCTTGATTAAAGGACCACCATCCACTACCCTCCATGGAACAAATTCTACAATGTGTCTCTAGATTTGAGAGATTTTCATTATTGGATGGCTATTCAAGGTACAATCAGATCTTAGTAAATGAAGAGGATCAATACAAGACTGCATTTACAACCAAGTGGGGAACCATGGCTTATCAAAAGATGCCCTTTGGTTTGTCAAATGTAGGACCTACATTTCAAAAGGTAATGGATATGCCTTTAATTTCCTAATGTAAAAGTTTGTGTTGGTCTACTTGGATGACATAATTGTCTATTCTATACATGTAGTAGATTACATCAAACATTTGAGGAAGATTTTGGAAAGGTGTAGAGAGTTTGGGATATCTCTTAAACCTAAGAAATGTGTGTTTGTAGTTCACGAAGGAAAACTATTGGGATATGTAGTATCCAAGGAAGGAATTATAGTAGATCCTAAAAGAATTGCAACTATCTTAGAGCTACCCCTACCACATAACAAGAAAAGTCTCCAATCTTTCATAGGAAAGATTAATTTTGTTAGGAGGTTCCTACCTAACATTGCAGATTTACTAAAGCCTTTGACAGCCATGTTAAAGAAGAGTTCAACTTTTAGTTGGACCAAAGAAGGGAGAGTCAATTTCTAGGCTATCAAAGAGGCCTTAACAGAAGCCCATTCTCTCCTAAATCCAAATTTCAGTAAGGATTTAATCCTTTATTCTTATGGAGGTCATGATGCTATATCTGCAATGTTGACTCAAGAAAATTCAAATGGATTGGAATAGCCTATTATTTTCTTTAGCAAAGGTTTAGAGGAGTATGAACAGAGATACTCTTTTGTGGAGAAACATGTACTTGCTGTGGTGAAGAGCCTTAAAAAGTTTAGATATCTATTGACCCATAGCAAGGTACACTTGAAGGTTACTCATCCAAGTGTCAAATATTTTTTTCTTTCCAAGTACCTGAATGAGAAAGGAGCTGGTTGGATCACCAAGGTGATGGAATATGACATAGATATTCAAACTACCAAGCTGGTTAGAGGAAGAGGTCTTTATGAACATTTGGCATCAGATGAGAGTTCAAAGAAATCAGAGCAAGTAGATACATCTCTAGTGGTGCAGTCTACAAAAGAACAAGCCAAGGCAACAAGATGGTTGCCTAATATGATCAATTACTTGAAGATAGAACAATGTCCTATAGATTTGGATTTAGAAAAAAGAAGGTATTATAGGTTACAATCTATTCCTTTTGTGCTGATTGATGAAGTTATTTTTAGGAAGGATCACAGTGGTGTCCTTTTAAGATGCATAGATTCAAAAAAGATAGCAGACATCCTATTTGAGTTTCATGATGGACCTTCTGGAGGTCACTTTTCTCCTAGGACTACTACTTTTAAAATCATGAGGGCTAGGTACTATTGGCCATCTATCTTTAAGGATAGTCATGAGTATGTGAGGAAATGTATCAAGTGTGCCATGTTTGCAAGAAAAGAAAGGCTTGTAGTCTTGCCCCTACAACCAATCATAACAGAGCAACCCTTTATGAAGTGGGGTATAGATTTCATTGGCATGATCAATCCTCCATCTAGTTCAGGCCATATATGGATAATCACTACAACAGATTACTTCACCAGATGGACACAAGCAATTTCTTTCAAAGAGGCCAATGAGAGTGTTGTATTAAGCTTTTATGAGGATATAGTTCATAGGTTTGGCACTTCTGATTCCATAATTTCAAATAATGCATTGGCATTCACAAGCCTCAAAGTCTCAAAGTGGGTAGTCAGAAATGACATTTATCTAAATACCAGCTCAAATTATTATCCTCAGGGCAATGGATTGGTAGAATCCACCAATAAGAACTTGATTAGGATAACCAAGAAGACTCTTCAAGAAAATTAGAGATATTGGCATACTAAACTCAAGTCTGCCTTGTGGTTAGATAAAATTACCCCAAAGAAAATCATTAGTAATTCTCCTTACATTCTAGTATATGGTAAAGAGGCTAAGTTGTCCATCTCAGTTGAATTGCCAGCTCTGTACGTGGCTACTTAATATGCCCTGTTTGAAGAAGGAGATCCTTTGTAGATCAGACCTGCTCAGTTGATGGAATTGGAAGAGATCAGAGACAAATCAATGCAGGATATGGAGTTTCACCAGATTTAGACAAAGAGAAAATTTTATAAGAGAGCCAGAGTAAAAAATTTCAAGGTTGGCGATGTAGTTCTCAAATGGGATGAGTCCAGATCCAGACCTAGTAGGCATACAAAATTTGATTCATTTTGGGGTGGACCATTTGTAATCATAGAATGCAATGGACCCAATGCTTTCTAGCTATCAAATCTTGAAGGAAATACCTTACCAATATCAGTAAATGGTTTCCACTTGAAGCCCTATTTTGAGGTTAACCCCTCTCTATAAATTTTTGTAAATAAGTTTCCCTGCTTTCTTTCCCTATTTTCTAGGTTAGTTTCCTACATTTCAAGAAGTGTTTGTGCATAGGTTTGTCTCTCTAGTTCCAGTTCTATCTCCCTATGAGAATTTTTGAGTTTTGATAGCCCCATGCCCACTGGATATGTCAAGGCCACTGATCCATGTCTAGCAGGCTAACATCCAGTAGAAATCACCAAAATGTTACCCTAATTTCCATTTACATGCAAATTTGGCTAAAACCTATCCCCAAGTCTCTATTTTCACCTTGCCAGGCATCCTTGAAATTTTGATGAATTTATCTCTTGTTTCTTGGCCTCTGCAATCTTTTTAACTCTTTCGTCTACAGGTCAAAAATTCATAAACTAATCATTGGTGTTAAAAAACCCTAAGAGACCCTAGACCATGTTCTATTTTCATGTTACTTTATCTCAGCCACTTAAGTTCCCAAAAAACCCATGTGTATAATTCTTTCATTTCAGTCCCAGGTTCTCTTAATCCAGATGGTGAAGTTTATAAACATTCAGGGACTCCACAGATTATTTCAGTTGGGCATTCACTAACTGAAACCCTAGGTCAGACTTTAGACTTAGTGATTCTGTGAATGCCTTGTTCACGTATTCTCCAAACTTAACCAAGGTTAAGATTTCTTTTCGGTGACTGAGTGATTATTCTCTTTGGTCACACATTCGCTAAGGCTTTTGGAAATAAATTTTGAGTGGGGTCCTAGTTGATGAGATCAATGGTTGTCGTAAGATCTCATAGGGCTTGTCAGAGGCTTGTGATCTTATGAAAATTTTTGATCTTCCCTTTTGCTCAGTGCTTCATGCTTTTGTGGGTCCATTTCCATGTTCTCCTATGTGGAGGCTTCCTATTGGTCGAGAGGTGGTGACTTGTCCTATTTTTAGAGTGGGATCAATAGACTATATTTAGATGATCCTTTCATTGGCACATGATCTCATGCATTGTGTCAGAGCCATGAGATTATGCATTGACCATCAATCTTGATTTATGTCAGAGCTTCCTTTGGTGGGTCCTTATACACTGACATGATTGAATTTGATTGGTCTACATGGTGATGAATAGATTTGTAGTGGGTCCATTTGTTAGAGGGGTCCTGGTCTAATAAGCATCTATGGCTGGCATAAAAGCACAAAGAATATTCTGGGGCTATAAGATCATGTACCCACCATTGGATCAGAATCTTATTTGTAGTGGGTCTAATGTTAGAGAGGTGCCAAGGTGGTGCTGATGAGGTGGTCAGAGAAAATAAAAGATCGACAGGTGGCAAGTTTGGGCCCAGGTTTGACAAAATATTTTGCGGCTCCGAAAGGTTTCTTTTGGTCATGTATTCATGTGATAAAATAACAGTGCTCCAATCGATCTAGTGAGTGTGTGAATGTGTGTATTCACAAAATCACAGGATAAGTTAGTAAGGCCCTAAAATTATTAGCAATTTGGTGATGGTCTTCAGTCGCCAGTTTGCCAAATGTAAGCATCCTCATGAGTGGTTAAAGGAGTATTCTGTGAATCAGTGAATGAAGGATTTCTCTTGTTCGTGGGATATAACTAGGGTTAGATAGAAGACTTAGAGATTCAGTGATAGCCTTGTTCACTAAATTTCTTGACCAGACTAGGGTAAGCCAAAGAATTTCATGATTAAGAATTCTTCAGTCCCACAGTCGCTGAATAACTTAAGAAGACAAAAGTTAAAGTGGGGCCAAATTGCCAGGTGTGCTGATGTGCTAATTTTTCATTGGTCCCCATATTACTGATATGGACTCGAACCTTTTAAAGGGTTTCATGACCATTTCAAAGTTAATCTGAGCCATTCATCTACCAAGAAACAAAGGAATATCAATGGTCGCATTTTAAAATGACCGGCTAGCCATTAAATTTTCAAATTCAAATGTGTCTAAGAAGGTTTTTTCTAGTATTTGATTTTTAGGCCTCAAGCAGTGAGGTAGCTCAAAAAATTTATGTCTCTAGGACATTTGTAGTTAAAATATGATGAGGAAGTTTGGGCAGCCATCATGGGTTGATTCTTGTCTCAGAAAAGTACCAGCTTGAGCATTCATGGTGAGACTTTGTGCAGGAAAGTAGATGAATCCAAGTTGCTCATCTGTAGGTCGATGTAGTACAAGGATGGGCATGCAAACTTGAGGTCTGATCGACCATATTTGTAGAGTTACATTCATGATCAGACTTAACAGATGTAGGGTTTTTTATTCTACTGTAAAAATCTTGTAACCCTAGTTAGATTTTGTGACTCCTACCTGTGTGTAGTTGAGTATGTATGTATTGTATTTTTGAAGCTTTTGAGCTAGGAGTTGGACAATTGTAAAAATAATTTCATTTTTCTAAAGGGTCATCTATGGTATCATCTCTACCCTCTGGCTTATATAGTTGTATTTCTCCCATTGATAAATTCAAACATTGCAGAGGTATTTTGTGACAATTCTTCATGTCCCTATGCTTCCTTGTCTGAGTTTATCTCTTATTGAATTGAAGTATATGATGTTTTCAGTGGTATCTTAGGGTTCCTGATCCCTCTTAATTTTTGTAATTTTGTGTGTTACTATGTCTGACCTCATTTAGATGTTTTTGTGGGCATACTTCAGCCCCCTAATAGTCTTGTCTCATTCCTACACCGAGTTGCAGAAGTGAATGTCTTCTTGTAGGTCATAGATTATGTTTTATGTTCAGGCCCTCCTATGAAACACTTATGCAAGCCTATTCAGTAAGTTGTTACCTACTAGACCTAAGCCTCTCATGGATTCTATTCCTCTATACTGAGATCCAAACCCTAATTTTAGTGCATCACCTAGTAGGTAGTTTTTTTTTAGTCATTTCCTTTTCCAAGCACTCCTTCTATCCCTTCCCCTCAAAAGTTTACTTTCATTTCTAGAAGAAAATTAAGGTGATTATCCAAGAGGAACTAGCCTAGAACCTAGAGGTGTCATCTTAGTTAGCATAGGTCCCACAACCTGGAGATGATTCCCATGTTATACTAGGTTATCAAGACTACGAGAGCTTGAGACAAAGGTGCAAACTTAGTGTATAGTAGTAATAGAACAAGGACAGATAGAGTTTTCAATTGCAAACTTTAAAGATAAAGCTCATTGTGATGTTGTTGAAATGGATGCTTCACACATTCTTCTAGGTAGGCCTTGGAAATTTGATGTAGATGCCATTCACCATTGTAGGATAAACACCTACTCCATCACCAAGGATGGAAAAACCTTCACTATGAAGCCCTTTCATAATAAAAAAATCTGAGAAAGAACCTATTGTCATCATCATGGGTGAGAAAGAGATGTTGAAAACATTAAAGGAACCTGAAACTGAAGCTTTTGTCCTAATTTCTTAGCCCAAGGATAATATTAGGTCTGATCAAAATGATCCTATGCCAAATGAAGCTAAGGAATTGCTTGAAAAATATAGAGATGTCATTGCTAGTGACCTTGCCACAAGCCTCCATCCCTTAAGAGATATCAATAACAAAATTAACTTGATACCTAGTTCATCCATGCCTAACAAGGCCCCATACAAGATGACACCACTACAACATGCAAAGATTGCAAAATAGGTCAGTGAACTATTGGAAAGAGGACTCATTTAGAAAAGCCTTAGTCCATGTTCTTTGCCATCAGTCTTAGCCTCTAAAAAGGATGGAAAATGGAGGTTGTGTACTGAAAATAGAGCCCTAAACAAGATCACTATAAGATATAGATTCCCCATGCACAGGATTGAGGATCTATTGGATCAACTAGGAGGTTCTTTCTACTTCACCAAGATAGAATTAAAGTCTTGATAACATTAGATCAGGATCAAACCAGGAGATGAATGGAAGACAACATTCAAAACTATTGAAGGTTTTTTTTAATTGTTAGTAATGCCCTTTGGGATAAGCATTGCCCCTAGTACTTTTATGAGGCTTATGAATGAGATATTCATTGATTTTATTAGCAAATTTGTTGTTTTTTTCCTTGATGACATACTAATATTTAGTCATAGCAAGGAGGAGCATCTTGATCTTGTGGAATAGGTACTAAGGAGACTTAATCAACACAAGTTGGTGATCAACCTGGAAAAGTGCATGTTTATGAAGAAGGAACTTGTATTCCTAGGATTTGTGATCTCACAATGTACCCTTAAGGTGGAACTTGAGAAGGTTGAAGCAATCATCAATTGGCCTCCACCAAAGAACCAAGGTGATGTAAGGAGCTTCCATGGACTTGCCACCTTCTATAGAAAGTTTATCAAAAACTTTAGTCATGTCTTTGCACCAATGCTTGACACCATTAAAGGAGGTAGAAATAATAAGTTTTGTTGGAAAAAGGAAGAAAATGATTCATTTCAATACTTGAAAAATAGAGTTTCCCAATATCCTATCTTAGTTCTACCTAATTTCAACAAGGTCTTCAATGTGGAGATAGGTGCAAGTAATTTAGCCATAGGTGCAATTGTAAGCCAGGAAGGTAAGCTAGTTGCCTTCTTCCATGAGACATTAAATGAGGTGAAAAGGAAGTACTCAACCTATGACTTGGAACTCCATGCCATGGTCCAAGCCCTCAAGAAATGGAGGCACTATCTCATCCCCAAAATTTTTTTGGTATATACTAGCAATCATGCATTAAGTTTTCTCAATTGATAGGAAAAGCACTCTGTCTGACATCGTAGATGGATGGAATAGTTGCAGGCTTACACCTTCAACATCAAACACAAGAAGGGAGTAGAAAACAAAGTTGCACATGCCCTTAGAAGGAGGGTTGGTCTAGTTGAAGAGAGACAACTTCAAAGTGTGGGAATTGATTCCCTCAAACATCTATACCCTAATGATCCTAATTTTGCAAAAAAATTTCAAGTTTGCGCAAAGATGGTTGGAAGATACCATACTGATTTTTCTAAATACCTGATTTAGAATGGACTCCTATTCAAAGGAGCCCAACTATGCATTCCCAAATGTTCAATGAGAACAAATATCACAAGGGAGAAGCATTGTGGTGGCCTAGGAGGACACTTTGGCATAGACAAGACAACAAACATGGTGAAAAGAACTTATTTTTGGCCAAAGATGAACAATGATGCTAAAAGGTTCATAGAGACTTGCACCATCTATTAGCAAGCTAATGGCATGTCAAAAAATCAAGGGTTATATCAACCCTTACCAATTCTGTCTAGACCATGGGAGTCAATCTCAATGGATTTTTTAATGGGGTTGCCTAGAACAAAACAAGGTTTTGATAGTGTTTTTGTGATAGTGGATAGATTTAGTAAAATGGTCCATTTTGTACCATGTAAAATCACAAATTATGCTTATCATATTGGACATCTTTTATTTAAAGAGGTAGTTAGGATCCATGGTTTACCAAAAACAATTGTATTTGATAGGGATGTGAAGTTTCAAGGCCACTTTTGGAGAACACTTTTCAAGAAACTTGGAACTAATCTAACCTAAAACTTTGCCTATCACCCACAAATTGATGGGTAGATTGAGGTGGTAAATAGATCCTCAGGCAATCTCCTAAGATGCCTAACCAAACAATATGCTCAGATTTTGGATCTACTCTTTCCCCAAGCAAATTTTGCATTCAATGACTCCATGAATAGGTCAACAGGAAAGACCCCCTTCCAAATAGTGTATGGCCTTCATCCCAAAGGACCATTGGACTTAGTAGAACTACCATTTGATTTCAAAATCAATTCCCAAGGGAAAGAAGTGGCAGAGCTTATCACAATGGTGCAACATGAGGTAAAGGAATCACTACAAAGATCCACTTTGAAATACAAGGAACATGTTGACAAAAGAAGAAGGGAAATTGACTTCAAAATTGGAGACAATGTGTGGGCATTCTTAAGGAAAGAGAGACTACCTAAGGGTAGATATTCCAAATTTCACATGAAGAAAGTAGGGCCATGCAATATACTAAAAAAAATAGGTGAAAATGCATATGAGATCTCTCTTCCCCCTACCTTGCAAATTTCTCCAATTTTCAATGTTGCAGACCTCATCCCATACAAAGGTATAATAGGTTCAACAAATGAACAAGGTGAGTAGGAAGATATGAATGATGAATACTATGCCACTAACCTCCCTCAAAGAAAACCAATGGATTTAAAGGAAATATCAGACATCAAGTTGTTGAAGCAGACCAGAACCAAGAAGTACATGCAGTACCTAGTCAAGTGGAAAGGACTCCCCAACATAGATGCAACTTGGATGACTGAAGACCAGATCAGGCAACATGGAACTTCAGTGGAATAGTTAACCTCAAGTAGGAAATTGAGTTCTAATATTAAAGGGGAGTATGGTGCATAAGAATCCAAAATAAATGATGATTCATCAAAGTCCTAGGAACATCTAGATTAGGTTTGATCTATCATCTAGGCATCTAGACCAAATTGTAAGACCTAGTTCCAAGATTGGCACAATTATAAGCCCTTGGTCAACTATGGTAAAAAATGGTCAAAGGGCCTAAAATCTTAGGATTTTTCTATTTTCATGTTTTAATTGTTTGGATCCATGTTGGATCATTAGTCTTGGGTGTGGACCAATCTTGGTCACCTAGGATAGGAAAGGTGATAAAAAGTTGTAAAAGTTGCTTTGCAACTTTAACAACTTTTACCAATATTTGTAAACAACCCCCCAAAAGTCGTATGGTTTAAAATTTAGTTTGTAATAGATGGGGGAGGCCTTCATAAGCCTACCAGGTGGGTGGAAGGTAAAGATATGTAATTTGGCATTTTTTGAATCCATAAAATACAACCATTTCTCTACATATCCTGAGAATAATTGGACTGTAGGGACTGGTATGGATAGGAGGGCATGAACCTATGAAGCCAAAATTTTTCTCTATGAATCTACTTTCATTTTCAATTGATTTCATGCTTTGATCAATTCTAGTTTGGAAGCTATCAAAGTTTTTGTCTGACTGCCTAGATTGTAGGCTTAAAACCAAGGTTTCAATTGGTTTTGTGTATTCTAATCGATTCCACCATGGGAATATGATGCCCCTTGGTGGAATTAAATTTTTGTCTATTTAATTTCAAATTATGTAGGTTAGAGGTGGTAACTTGTAGGGAGATGAATTTTCCATGATGCCCTAGGTGCACATCCCTATGTGTACACCTACAAGTGACTAAGTACAGTCTTCTTTACCTTAATAAAAATTTTCTAATGTATTGATCTACTATACCACAATCATGAGTGTTTCCCATACTCTAAATAATGTACCGATTAAATGTACGATCTTGAATAGTTAGCACTTGTAATTTATTTCCCAATTAGGCCCCATTTTGGTGATTTTAAAATTTTATGTCTATTATGCTTGATCCATCTACTTGCCTGTCTCTAATCCATCATTGAAGACCTATATTTCTAACTTAAAATATGAATTCTAGTATTTTTTACTAGGTACAAAAGGTGAAAAAGGCCTATGTTATTTTTTGTTGGCTTAATTTTGAATGCTAGAATGTTTGATGAGGTATATAAACACCCTATCTCTCCATACTTTGGATAAGAATTTATACTCTCAAGAATTTTTCAATCAAGTGAATTTAGTATTTTAAGAAAAGCATCGAGGATCTAGTATTTCAATAAGCATCCAAGGAAATTGAAGGCAATATTTTGTATTGTAACAAGATAATTTTCTATGAATGTAAAGTAGAGGGGTTCACAACAAATAAAGAAGTTTATTTTTCAATATATATCCATTCCTCCTCCATAGAAAGTGTTTTAAGTATAACAATATTGAATATCGAGGAGTGGGATTCATAGATAGATGAAATTGTGAAGTAATCCTAGATTCCTTTCTATATTTCAAGGTCAACAACTACAATTCAATCTTCTTCATGAATATGTGTAATCTCAATATCAATTCACAAAGGTATGGGAAAGGTGGACTTAATATTTAACTTCATATTTACCTTGTAAAATCTTATATCATTCGAAAGGTTTTTTACCAAATGGAATTTTTCCCAAGGAAAACAACTTTTCACAACCTTTTCACTATTTTTTTTATGGAAATGAACATGCTTCAACTATTAGGATGAAATATTTAAATTTAAAGATCTGCTTGATTGATTGTCAAAATCTCACGCATAGCTCCTTGAAATAACATACCTCAAACTTCTTGTTCACAAGTAAATAATGCCTTCCCTATTTTCTACATGAACAATCCACCACAAAATTTATGTCATAGGTTAATTCTACTTCCAAGATTTCATTTTATTTTACTATCATTTTCTCTCTTTATTTTATCATTTTGTATTATTTGAAAATGCTTAATTTTACCCATTCTTTTCTTCATCTTGCATAATTAGATCATTTTCTTAAATCCATGGATAAAAGTAAAAATATGCATTGTACTTTAGGGTAACTCGACAGATCCAACTAAGTAGAATTCAACTGAGTAGGATTTGACATAATCTGATTTTGCAGAATCCGTTAGTTCCTACTTTGCAACCCTTGAGCTTCCTGGAGTGGGAGAGGGGCTGAGGATATTTTTGTCCAAATAACATGTAGGCCCACTTTTTTTAAAACAATTTAAATTTTTTTAATAATTTTATATGTAATAAATATTATTTTAATTGTTTATTATTCAAAAAATAGTTATTTTTAAATACTTTTAGCAAATTTAAAAATTTCAATGTTTATATAATTTTTAGGTTATTTTTAAATTTAATGTTTAGGGTAAATGATTTAGATTAAATTATTAAATTTAATGTTTTTAATGTTATATTATTGAATTAGAAAACTATACTAAATCTATCTAGCATTATATAAAACTTGGAAAACTATTAGAAAAGTATAGAAAAGTATTTCATAATGGTTTACTTTTTAGATCTTTCCACAATGATTTCATACATAGGAACTCAAAAAAAAAAAATTATAATTTTGAAATTGGGATCATTGTCTTAACTTATATTACAATTATGCAACTATCATTAACGCTTTGTACTTGACAAAAATAAAGAAAAATTAATGAGAAAGATGTTGACAAAAAATAGCTTTAATATGATAGATCATTTAATTGGTGTTGATTAGGATATTGCAAGGACAGTTGAAGAGATTCCTAGACTAAGATCAAAAAATAAATATCTAAAGAATGATCTAAAATATGAAAAAGGATGCAAATGAATTATTGAAAAGGAATGAAGAAACATTAAGATATTGGATGGAAAACTTAGAGGTTAGATAAAACTAGACTTGGGTTTACTAAGAATATTAGCACTACCAAAAATGGAGAGTCATCAAATCAAGTAGCCAACTAAGATAAAACTACCCCATCGAAGATAAATAAGCCTATTTCTTATCATTGTGAGGAACATGTTCATGCAACTAATGTCTTCAAGAGTAAAAGAGGTAAACTACCGAGAATTACTAAATTTGATGGATATGGTTACAAGTTTAAAGATTGTAGATAACAAATAAATAATGTCAATTGGGTAATTAATCTACAAAATATAAAAAATAAATGAAGAGGCTCAACAATAACATGGGGCTACAATAAAGGAATTTCATGTACAACATGTGGGAGATTTGGACACATTACAACATATTTCATATTGATACATGGAAGGAACAATAGAAGGTCATGGAAAAATTATGGAATGGTATGTTTTTATTGTCATAAGGTAGGTCACCTAGCCAAATATTGCAGGTACCGAGGTAAGGCTCCAATCGAGGAATAAAAAAATACAATTGTTCAAGTAAATGTTTAAGAAATAAGAGATTAGATGAAGAAAATATGGAGAAGAAAGTATTTAGATAATGAAACTGCACTTGCAACAATTGATAGCACCTCATCTTCTATATTGAGTGCACCTATCTTCACCTAATCAGTCAAAGGTTTGTGTAGGAACTGTGAGCTAAAATTTAATCTTAAATTGGTTCCTAAAATTTGTGCAAAGATCCATTTAATAATATTAAGATGCATTTATATGTATGTTGTAAAGTTAACATTTCTTGTTGGATCGATAAAATTCTATGTTATTTTATTTCATTCAGTGTAAGGAAGTGTAATTTGGTTATCAATAAAAAGAGATTCGGTGACAACATTATGATGGAATATGGATGAAGTGACTGAGAGGGGGGGGGGGGTGAATCAGTCAACCATAAAATACTTCACAATTAATTCTTTGCAGATCCCTTAGGATATCTTAACACTGTTATCTGTTTTAGCACTCGGTAAATAGATTGCAGTAACTTTGAAGATGCAGAAAGTATTATCAATATTATCTTTAGATATTCATCAAAACATGTATATGATTGTGAAAGCAATTAAGAACACAAGAGACACAAGATTTAACGTGGAAACCCAATATGGGAAAAACCACCAATGTATCTAGATACTAATTTTCACTTTTCTGAAGTGATGCCCGGTTAGAAGCCAACCCGGTAAAAGGTTACAAAACACACTGTTAGGTGTGACCTTGTTAGAGGATTTAAAACACCCTGCTAGGAGTGGCCTGGTAAGAGGTCTTGAAAACAATTCAATGGAATTGTCACCTTGTTAGAGGATTTATATTATGGCTGTTAAACCAACTCGGTTAAGAGATTTAGAATTCACTGTTACAATGATAAGAAGGTAACAATGAGAAAATGACCTGTATAATAATGCAACTGTCTTGCTGATTACAGATCTCTGTTCTGCATAAGTCTGATCCTTTCTGATCGAATAAATCTCTGCTGCTCCTCAAGGATATCTGAACATCCTTCACAAATTCGCATATACCTTTCCTTCTTTTCTTCTGTAAATCTTCTACTGTGTTGTTATTTACTTTTCACATTTGACCTTTTATTTATATGATTTTGGATTAGTCAAATTGACATTATTTAGTATAACAGTCGGCTGAAATAAGTAAACTCTATTTGCAAAAATCCTTCAAGGGCCGACAGTGCTCGGTGACCATATCTTTCTATAATCTTTCGGTGACCGAGGGAACTCGGTAAACACCGACAATTCTTTACCTTTGATAACCGACTGAACTCGGTAAACACTATCTTTTCTTCGGCAACCGAGTGAACTCAGTAAACACTATCTTTTCTTCGGCAACCGAGTGAACTCGGTAAACACTAAATTTCTTCGATAACCGAGTGAACTCGGTAAACACTAAACTTTCTTCGGCAACCGAGTGAACTCGGTAAACACTAAATATTCCTGTCTGGTAGACCGACTGAGCTCGGTAGAAGCTGATTGCTACGGACTATGACATAGTGTGACATCAAAGACAATACATAATTGAGTAGCAATTTCCTTCAGACAATTGTTTCCAACAATCTCCCTCTTTGGCATTGATGGCAACACAATATGTCATATCATAAGAAATTTGAAAGAGTTAGCTCGGTTTAGATTCAAATCTCCCTCTGTCAGCAAACTTCCTGTATCCTGAAAATTTTTCCTTCTGACTATTTGAAAATTTCTTGAAGTTCTTGAAGTAATAGCAAAGACATAGCAAACACTCCCTCTTTGACAACACATGCCAAAGATAATTCACATATTACCGGTGAAAATTAATGTACCTCAAGTACTGATTCATATGCAATGATTCCTTTAATATGCTGCATCAACAAGTTGATTTTCAATCATGTTCTGGTTGATGCATCACTAAAACTATATTTAGTGAGCCTCGGATAGGGGAATGACCCCTAACTTACCTCTTAGATACATAAATGCATCCTTAGGTAATGGTTTGGTAAAAATGTCTGCAATCTATTCTTTTGTATGAATATATTCTAATCTGATTTCCTTGTCCTGCACCAATTCTCTGACAAAGTGATATTTAATAGCAATGTGCTTGGTTTTGGAATGCATCACTGGATTCTTAGAAATGTTTATTGCACTGGTATTGTCACAAAATATAACAACTGGTTCTTTGATTTCAACCTTCATACCTTCTAATAGCTGTTTAAACCAAACAATATTTGAACAGTTTACTGCAGCAGCAACATATTCTGCTTCAGCTGTGGATTGAGATGTGCAATTCTGCTTTTTACTAGTCCAGGATACCAGTCTTTTTCCAAGAAAAAATGCTCCACCACTTGTGCTTTTTCTGTCATCAATGTTTCCTGCCCAATCAGCATCAGTAAACACTTTCAAGTCTAGATTGCCTCCAAATTTATACCACAAACCATACTCTTTAGTTCCTTTTAAGTATCTTAAGATTCTTTTGATTGCCATCATGTGATTTTCCTTAGGTTTAGCTGAGAATCTAGCTACTATACCGACTGCTAAGGCAATATCAGGTCTTGTATGTACCACATACTGCAATTTTCCAATCATAGATCGGTATAGGGTCTGATCAACTTCTTTTGAATCATCATTTTTGGTAAGTTTCAGTCCAGTACACATGGGTGTACCAACTGGTTTTGAATCTTCCATTCCAAACTTCTTAAGTATCTCCTTAATGTATTTGGATTGAGTAATGTATATACCATTCTTGCTTTGCTGAATTTGAAGACCAACAAAGAATTTTATTAAACCAAACATGGACATTTCAAATTCTTTGTTCATTTGCTCTGAAAATTCTTTGCACTGATCCTCATTCCCTGTAAATATAGTATCATCCACAAATATTTCTGCCAATACAATTTTGTCATCCGGTCCTTCTTTAATATACAGATTGCTATTATCATTAGCTCTTTTGAAATTAATTTGAATCAAATAGTTATGGAGTCTTTCATACCATGCTCTAGGAGCTTGTTTTAAACCGTACAATGCTTTGTGTAACCTGCAGACCATGTCCCTTTTATCTGGATCAACAAAACTTTCAGGTTGTTCAATGTAGACTTCTTCATCAAGAATTCCATTGAGAAATGCAGATTTTATATCCATCTGATATACCTTAAATCCTTTGTGTGCTGCATAAGCAAGTAGAGTTCTTACACCTTCTAATCTTGCAACAGGAGAAAAATTTTCTCCATAATCTATACCTTCTTCTTGAGAATAACCTTTACATACCAGTCTAGCTTTGTTTCTAGATACTTGACCATCTTCATTCAGCTTATTCCTGAATACCCATTTTGTTCCAATTACATTCTTATCTTTAGGTCTAGGTACAAGAGTCCAGGTTTTTTTCTTTTGTATTTGTTCTAATTCTTCATCAATTGCTTCAATCCAACTTTCATTCTCTAATGCATCTTTGATATTTCTAGGTTCAAAATTAGTAAGTAGACATGTACCTTTTAGCTTGCTTCTTGTCATAGTACCATCTGATTTGTTTCCAATGATTTGATCTGGTGTATGATGTCTTCTGACATATTTGGCTAGTATAGGTTCCTTGCCTTTTGAATGATTCATGCTGTTGTCTTCTAGGATCTCTTCTTCAGGTTGCTCGGGCTCGGTAGATATTTGCTCGGTAACTTCAGGCTGAGACTCGGTCTGAATTTCTTCCTCTGACTCGGTTTGAGCTTCTTCCTGTGACTCGGTCTGTGACTCGGTAACTGTGCTCAGCTCGGTAGATATAGCTTCCTTATTGATAGTTGTGTCTGTCAATGTTTCAGGTTCAATGTAAATGAATCTTCTATAGTTCTCAGGTTCCCTTTTGCTTTCTTCCTCAGTCTTTTCTGCAAACTCATCAAATTTTACATGTATACTTTCTATGACTTTGTAAGTAGATAAGTTCAGACATTTGTATGCCTTGCTTTTGCTAGAATATCCTAGGAATATTCCTTCATCACTTTTCACATCAAATTTATTTCTTCTGGATTCTTTTAAGATATAACACTTGCTACCAAATATTTTCATGTAACTTACATTAGGTTTATAGCCATACCATAATTCATAAGGAGTTTTGAATGTGTCTTTCTTCAGTTGTACTCGGTTCAAGGTATGAACTGCAGTGCTGATAGCTTCCTTCCAGTACTTTATAGCAATGTTCTTTTCTATCATTAGAGTCCTTGCACAATCCATAATAGATCTGTTTCTTCTTTCTGCTATTCCATTCTGCTCAGGAGTTCTCAGAGCTGATACCTGTCTTTTGATTCCTCTTTCAATGCAGAAGTTGTTAAAATCATGGGAGATGAATTCACCACCTCTGTCTGATCTTAAGCATTTCAATCTTTTCCCTGTTTCTTTTTCTACTCTTGCTAAGTACCATTTGAACTTTTCAAATGCCTCTGATTTTTCTCTTAAATACATAACAGTCATCATTCTAGAATAATCATCAACGAAAAGAATAAAGAATTTATCTCCAGTATAGCTTTGTATTCCAATAGGTCCACATAAATCAGTATGCACAATTTCCAAAATTTCTTTAGACTGATAGTTCTTACTTTTGAAACTAGTTTTACTGATTTTGCCAATCTGACAATTCTTACATAGACCAGTGTCAGGTTTCTTCAAAGTAGGAATGCCTCTAACCTTCTTGAATTTGCTTATTTTTATCATGTTATCAAAGTTCACATGACATAACCTTTTGTGCCATAGCCAACTTTCTTCTATTTGAGCAATAAGGCATGAATATTCATTGAGATCAAGATAAAATAAGTTACCTTTTGTTTGTTTGCCTAATCCAATGAGTTTTCCTTTTCCATCCAGCAGTCTTGCTTGATCGTTCATGAATTCAACCTTGAAACCAGTGTTGATTAGCTGTGCTACACTTAAGAGATTATGTTTTAGTCCTTCAACCCAGTAAGCATTATCACATATGAGTTCTTTGGTTAATGAGATTCTTCCTTTTCCTTTTATGCAACAAGGTTCATTATTTCCAAATCTTACATTACCATTGTCACAGTCTTCTAGATATTCAAATTTTGTCTTGTCACCAGTCATGTGGTGTGAACATCCACTGTCTATTATCCATATATCATCTTTTCTTATATGAGAAATAAGTGCCATCTTATCTTCATCATCATCAGATTCATCTTTTATAGCAATAAAGACAATTTCTTCTTCACTATCATCAGAATCTTTAGCCATAAAACACGATTTCTTACCTTTATCCTTGTATGATTTGAAATTCTTTTTGCCATAGTACTTGTGACTTCTCTTTTCTTCTTTGACTTGCTTGTTTGGGCACCTAGCTGCAATATGTCCAATTTCTTCACATGAAAAATAGATTAAAGGAGTTTTACCTTTATATTTACCTTTCCCTCTAGAGTACTTCTTTGCAAGTAATGCTTCTACAATTTCAAGATCACTATCAGAACTTTCTTCTGATTCTTCTTCACTTTCTGTCTGAACTTCTTTAATTTTCTTGTTCTTCTTTAGTGAAACCTTGGCCTCAAATGCTGATTCAATATTTTTGGAACTAGGAACATAGTTATCATAGTTGTCTAATTCAAAAGCTGTCAATCTTCCAACTAAAGCATCCAAAGTTATATTGTGGTTTGTTTCACATCTTCTTTCTTGAATAGCTGATACTCTTATTACATAAATAGGGAGTAGTGTTCTGAGTACCTTACTTATAACAGTCTCATCTGAGATTGTTCCTCCAGAAGCTCTAATTGCACTTACACTTGCTTTGATTCTTTCAACATATTTTGCAATGTTTTCATCTTCCTTCATATTCATTTTGTCAAACTGTCCTCTTAGGCTTTCTGCTTTGGCTCTTTTCACATTTGCATCACCACCATATATTTTCTTCAGTGCCACCCACATTTCATATGCAGTAGTGCAGTCTTTAATATCATCAAATTCTTCATAGCTGAGAGCAGATGCAATGTCTATCATCATGGTGTTGTGAGTCTTTTTATCTGCAATGTCTTCAACAGTTAATGCGCCATTAGGAATTGTATACTCTTCATCAATGTATTTTCATCCTGAATCACCAATGGAAGCCAGATGAAGTTGCATGAGACCTTGCCATGCTGAAAAGTTATCTCTGTTAAGCTTTGGAATTTCCCTTTTGTAAGACATCCTCATCTTTAGCTTAGGTCTTTGAAACCCTTCCTGCAAGCACCAAAAGCTCTGATACCAATTGATGGAATATGGATGAAGTGACTGAGAGGGGGGGGGGGGTGAATCAGTCAACCATAAAATACTTCACAATTAATTCTTTGCAGATCCCTTAGGATATCTTAACACTGTTATCTGTTTTAGCACTCGGTAAATAGATTGCAGTAACTTTGAAGATGCAGAAAGTATTATCAATATTATCTTTAGATATTCATCAAAACATGTATATGATTGTGAAAGCAATTAAGAACACAAGAGACACAAGATTTAACGTGGAAACCCAATATGGGAAAAACCACCAATGTATCTAGATACTGATTTTCACTTTTCTGAAGTGATGCCCGGTTAGAAGCCAACCCGGTAAAAGGTTACAAAACACACTGTTAGGTGTGACCTTGTTAGAGGATTTAAAACACCCTGCTAGGAGTGGCCTGGTAAGAGGTCTTGAAAACAATTCAATGGAATTGTCACCTTGTTAGAGGATTTATATTATGGCTGTTAAACCAACTCGGTTAAGAGATTTAGAATTCACTGTTACAATGATAAGAAGGTAACAATGAGAAAATGACCTGTATAATAATGCAACTGTCTTGCTGATTACAGATCTCTGTTCTGCATAAGTCTGATCCTTTCTGATCGAATAAATCTCTGCTGCTCCTCAAGGATATCTGAACATCCTTCACAAATTCGCATATACCTTTCCTTCTTTTCTTCTGTAAATCTTCTGCTGTGTTGTTATTTACTTTTCACATTTGACCTTTTATTTATATGATTTTGGATTAGTCAAATTGACATTATTTAGTATAACAGTCGGTTGAAATAAGTAAACTCTATTTGCAAAAATCCTTCAAGGGCCGACAGTGCTCGGTGACCATATCTTTCTATAATCTTTCGGTGACCGAGGGAACTCGGTAAACACCGACAATTCTTTACCTTTGATAACCGACTGAACTCGGTAAACACTATCTTTTCTTCGGCAACCGAGTGAACTCGGTAAACACTATCTTTTCTTCAGCAACCGAGTGAACTCGGTAAACACTAAATTTCTTCGATAATCGAGTGAACTCGGTAAACACTAAACTTTCTTCGGCAACCGAGTGTACTCGGTAAACACTAAATATTCCTGTCTGGTAGACCGACTGAGCTCGGTAGAAGCTGATTGCTACGGACTATGACATAGTGTGACATCAAAGACAATACATAATTGAGTAGCAATTTCCTTCAGACAATTGTTTCCAACACATTAAATGCTAAAATTGAAGCTATTAGAGACTCTAATCAAGGAAAAGTTATAAATAGAATACTTGTATATGTCATGTTTACCTTACTTTTTCAAGAGCACTTGAGCACATTATAGAGATGAGTCTTCCAAGAGCATTCGAGTATTGACTGAATATATCTTAGAACTATCAAGGATATTTTAGTTATTTCTAGTGTTTTCCTGAGTTGTGAAAGTTTGATTGTGTTGATATTTAAATGAAACCCCATTTCGGTCAAGCATTTATATCTTTGAATCAATGAAACCTAAAGTACAAAAGCATGTTGTCATTGAGAAGGTTGATCCTACCAAACTAAAGTACAAGCTACCTCAAGATAAAACCATTGAACTTGACAAGATGGGAGCTCTATCTTGAATTCCTCTAAGAGTAATTTTGATCAAATAATTTTGTGCCTTCATTTATTGTAAGATTCAGGAAATCACTTAAATTTATATTGACACATCATTCTATAATCTGTGTGAGAATAAGAAGTTTAAGGATGAACATATCCATTTGGAGACTAAGGGTTTAATGCATGGCCTACATGTACCAATTGTATTCAAATTAGAGTGGATGAGAATTGTATTGATCCAAGTTTAGGATCACTTTATGTGGCTTGATGTACCAATCAAGATGATAAAATATGCCTTACATATTGTGACTAGATACCCAATCAGTGACAAACTGAAGGCTAACAAGAAAATGGACAAGAACAAGTTGTGTGAGTTGACACAAGCTAAATGGGATGGAGGACATCTCAAATTATCTACCCTTGAAGATCTTGAATTGATATTCACATGTAATTTTATATCCTATGAAATCTTCAAGTCATCTGGAGTGGATAGTTTACCATGTGAAGTGGTGGATTTATCCTATAAGATAGTCAAGAAGGACATGCAGGTTTATCTATGCGAGATCTTGCTGAAATTTTTTGATGATAATATGAACACCATTCAAAATGTAAAGACCAAAACTTTGATGTTTGGTTCATTGTTGGTATGTTTATTTTTCTACTTTAAAACTTCTTCCCATGACTTGATAATGTAGTATGGAGAGTGAAGAAACTATTAATACATCATATTAATGAATTAATTTAGATTCTAGGAGATACAAGGGTATATGCACAAAGATGGAGGACCAAAAAGATGCCACTCTTCTTTTTGGTCCCCTATCAACCATAGCTCGTATGCACTAAAGTGTGTGCTCCCTATAGGGCACACACGCTATGGCTTGGGTTTCCCAATACTTATGCTTGAGCATTCTAAACCATAGCACGTGTGCTCTATAGGGTGCACGTGCTTTACAAAAGCACCAAACATTAGCGTGTGCACCCTATAGGGCACATTTGGGAAAGCCCATTTTCTACATTTGGGAAAGCCAATTTTCTCTCCACAAACCCACATTTGCAGCTAAAAAGACTTCCCAAGTGTGTACGTGGAATCCCTTTGGTTGTTCAATCCATTTCAATTTATTTATTTTCATTCATCCATCATTTTTCATAGAGAATGGCTCCACAATGTCATCAAGATCAATCCAGAAGAAGAGGTAAGTGGTTTTAGAGCCCACGCCTCTTATTTGTATTAAATTTTTAGTTTTGAAGCAATTTTTTTTGTTAAAATTTGTTTTCTTAGATTTTATGTGTAATTAAGATTTTCAAATTTAGTTTTTTTAATTTCCAAGAAAAAATGATCTCCTTGAACAAAACCCTCAACCAAACCCTCTATCTCCTCATGAAGAAATGAATGAAGAAACTAATGAAGAAAATAACCAAGATAATGAACCTCAAAGGCCTCCAACAATTGAGAAATGTCCTCTTGGAATACAAGAAAATTTCATCAACCAAATTGAAAGAGGGAAAAAAGAATTAGAATCTTTAATTAGGAGGTTAAAAGATTCTATTGGTACAAATTCCAGATGGGAAATACTAACAAAATAATTGGAAGAAATCTTGACCCACGTAGCCTCGGTTAGTGGGAAAATTAATTTATGGCAGGATAAAAGAGAAGAAAAAAAAAAATTATGCAAATAAATTATCTTATGCGGTCATAAAAAATAAAAAAATCACAAACAATGACATTTGCAAACTCTTTAAAAAATTGGGGGACACAGATACTCTTATAACTACAACAAGGAGGTTCCCAATTCATTGGTGCCTAAATGAAGACATTAAAAAAAACTTTTGGGAGAGATGGTGGATGGTCTTTGATTCCCCTCCCTGTAAAAATCATGAGGTTCCTATATATATCTTGAGGAAACTCTATGGTGAGTTTGTACTCAAGGAGGTTCCAAATTATTTTTACTATTTAGATTCTTAGGGTAGAGGAGAGGGGTCATCATTTTATAGAGTGGGGGCACATTGTGACACTCACACACCTAGGGTTCCTATTGGAAAGCCACAGGTGGATCATGTTAGTATTCCTTCTGTTATGAAGGAACATGTAGAGGTGGACACACTAGGAATGATTGGTTCTCTGACAGAGACTCTCATTCAGTGTGCCACTCCTTTAGTTAAGGGTGACCATGGTCAATCTTTGAGGGGGCATATTTGTCAGTCATGTGGATCCTTATGCACATTTGGTACTGTAGACATGAAAAATTGGCAAAGGCTTAATTCAATCAAAAGGTGCATCAAATCATCAAAATAACATGAAAAATCAATAAATGGAACAAAGGCAATTCAAATCAAAGGAAAATTCAATTAAATGATTAAATGATTAAATAAAGCTTGAAAAGGGGAAAAACACTATGAAATTGATTAAATTCAATTAATGACATAGTTGTTGAAATGAAAAATCAAAATGAACATCTTACCCTTCATGGCTAAATTTAATTACTTTAATTAATTAATAAATACTAATTTCCCTCAAAAAAAGCAAAAAAGGAGACAAAATGGACACGAATCACTCACTTTTGTTGAGATGGTCCAGCCTTTTGAAACCATTTAAATGTTTGTCCCCCCATTTATGGACAAAGCAAAGCCAATTGACCTTACCCAAGCATAAACATGGTTATCTCACTCTACCCCCTACCCTTGGGAAAATCCTATATATTGAAGGCATTTAGAAGCATAATTCATCCACTCCATATCTTTGAATTGCAGTAAAGCTCTGTCAATTTGCATCCATATCACTCACTTATCATTTTTCATCGCTAATTAGCTTAAATTGCATTGATCATAGTAGATTGTTCATCAAATAGAGCTAGAATTTGATAGAATAGATCTAAATTTGCATATCATATAGCTTAATTCTCGTCTTTAGAGTGTCACTAGTGAGGATCATAGCTGAGAGCCTCATTTACCACTTTATTTTAGAAATCCATGAGATATTTAGATTAATTGTGCATTATTTAGATTAGTTTGCTTTGAATAGTGTAATTGTCTTTTAAATCTTGTTATTTCATGAAGGTGTAAATCACTCGCACACAGGTACTATCGAGAGAGAGGAAGAGGATCAAGGAATGATTACTGATGATTTTATAAATATGACTTTTGGCATTGACACATAGGTAAAGATTTCCAAGTTCATTAAATTTCATTTATCATATTTCATTTATAAAAGAAGAACTAATTAATTTAGTATCTATTTATTATGATCAGATTTCAGGGCAACAGTGTTGGTGGTGGTGGTAGTGGCAATGACCCTTCTATCCCCTTCTACACATCATCATCATCAATTCCACATGTATGGAATAAAACATTTTAATTAATATATTTGATTATTATGTAATTTTATGAATAATTATATCAGTACTTATTGTGCATGTGCACCAGCTCACTAGTGAACCATCAACATTCACAACAGACAGCGAAGGGCATCATGCCACTTTCATTGAGGTATCCTCATTTTCATGTTAATTTGATTTAGTTGATTATATTTAATTAATAAATGAATGAATAAATAAATTACTAGATAAATTATCATCAGAATCTAGAGGTAAAGTGGTCATTGCGGTGATCACATTCTTTCACCTGGCTCTGTGATGTCATTATTGAGTCCACAAGTATATATGTAATAATGCATCATAATTAACATGTCAGTAGTATGTTCTTAAATGAATGGTTATCTTGTAATTTTCTATGCACATGTGCACTAGTTGAATGTTGGAGCTTTGACATTGACACTGCACATCGAAGGACACGGTGGAACCTTCACGGAGGTATCATTTATTCATTAGTAGGGTTGTAAAAAATATAAGTAATCTTGATAACTACATAATACTTTTGTTGTTTAATTTTTAGTTATTGACATCAGAGACTCCTCCTTCTATTAGTGATACTTTGGATCATGGAGTAGCTACAGTAGTAGCTAGTTTTGAGGCACTAACTGAGGTATGAAAGAGATTACTGAGTTTTAATTATTATTTTAATAGTTTTTATTGAATTTTATTATGATATTCATTTATTTATTTTAATTATTATTTTGATCATTGTTGTAGGAACTTATTACTCCAGATCATCACCATACACCTTCAGTGGATGTATATAGTTTCTATTTGCTAGCGATAAGTGAATATTCTTTTTTATATCATTGTATAATTCAATTTTGATGTATATTAGTTATTGATACTTAAAAAAAAAAATATTAGCTTGAGCTACAGAAGACTCTAGACAGGAGGACTTGTGAGCACACTCAGAAGACTACAACATCCACTACATATTCATCAATGTGACGATTGAAGATAGCTCAGGATTTTTTTTCTTCCCCTGGCGAGAAAGGACTAGATTAGGGATATAGATTGTATGCCTATATGGCATTAGTGAACATATTTTTTGTATATTATATAAGTGATACGTTGTACATCCATTTGTCCTTGAGGAAGAGAATTTAACTGTATTGAATATATTCAATTTATGACATTATTGGACATATATATTTGGCTTCATGCCCTAAAAATATATATTTTTATGTTTTAGCTATGAAATTCATGTGTTTTAGTATATTGATGTATACTAATTTATGTTTATGTGGATGTCTTATGGTTTGTAAATTTCTCATACCTTATAGTCATGCTTATATGTTTATCGATGTATATTATTACTATATGATTTATACTTTATTAGAAAATGAATGTGATGCATAGGTGGTGTGTGAGAAAATTTAAACCCATACCCTTATAGAATTACAAGAACAATCGGTAACAAGTGAGACAATCTTCTCACATCAAACATCTTTCATAAGGATCCACTATCTAGGCTTCACTCAATGCACTTGTATTGGTTGGCTCCAAAATGTCAAACTATCATTCTAGGACTGCTCCTAGTAACCTTCATGAGTCATAAAATGGTATTTTTCCCCACATCTTCCCAAAAGACTTAAAAAATAATTAGTGATCTAGATACCCTTGTGGAGGTTTTAAAACATATCCCAAATGTGACCCAACTTGTTTTGAGAAAAAATAATTTAAAATTGCTGATTTCGTTTTGCTAGAGAGGCCTAATTCACACATTTAACAACTCTTGCCTCTAGTTCATACAATTCTTGCCTCCAGTTCATACAACTCTTGCCTCTAATCTGTAGCATCTCAAATAGAAGATCTCCAAGCACTTAAATAAAGTCCTATTGATGCAGAGGTGGTGTGTAATAGTCTCTTTCATATACCCTGATTGCATTCTATCAAATAGTGAGATAACTTCTCACTTCAAATGTCCCCTCAAGGACTCACCTTCTAGGCTTCCCCAAATGCACCTAGAGCCTACCATGCACAAAATCTTCACATAGGCCTTCCATCTTCATTCTAACCCCATACAACATCTTATCATGGTCTAGACACCATGTGATGTAGGAGCATCCTGGGTGTAAGACAAATCTTGCATCACCCCAAAATATTTCTATTTTCTTTTCAATAAGGGCTATTTATGGAAACTTACTATTTTTAGTAAGCTAGTCATATGATCTTAGAAAGTTCTGATTTCAGAGGTGGAGATTAATCTTAGTCATATCAGCCTACTAGTTGAGTTTCATTGCCACATCATCTATATTGGTGAAGTTATTAAGGTTTTTGGGTATGAAATCTTTTAGGTCAATTTTGAAGGCCTTAGAGGCTCTAGATCATGATCGACCCCCAACTAACTGGAGCTTGTGCAAGTTAATCACTGTAGATCAAGTCCTACCATTTCTAAAAAATGGTTATAATAGAAAAATGGAGTTATGTTTAGAAAGCTATGGCCTCCTAAACTTGGGCTACCTAAAAGTATATTTTGTAATAATTTTGAGCTGACCCTATTGTAATATTTATAAAAATAAATATATGGTGGATGGTCATATAGAGGGTGAAATGAAGAGATGAAAAAGAAGGATGAGGCCAGTAGTAGTCAAAATAAAAGAGGAAAAAATTTCAATCATTTCTATGATCAGAATAATAGAGATCGGAGAGGAAGTGGAAGAGGACAAGGATCAGGAAGAGGAGGCTTCTATGGAATATGTTTCCAATGTGGAGAACAAGGTCATAGAGCATATGAGTGTCCTCAACACCAAGGAATGATATATAGGAAAACTGAAGGCCAAGCTAGAGTTGCACATGTAGATGAAGATGCCAGATCATCACATTCTGAAGATATTGAAAGAGGAGAAAAACTAATTAATAGAAGAGTCCTACTGAGTGGTGAGAATGAACTTGAATAAAGGAGGACCTTGTTCCACACTAGATGCAAGTGTAATATTTTGGTGGATGATCTGGTGGACTATCAAGAGTTCCTCAGTGTGAAAATAGATCACCAACTATGAGGCAGTTTGCACCGAGACCGTGGTTTAGGGTTTCAACGATAAGCCCAAAAATGCCTCCATGAAGGGAACATGGTGGAAGAGATACTATTGTGACACTAGAGGTTATAGTGCTTCAGAGAAAAGTGTGAGCATTGCAAGAAGATATTTGTAGAGGAATGAATCTTAATGTCAGAGACAAAAGCGATGATGAAGCCACAAGAGAAAAATTTTGATCAGGAAGGAGAAGGTAAAATTCTAATCCAAAAGGAAGAAAGGATTTTTTGGGCCATTTTAAAGATCGAGAAAAGACCTAAGATTGAGGTTCTTGCATTTTTAGGAAATCTTAACCCAGAGGAATTGATCGACTAGATCAATGAATTAGAAGAGTATTTTGAATATGAAGAAATCAAGGATCCTGATCGGGTCAAGTTTGCGAAGGCCAGATTGAAGGGTCATGTGAAGATCTAGTGGTAGGAGATTCAACTGGAGTGAAATAGAAGAGGAAAGGATAAAATTACAAGATGGGATTAGATGGTAGATAAATTGAAGAAAAAGTTCATTCCTATTGATTATGAGCTTGACCTACCGAGGAATATGCAAAGTTCTAAGAAAGAAGGAATATTTGTTCAGGAGTATATAGAGGAGTTATATCAAATCCTCATCAGAACAGGCCATGCAGAAGCTGATAAGGAAAAATTTTCTGACTACCTTAATGGATTAAGGCCAAACATTCAGGAGGAGTTGAATTTGGTTCGAATGAACAGTATTGAAGAGGCATACTAGTTTGGCCTAAACATAGAGGAAAAGTTGAACAAGAAGCTTAAGAGTAGAGAAAGCGAAAGTGGTCATGGTGGATGGTCATATAGAGGGAGAAATGAAGATCTGAAAAAAAAGGATGAGGCTATGAGCAATCAAAATTAGAGAGAAAACAATTTCAATATTTTCCATGATCAGAATAATAGAGATCAGAGAGGAAGAGGAAGAGGACAAGGATCAAGAAGAGGAGGCTTCTGTGGAACATGTCCTTACTGTGGAGAACAAGGTCATAGAGTGTATAAGTGTCCTCAAAACCAAGGAAGGATAGAAAGGAGAACTAAAGATGAGGCTAGAGTTGCACATGTAGATGAAGATGCCAGATCATCAAATTTTGAAGATTCTAAAAGAGGAGAAACACTAATTAACAGAAGAGTGCTGCTGAGTGGTGAGAATGAACTTGAACAAAGAAGGAGCTTGTTCCATACTAGATGCAAGTGTAATATTTTGTTGGATGATCTGATGGACGGTTAGGAGTTCCTAAGTGGTTTAGAGTTTTAGTGATAAGCACAAAAATGCCTCCATGAAGGGAACATGGTGGAAGAGTTGGTGTTGTGACACCTGAGGTTAGAGTGCTTTAGAGACAAGTGCAAGAATTGCAACAAGAGATTCACAGAGAAATGAATCTTAATGTCAAAGATGAAAGTGAGGATGAAGCTGTAAGAGAAAAAATTTGGTCAGGAAGGAGGAGGCAAAATTCAGAACCAAGAGGAAGAAAGTCTTTTCCAGACCATTTCTAAGATCGGGAAAAGACCTAAGATTTAGGTTCTTGCATTTTTAGGAAATCTTAACCAAGAGGAATTGATCAATTGGATTAATGAATTAGAATAGTATTTTGAATATGAATAAATTGAGGATCCTGATTAGGTCAAGTTTGTGAAGGCCAGACTGAAGGGTCATGTGAAGATCTAGTGGTAGGAGATTCAGTTGGAGAAAAATAGAAGAGGAAAGGATAAAATTAAAATATGGGATTGGATAGTGGATAAATTGAAGTGGCAGCTCATTCCTATTTATTATGAGCTTGACCTACCGAGGAAGATGTAAAGTTTGAAGAAAGGAGGAAGATCTATTCAAGAGTATACAGAGGAGTTCTATCGAAACCTCATTAGAATAGGCCATGCAACACCTAATAAGGAGAAAGTTCCTTGCTACCTAAATGGGTTAAGGCCAAGCATTCAGGAGGAGTTGAATTTGGTTCGAATGAACAGTATTGAAGATGCATACAAATTTTCCCTAAAATTAGAGGAAAAGTTGAACAAGAAGTTTGAGAGCAGAAAAAGAAGAAGAGGTCATGGTGGATGATTCAATGGACGGTCATACAGACGGATAAATGAAGATTTGAAAAATAAGAATGATGCTAGTAGCAATCAAAATTAGAGAGGAAACAATTTCAATCTTTTCCATGATTAGAATAATAGAGATCATAGAGGAAGAGGAAGAGGACAAGGATCAGGAAGAGGAGGCTTCCGTGGAACATGTTTTCACTCTGGATAAGAAGTTCATAGAGTGTATAAGTGTCATCAATGGCAAGGAAGGACATATAGGAGAACTTAAGGTGAGGCTAGAGTTGCAAATGTAGATGAAGATGATAGATCATCACATTCTAAATATGTTGAAAGAAGAGAAACACTAATTAGTAGAAGAGTCCTATTGAGTCCTGAGAATAAACCTAAACAAAGGAGGAGCTTGTTCTTCATTAGATGCAAGTGTGAGGGTAAGTGTTGTGATGTGATTATTGATAGTGGAAGCACTGAAAATTTTGTGTTAGAAGAGATGGTGACAAAGTTGAAGCTCAAGAGATAGAAACACCCATATCCATACTAGATTTCCCTAGTGTAGGATGACCACAAGGTCATGGTCAATGAACAATGTGTAGTGAAGTTAAAGATTGGTGGATACCATGATGAGGTACTATGTGATATCATATCTATGGATGCATGTCATATGTTTTTGGGTAGACCATGATAGTTTGACAGGTGTGTTATGCATGATGACCATGCAAATAACTATTCCTTGATGAAGGATGGAGTGCGACATAAGCTAAATCTGTTGAATGACATAGAAGAAAAGTTATCTAGTAATGCAAGAATAAATTTTGTTAATGGAAGAAATTTCATAGATGGTATGAGGCACGAACATGTGTATTTTTCTTTAATTCAAAAAGATGGTAAAGAGGAAGTAGAAAATGTACCTATAGAAGTTGTAGATTTGTTGAATGAGTTTTAGGATATTGTATCTGATAATGTACCTGATGGATTAGCACTAGTAAGGAAGATCAATCATTAGATGGACTTGATTCCAGGAGCTAGTTTTCCAAATAAGGTAGCACACAAAATGACACTAGCAGAAAGTGAAGAGTTGAATAGACAAGAACATGAGTTGCTACAAAAGGGGTTGATTCGGGTGATCTTGAGTCCATGCGCTATATCGACAGTATTAGCACCAAAAAAGAATGAAGAATGGAGGATGTGTAAAGATTCAAGGGAAATAAACAAGATCACAATCAAGTACAGGTTTCCACTACCAGGAATAGATGAGGGTATGTGTAGGATGATGGTATGCCAAAAAGCGGCGATGTGAAAAAGAAGTCCTTATTAAAGACTCTTTGAAAAAAAACTATAACTTTCAAACAATATATAATTTTTGAATTATAAAATATACATCACATTCTATGCTTAACCTAATACAATAATAATAAACAATTATTTCAATTTAATGAAGTTTAGACTAAGTTAAGGTGGTCAGACATGAGAGTTTTTATATTTAGGGAAATTTATAGTAGAAAAATCATAATTAATGATTTAGTTGGAAAAAAATACAAAAAAATATATATCACATCTAAACATAAGTCTATTACTTTTATCTAGAATCTTTTAAAAAATATTATCATTTTATTTTGTTTAATGTGGTTAGACATACACCTACTTCTTATCTTTCTAGTCCCGATTGATAAAATTATTGAAAATAGCTATAAATTTCAAACTATATATCATTTTTAAAATCCAAAAGATGCAGCACATTCTATGCTTTTCCTCCTACAATCAAAATAAAAAATAAAATCAATTTGATAAAGTTTAGACTAAGTTAACATGGTTAGACACAAGATTTTTTGTTTTCTAAAAAATTTGTAGAAGGAAAATCATAAATTAATTATTTACTTGGAAAAAAATTACAAAAAATTATGTCACATGCGGACATGAGTCTACTACTTATATTTAGAATCTTGTATAAAATATTATCATTTGATTGTGTTTAAGGTGGTCATACGTACACCTACTTATATTTTTCCTGAAATTTCCATACTACTACATTGAAATTTGAACTTTTAAACATATAGAATAATATATATATTTTAAAAGGCCTAGTACCTTAGAAACTAAATTCAAATTTATAAAGATTCTATTCTTACATATTTTTGATAGAATATTTATAACTTGTTGAAATTTTTATGTCAACTTGTCGAAACCTGATTTTCTAGATTTTTATTGCCACTTAAGGGCCTAGTTTGGCATACCATGATCCTGCACATACCCATGATATTATGAACTATTTGAGTGGAGCTGTGTATTTCTCAAAGATAGATCTAAAGAGTGGATATCATTAGATTTGGATCAGAGAAGGAGATGAATGGAAGACTTCCTTCAAGACAAAGGAAGGACTGTATGAGTGGTTATTCATGCCTTTTTGGCTAACCAATGCATTGAGCACTTTCATGCGGCTCATGAACGAGGTTTTGAAATAATTTCTGGGTAAGTTTGTCATTATTTACCTAGATGACATTTTTATCTTTAGTAAGACATTGGAGGAGCATATGACATATACTCGTATGGTGTTTCAGAAGCTGAGAGAAGAGAAATTGTTAATAATTTTGAAGAGGTGCAGTTTTGTGAAGAAAGAGTTAGTGTATTTGGGATTTGTAGTTTCAGCAGAAGGTCTAAAAATGGACCTAGAGAAATTACAAACTATCATTGAATGGCCTACTCCAAGGAGTTCTACCGAGGTAACATATTTTCATGATTTGGCTAGCTTTTATAGAAAGTTTATCATAAATTTTAGTAGTATTTTTGGACCCTTGACTGAAACAATGAGAGGGGATAGAAAAGAGCTCAAGTGGACTAATGGGGAAGATAAGAGTTTTAAAATGTTGAAATAGAAAGTTATAGAATAACCTACTTTAGCACTTCCATATTTTAATAAGGTCTTTCAAGTAGACTATGATCCTAGTGGTACTGCAATAGGAACTATTATGAGCCAAGAAGGTAAATATGTTGCTTATTCCAGTGAGAGGTTAAATGATGCCAAGAGAAAATATTTTGTTTATGATGAGGAATATTATGCTATAGTTTAGGCATTGAAGAAGTGGATTCACTATCTACTTCCTAAAGAGTTTGTTTTATATACTGATCATCAAGCTTTACAATATTTGAATAGTCAAGGAAAGTTGAATCAAAGGCATTTGAAATGAGTTTTTTCAGAGTTATACATTTTTTTGAAACACAAGAGTGGAAAGTCTAGCAAGGTTGTAGATGCACTTAGTAGAAGGTAAATATTGCTAACATAGATGTTGATTGAGGTGGTTGGGTTAAAGGAACTCAAGAATTTGTATCTAGAGGATCCTGATTTTGGAAAAGATTGAAAATCTTGTAAAGAACTTGTTAGTCTAGATAGAATGATGTGGTTGGATTTCACCATTCAAGATGATATGCTATTTAGAGGGAGTCAATTGTGCATTCTATGAAGTTCTATGAGGGAGAATGTCATCAAGGAGAAACATAGCGGAGGATTGGCTAGAAATTTTGGTCGAGATAAAACCCTTTCTTTGGTTAGTGAGAATTATTATTGGCCATAGTTATAGTAATATGTCAAGAAGTTTGTATCGAGTGGCAGAGTATGTAAAATAGAAAAATGAGTAAAGAAGAGTACAAGGTTGTATCAGCCATTACTTGTACTAGAGAAGCCTTGGGAGGATATCAGTATGGATTTTTTTCTTCATTTTCCAAGGACTCAATGGGGACATGATTCAATCTTTGTGGTGGTTGATATATTTCCAAAGATGACACATTTCATTCCCTTTAGGAAGACTAATGATGTTGTTCATGTAGTAGAATTGTTTTTCAAAGAAGTGGTGAGACTACATGGTTTGCCAAAGAGTATAGTTCTAGATTGGGAAACTAAGTTTGTTGGATATTTCTAGTGCTCATTGTTGAAGAAATTAAAGACAAATTTGAAGTTTGATTCATCACATCATCCAAAAATTGATGGATAAATAGAGGTGGTGAATAGGAGTTTGGGTAATTTTCTGAGATGTTTGGTTGGAGATGAGCCAACAGGATGGGATTTGATTTTACCATAGGTAGAATTTGTATACAATAATTATATCAATAGGAGCACTAGTAAATCACCATTCCAGATTGTATATGGAAGTAGTCATAGAAATGCATATGAGTTGAGAAAGATAGATAAAGGAGAGATAAGTAGTGCTGAACTTGAGGATTTTGTAGAACACTTGAAGAACATCTGTGAGGAGGTGAGCAAGCATATTACTAAGATGAATATGTAGTATAAGGCTAAGGCAGATGAGAAAATGAGTGATAAGGAATTTTAGGTTGCAGATGAAGTCATGGTTCATTTGAGGAATGAGTGATTTCCTGTTGGTACATATAACAAGTTGAAAATGAAGAATTTTGGGCCATGTAGGATACTGAAGAAGCATGAGATTTTTGGGTACAAAATCTTTCAAGTCAATTTTCAAGGCCTTATAGGCTTTGGATAGTTATCGACCCCTAGCTGACTGGAGCTTGTGTGAGTCAGGCACTGTAGATCAGGTCCTTCCATTTTTTAAAAGTTGTTAAATAGAAACATGGAGCTACAGTTAGAAAGTTATGGCCTCTGGAATTTGGGCTACCTAAAAGCATATTTTGTAAATATTTTGAGCCGATCCTATTGTAATAATTGTGAAAATAAAATAATTGTTAGGGTAGTTGGCCTTAAGGGCTAAATTTTTGGAACCTTCTCGGGTAGTAGAAATTGCCTATATAAGAAAATTTTGTAGTGTTGTCTAGGGAAGTTCTAAGTAGAAAATATGGGTAATGTTTTGAGGCTTTGTCCTACAAAATATTGTAAGGTAAAATGCCCATGTGGCTTTACATATTGTAATTCTAAAAATTTCTAATTGCACATTTGTGAAGATAATAACAAGTCCATTTTTTGTTCCTACATTTTGTTGTTGTTTTTGTTATGTGTTTGTGGTATTAAGGTGAGCACCATTCATCAAGTGGTATCAGAGCCAGGTTTTCCTAAGTGTGTAAATAGATTGCTGACTGTAATGTAGTTTTCACTAGGACTGTGGTTTAGGGTTTCAATGATAAGTGCAAAAATTCCTTCATGAGGGGAACATGGTGGAAAAGTTGGTATTTTGGCACTTGAGGTTAGAGCACTTCATAGACAAGTGTGAGCATTACAAGTAGAGATTTATAGAGGAATGAATGTTAATGTCAGAGATGAAAGCGACGATGAAGCCAAAGAATAAAATTTTGATCAGGAAGGGGAAGGCAAAATTCTAAACCAAGAGGAAGAAAGGCTTTTTTAGGCCATTTCCAAGATTGAAAAAAGACCTAAGATTGAGGTTCCTACATTTTTAGGAAATCTTAACCTAGAGGAATTGATCAACTAAATGAATGAATTAGAAGAGTATTTTGAATATGAAGAAATCAAGGATCCTGATCGGGTCAAGTTTGTGAAGGCTAGACAGAAGGGTCATGTGAAGATTTGGTGGCAAGAGATTCAATTGGAGCGAAACAAAAGAGGAAAAGATAAAATCACAAGATAGGATCGAATGGTGGATAAATTGAAGTGATAATTCATTCTTGTTGATTCTGATCTAATTTATAAAACCAAATTACAATACCTAGTGTGATACCTATGATATTGTAAAATTCAACATAAAAACAAAGAAGATTAACAATAAGATTGCAAGCCAAAAATTCATCCATTCTATTCGAATATTGGAGTTTATACAAATTTGATGGATCTCAAGGGTCATTAGGATCCCTTGGAAATTAAATGAAGACCCATCATAATATTTATTACAAGTAAACTATTCAAAATATGAAAAAATACCAAAAAACTATATATAAAAATTAGGTCCACTTGGAGAAGGCATAACTTTCCAGTCCTAGCTTCGAATTGTGAACTATTTAATGCATTGGAAAGGTATTCAAAATATCTAGAATCAAACTTAGGAAGTAAAAACATTCACTAAAATGCATTGAAGACCCTTAAAAATGTAGTTTACTAAAACATAGTAAAATTTGAAAAAAAAAATTAGATTTCAGTATTTTCCCAATTTAATCTTGATTGGGTACAATTGAAGGTAGTACAATTTCTATCCTATTTGATACTAGAGATATTGACTCCTTTATTTCTCTATTGGTTGTGGAGTGTTATAGACTAGTGGAAGCTAGGGAATATAGTAGGTGGGAAGTTGAGTTAGCCTCAAGAGCTAGACTATCTGTGACCTCGATGATTAGAGAGTTTATGATTTGGATTAGTGGCTTAACCACCTTAGCAGACCTTAGAGTTACACCTCTTGGATCTTATGGTCCAGTTCTTAGAATGGATTAGCTATATACTCACAAGGCCAAGCTATATTGTTGTAATAAGTTTATGAAATTCTTGGATGACGATGGAAATGCTACTGTAATTTCCAAAATTGACAGGCCTATATCCCTCCATGTTATCTCTAGTATGTAGCTTAAGAAAATAATGCATAACAGATATCAACTATTTTATATCACCACCAGAGATAGAGAGGATGCTATATAACAAGAAGCCTCACTAGATGACCATCTCATTTTGTAGGAAAATGTAGATGTGTTTCCTTTAGAGCTACCTTGCATGCCACCTCATAGGGAGCTTGACATTAACATAGATCTTGTACCAGGGGCAGAACTGGTTTTGATTGAACCTTATAGGATGAACATTAATGATCTCAACAAGATTAAGTTACATCTTGAGGAAATCTTATAGAAAGGACAAAGTCATTCTAGTGTTTCTCCTTGGGGTGCACATGTGATCTTGGTAAAGAATAATGACATATTTTTTAGGTTGTGTAGGGATTACCGCCAGTTGAACAAAGTAAGGATTAAGAATCAATATCCACTTCATAGGATTGATGACTTATTTGATGAGCTATAGGGTTCTTGAGTGTTCTCCAAGATAGACCTTAAGTTAGGATATCATCAATTGAGGATAGTGGATAGTGATATTCACAAGACTACATTCCACACCATATATGGCCACTATGAGTTCACTGTGGTTCAATTAGTTCTAAAAAATTCTCCAGCTATATTCATGAGTCTCATGAATGGAGTATTTTGTATATTCCTTGACAATTTTTTGATGGTTTTCCTTGAAGATATATAAATCTATTAAAAGTATTAGAGAGAGCATAAAGAGCACCTGAAAAAAGTCTTGCACTACATTAGAGATAATCAATTGTATGGAAGCTTGTCAAAATGTGCATTTATCAGATTAGAGGTCAAATATTTAGGTCATGTGATATATCATGATGGGATATTTATAGATCCATCAAACATTGATGCCATTATGAATTGACCAAAACTGACCACTGTTACTAAGGTTATAAGTTTCATGGGTCTAGCCATTTATTATAGATGTCTTGTTGAGGGACTATCATAGGTAGCACACCTTATTACTTCTCTTCAGTGAAAGGAAAATAAATTTGAGTGGAATAAGAAGTGTGATAGAGCCTTGGGGAGCTCAATACAACACTGATTAGTGCACCCATTCTTATGGTGTCAGATGTGAGGCCTCACCTCAAGCCTGTCATAGTCTTTTTATTTCTACATTCAAGATAGAATTATTTCATACTACATTTTGATGCTTTATGGTTTTCTGATAGTTTATATTATGGATTTTATCACATTAGAGGTTTTATGCACAATATGTTATGTTTAGTTTGATGATTACTAAGATATCAACTTGGATTCTATATGTGTCATTAATTGGATTTTATGAATGTTATGATGTCATGATGATATTTAATTATTCAATGAATTATATATGCAAGGATTATGTTACAAGCTTAATTAAGTGATGAATTATAGATTACATGATGAGTTGAATGTATGTCATAGATGAATTATTAAGCCATGTGAATTATGACTTAATTAGGGATATTGTAAATGAATTATTTTGATCATGAATGTTATGAGTTTACATGTATATTTCCTTGGACTGCTGATGTTGGATTTTAGTGTGCAGGGAATTAGACCATGGTAAATTTGGGGAACCAAAGCCTACACTTATGTTATTCTATTAGCTAAGGTTGCATCTAATAAGAGAAAAAAACTCATTGTATCATGTTTGATTTGTAAACATAATGAGAATGTGTGTTTAATTAAGATGTTAAATTGTAATTGTAATTTATTTTATGAATGCACAAGTGGATATGCCACATGGCTTGTCATGTGTCTTTCTTATTCTATCACTTAAAACTTGTATGTGTAATTGTGGCCATGACATGTCCACTTAAGGATTGGATTCCCATCAACCTAGGATACTACCATGAGGATCCCCATGTGAAATCCCTTGGCTAGGGAGCATGAGGTAGTGTTAACTCAAGGATTTCGAATTTGAACTTAAAATTAATTATTTGGGGGTTAAAAAAGGTGCCTAGGGGTGTGTTTAGGCCATTTTTAGTTAGCCCACTTGATATACCTATAGGTAAGTGTCAATTTTAACCATAGGACAACCCATAGATGACCAAAAGACCCTTCCAAAAGTTAGATTTTTTTTTTTGATGAATCGTGCCTTCTCTATTTATATAATATAAAATTTAAATACTCACAAAAAAGGAGTTGGGGGACATAAAAATGACCCCATGGAGATCACACAAAAAAGGAAGAATCAATAACAACTATTCATAAAAAAAAGGCATAAAGCCTTTATGAAGTAAGAGTGGTGCGAGAAGTAGGAGGATCTTTATCATCAGAACCCCACACATCATTGGGGTTAATAGGAGGGTTGAGAATTGACCAACCATCATCTTCTTCTTCTTTCTCTTTCTCTTCCACCCGAGGTGGAGAAATGGCCAGAGATAGGTGGGAAAGCTTGGAGGATGTGGAAGGATGCCAATCAAAGCCATGACAGGTACCAAGAGCATTAGGGGGGGTAGACTGAGCTGGAGCTAGAGACCACCTGAAAGTACAGTGAGGCAAAGAAGCCAAAAATCAAAATTTGAAGCAAGGCCTTGGTAAGAACTCCATCCATTAGGATGCAATTCCTTTGCCACCTTTTTGGCCAGTCTTTTTAGAAGCCCATTTTTGGAAAGCTGTAAGAGGCTTAGGGAAGACCAACCAATTATAAGTCTTGCCTTATCCCTAGGGGGTTGTGGGGAGTTGTGTGGAGGCCTTTTTAGTGGGGACTCTCCATTATGGAGAGTTTGAACACCCACTCTGTAACATAGAGACATTGCTAATTTTGAAGGAGGCTTAGGAAAAGAGGAGGCTCTTCATTAAATATCTTCTATTAGCTTGGGTCTAGGTTGGTGGCTCTCTTTATTGTTTTATTGAATAATTCTTGATGAAAGTGATCTTATGAAAATTGTAGTATTCTTGTGCTTGTAAGAAATATTGTTGTCGTTATCTTTTCATCTCCATTGTTGTATGGTTTTTATTTTGCGTTATGTTTCATGTTTTCCTCTTGTCATGTAAGGGAGTGTCAAGGCCGACTCACCCTTGGGAGGGAAGAGTATCCTTGGGGGTAAAGGATTTAGGACAGCTCATGGGTGTAGAGTCTCTCCTCAAGGAGGAGAGGGAAAAATCATGGAGTATGGGCATCTTGATGCCATTTCCATGGGGGTGATAAGAATATTTTTCTTTGGCTAGAATCCCTAGGGGGTCATAAGGAATGGGGTTGATTTTGTGTATGGAAGTGGATACTATGTGTTTTTATGCCTTGTGAAGGCTTGTATTGTATTTTATGGATTTGGGCTATATCCCCATTTGAGTATTTGGTCCACCTTCACCCCAAAAATGGGTCTTGGGTGACCCTTGTGAAATCCTTGGAAGGGATTTTATGTGTTGTTGCATCCTTGTATTTTGTGGTTGTTGTTTTGGGTTGGTGTGTTTGAAACCCTTCTATGTGTTGGTTCCCCTAGCTCGAGGGTGGCCTCTTAGAGGCCTTGGTTGGGAGGTGAGCATCCCATGGTCTATCCTATTTCTTATTGCAGGTTTTGAAGTAGTTGCACCTTGAAGGAAGTTTGGATTGAGTATATGTTATGACAACCAAGCTAAGAGGATTTAGTTTTTCCCCTTTGTAGTACAGAGCCCTTGTGGGACTTTTGTTGAGTCCATGTACTAATATAATTTATTTAGATATACTATGTAATGGTTTACCTTTTGTTGAGATCATCTCAAAAAAAAAATACATTCCTCATTATTTGTGTGTAGCATAAGTTTTTTGAATCATGAAATGTATACAATTTCTCTCTCTCTCTCTCTCTCTCTCTCTCTCTCTCTCTCTCTCATTTTTAGAGATTTAAATAATGCATTAATTTTTCCTCCATAGTTGTAGAATAAATTCTTTGCCATTAAAGTTTGTATATTTAAAAAACAAAATGGCTCATTGTTAGTAGGGATATTCATATGAAGAAACTTGAAAGTAAAATGTTAATTTTCCCTTCCCTTTATGAAAGTAGTAATTTTTTCAAAGAAATATAACAAATATGGAAGTTTTGCTAAAAAATAGTTGGGGTTCAGAAATAAAGTTCTTTTTTTTAATATAGTTGTTGTTTTATTCAAAAAAATATATACAGCATATGGAAAAGCTTTGATTTTTTTTTAAAAAGGGGGTTACATTTGCATGAATACCAGTCTATTCTTCTATTAGAGTTTTCTCTATTTTTTTTTAAAAAAACATGTTTCCATTATATTTGTTTTGCAAATATGAATAAATTTGTGTTAGTATTTGCTGTGGATATTATGACAAAAAAGAGAATATATTTCCATTATGTCTATTTGCATATTAAAGAAAAGAATAAAAGTTGTGTTAGAAATTTCTGTGTATATTTACAAACAAAAAAAAAGTTTTCATCATATTTTTTTTGCACAAAAAAAAAATAAAATTAGTGTTAGGTATCTGTTGTATATAAAAAAATAGTGTTAGTTCTATATTTAAATTTTAAAATAAAATAATAGTACATATTTTAGGACTTATACTGTTACTATATTCCATTTATTCAAAATAATAAATACCAAAATTCATTTTTTTATTAAAAAAATGAGATATGTTATAAAATAAATTTATATTTATATTTTGCTTTGTATTCAACTAAATCATTTATTTTAATAAAACAAATACAAAAAATATATATATTTAAAAAACATTATATAAAAAATAAATTAAATTAAAAAACTTTAATAAACTGAACCCCACCTAGGGTGGGGCCGGCTCGACGGTCATAGTTGCAATGTTTCACTATGGTTGTGACTAGTCACAACCATAGTCTAAGCACTGCAACTATGGCTAAGGGGGTTGGGTAGAGACTCAACTCCCCTCCCCCCTATTTAATATATTTTATTTTTTAAAAAACAAAAAAAATATAGAGAATCAAGGGGCAATAGCATTTGCCTAAAACAAAATAAAATAAGAAAGATCTTCCCTTTTATACAGATCTGATTTTTTTGAAATACCCAGTTGGGTATTGTGTTTTAAAAAAAAGAGAATAAAAGGAAGAAATAGTAGAGAGAGGAAGATTTTCCTTACTAGATCCAACAACATTTCTCCAATAGATGCTTGGTTATTCTTGCTGGAAGTTTGCACATAAGTGAATATATGTATATACACCCAAACTGGGTGTGTATGCACATATGCATTTGTGGGCATACTCTAATACCTTCTTCATTTTCATGCCTTCAAAACCCTTCAACCTATAAACAAAATGGGTGAAAACACTTAGAAAACTCTCCCTAGAGTTTGGGGTTGAGATGGGAAGAGAAAGCAGAGGGAAAAGAAAGAAATGGGAAAATTTTGGGTTGTTGCCTTTTTCACCATAACCCTAAATTTGAATTAGGGTTAGGGGAAAAGGCATTCCCATTTAAAAATTATTCTTTTACTTTTTCCCTCTGTATTTGTTTATAAGACTTTTATTGGTGGGAAATGGAAACTTGCCCATTTTTATTTATTTTATTTGCAAGGATCTAATGAAGAGGATCTTAATCTAATGTTTATTTTATAATTTCTAAATTGATTTGATCTCTATGAATATATTTAAAATAAAAATTTCATTTTGGTTAGATTTAGTTTATTTATTTAATATTGAGACTGATGTTGGCAATTTTCTTTATTATTTAATGGCTATATAGAAGTAAAGATTTTTGGGAAGGTGATTGTTAGAAAATTAGTTTGTATAAACTTGTTAATGACATTATGTTAAAGCATAAATTTTATTTTTAAATGAAATTTAAGTATAGGTAAAATGTCATCTTCACCTTAGTAGTTAATTGTACCCTTTACATATAGTCAACCTTAAACCTTTGTTCTTTAAAACAATATATTAAGACCTTTCTAATTATTAATTTTAAACCTAAAAAAGAAAATTGGTATGTTTTAGCTCTTTGAAATATGGGCATGACATCAGAGCCTTCAATAGACTTTGTAATTTGCACAGATGCTTCCTTAGATGGTTTAGGGGTAGTTCTTATGCAGGGTGGGTGAGCTATAGCCTATGAGTCTAAGAAATTGAAGACTCATGAGCTCAACTACCATACCCATTATCTTGAACTTGTAGCTATAGATCATACCTTAGTGAGCTAGAGACATTTCCTCTTATGGTATTGGTTTGAACTTTATTTAGTCCATCAGAGTCTATAGTACATATTCACACAACCAAACCTTAATGCTCAATAATTAATATGGATGGAGTTATTGTGTGAATTTTATTTTGATTTTTATTACATCAAGGGGAAAGAGTGTTAGGAATGACAATCCACCAATACAAATGAGAGGATGGGAGTGAATTGATTGTAGGACAAATTATTAAACTTTAATATTTGAATAGAAGCAACACTAAATAGAATGATAACACAATGACTGATAACACAATAGCACAATATTTGTTGTCAAGGAAACCATGTTATTTAGGTAAAAGCTTAGTGTGAATTAATACCCACTAATGATGTACTGAGAGTATTATATCCATGTTAAATGATTAGCCCTGTTAGGAGCTTATAAAAATATTATAGTACATAGTCCTTGTTAGAGGATAGACCCTATTAGGATTCAAAGAAAAAGAGTAGGCTCACTACCTAGGCTCACTTCCCAAAGAAGGTTATGTCCACCTCAAGAACTCATTATTCACAATACAAGTGTATATAAGGGAACTATCTCATAGCAACTATCTTTGCTTGATCAGTTGTGATGAATTACTTACAATATCCTCTACTCTACATAAAATAGATACAATCTCACAACTTTCAATTTCGACACTTACATCCACATCATTCCTTATATCTTTTTAAAATAAAAGATCTTACATATATACCCTATTAAAATTAAATAATCAGGTCATCCAATTAAACTTTCCTAATATACAAATAATCATATAACCCCTTGATAAGATACACATGGTATCTAAAACAAGTATACACCCATTACAATTCAATAGTTAAGATTCTATATCCGCAATCTATGATCACAATCCAGAACATACGTTGTAATTTTGAAGTCAACATAGAGAGGTCTACTCTAGAGAAGATGCCACAACTGACTTCATCATGCATCCCATGACTTGTTAATATCAACAAAAATTCTTGAGTGTGTTATTTGACATTCTTTAAGCTCACATACACTAGATCCATATCACTTGTAAGATATAATCAAAACATAGAGACTTACATTGTCAACTTCCACTGTCATAGTTCAATAACCAGCCTTCACCAAATATTTTGTACCTCAACCAATCTGAAATATTACATTATGTAATCTTAGATATATAAGATCACAACACTTCCCTGTACACACAACTGTGTTTTCACATTCTGAATCATTCATACAATGTCCATACATTGTAATAACCGGTCTCTTATCTCCATAGAAATATATGTTGACATCATTCACAAAACATGAATGTCAATACTAGAAATTCCAACTTCACTCAATCAAGTTACCGATGTTGTGTAGTGATTAAACATATTAAATGCATTAGCAACATCCAACAATCTCCCCCTTTGGCATTGATGAGAACATATGGGAGAATCCATCAACCCAAAGAGTATCCTCTTATTATCCTCAACATAATCTCAAACATTGAACTCTTCTCCATAGTATCTATCCTTATATAGTAAGGTTTTTCACATAGTCTCTTTCCCCCTTTGACAATAATGGAAAAGGGTTCCATAAGTCATCAACTATCTTCACTAATCAGATTTTGAATCACCCTAATATATTTTGTAGGCCTTCAATGATCACTCCCCCTGAGGAGTAGATCCATACATTAAGTCCAAAACATGATAAGGCTCTGAAAACCTCTGGACTGATGCATCCCCATATCATTTAATTCAAGCACTAAGAGGGTCTTGCACCCCAAGCATACCTTTGAGATATTCAAAGGCATATTTTGGTAATGGCTTTATAAAGATGTTTGAGATCTATTCTTTTATACTAATTTATTCCAAACTTATTTCTTTCTCTGCAACCTTATCTCTCTAGAAGTGATAATATAAATAAAATTTATTATAGAATGTATCACTCTTTGACATATTTATAGTACTGGTGTTATCACAATGGATAACCACTAGATCAACACAAATTATTCAAATATATTTTAGCATTTGTTTCATTCAAACAATTTGAGTGCATTTTAGCCACAACAACATACTTGGATTTGATAGTAGATTGATCTATACAATCTTCCTTTTTTACTTAACCATCAAACCAACTTCTTCTGAAGGAAAAACCTCCATGAGTACTCTTCTTATCATTGATATTCCTTGTGTAGAGATTAAAGATGTAGAGAAAGTGGAATTAAACATACCAAAGAGGATAAACAAGATTGACACAAGATTTATCATGGTTCGTCAATATGCCTACGTCCACACTTGAAGTAGGGAATTGATTATATTAATAATTAGTCTATAGTAAGATACAATCCAGTGATCCAATCTATTTATAATACATGATTGTACACAACCTTTTATAGAAGGCTCTTCGAAGAGGAAGAGGTGGGAGAAACTGAATGGTCATGTGACCATTGGGCTTCATATCCCAACAATCTCCCCCGTGAAGTCCAACTAACATATCCATGTACAATGGAATCCCTTGCTACCTATTCTGAATCTCAGTATAAAATGAGTCCTTGAGAAGATCTCAAGGTTGCCAAACTTTTCTCTAGCACACTCCGAATGAGCCTTCTCCAAATTAGATCGGAGTCAAAAACATCATTTTTACCAATTTTTACAGGTGTAAATTCACCCATAAATCTATAATCAGAATCATAACTTTGTAAAGATTCAAAGTACATTCCTTCATTCAAAGAGGAAAACACAACATTGTGCTCTAATGATTCCAAAAATAATATCTCTGCTTCGTTGGCAAGAAAACATAAAATAGTTTTCTGGGAGTCAAACATCATAGCGCAAGCTCAAGCACATGCCATACTTCTCTCCTCTCCAAAAAAAAATAGAGTATTTAAAAGATCACCTATATCTGACTCCAATACCTAAACATAAATTTTCCAGTTCAAAAATTGTTCCCAAAAATCATCCTCTATTAGGAATGTCATGATGTATATTAGAATGCAATTCTGGGATAGCAACTATTGTTTCCAATTTGATGCCATCTCACCGTCAGATGCCACTTCATTGGTAGTGATAAATAGAGATTTTTTGGCATTAGCACCTATCACAAGAGTCAAATTTGTGCTTAGAATTGATTGTCACAGAGCAGAACTGTTGTCACTAGGGATTGCACCTGAGTATGGCTAAGTGTAAAACCTAGAAATCCCGTGAAACATGGGACTACTCCCAGGCTATGGGTAACCTATTAGAGAGTAGACCTATAGATTAGGGGTCAACTTCCCCTTGAATCACCTAAAAATTAACTAAACTTTGAAGGGAAAGGGAGAGAGAGTCCATGGAACTGAAACTAAAACTAGGTGATTCACCAAACTAAATAAATTCACAAACTGCCAAATGCTCACAATGAAATTCATACATAACCTGAGCATCACAACTTCTCCCTAACTTTGATTTTCCCCTTAGAAATAATAAGGTGCTGGCTATAAATGAGGAGGGAAAATGAATTCCACAAACCCAAATACATTCAAATGCACATAGATTAAGACTTTAGGAAATAAAAGTACTTTTGAACATCAAAATGAATAACATATCAGGTAAAGGACCAATTTTCATCACAATACATGACATAAAATTCACAAAAATAAATCACAAAGCTATATGAAAAAGAAGGACAATTGCTATGAATTGAATTGAAGGGAGCCAAAATACAGCTTGCTTCTCTAGAGCTACAAACATTCACCTCCAAGGAAGAGGGAAAGAAGAACCTATTGGTTGTGGATTATTCCCTTTGATCTTCAACTTACAGATTTACACTTTGATGGATAATGTAAATAAAACTCTGACTCTATCACCACTCCAAAGTCCACAAGGAAGAGGGCCAACTAACAAGGATCAAAAAAACCTTCTACACTTTGAGCTTTAGTGCTTAGGCGGGTGTACCCTTGACTCACTTCTCTAAAGGAGTCTAAAACAATATTCCACTATATCTCATATAAGACTGTTAAAGATTTATCAAATAATGTTTGTGTTTATAGTTGTTAACCATGCATACCTCAAGAGGAAGGACCGGTGCCTTATCCCAGGGCTCAAAGTCACCTAACTATATACCTCAATTGAATACCTAAAATCAAACATAATGGAATCCAAGGTAAGTTCTTTGCCTATCACCCCTTTCCCTCAAGCACAAGGACATCAAATTCTACACCTGACTGCAAACTCACTGAATTCACCTAGAAGACTTTAATCCTAACTTTGTTAGGAACTCAAAGATAAATTCAAAATACTCTTTGTTTACCATATGTTAGCACACTTTGTCAAACTAACATATATGAGCTCAGAGACAAGCAATAAGACATACACAAGATACAAGATTGGGATTCAAAATGTTCTCATTAACACAATCAAAATCAACATACAATTAGAATGATACCAAGATCAGAAAAGTCACAAAATTAGACTTCTATCAGTATATTATAGTAAAAAACCAGGGACCAAAAGCAGCAATGTTTTAGAACCCTTGCAAAATTCAAAATTCTGCAACTTATACCCCCTAGTCATCTTGAAAATCTGCAACAAGCTATAGATGACTAGGGTTAAGGTTTCAACCACCCAACCTACTGGAAATAGTCTAAAAAGTTATTATAGGGGTGGGAAACACAATCAATCAGGAAAGAGGAAATTCTTGAACTGATCCACAATCATGAAATTCTTCTCTGCAAGTACAAGGGATCACAAAACCAAGCTCAAAAGGACACCCTACAACAAGCCTTGAGCACACAACCGAAATGGTAAAAGCTCTGCAAACAATCCAACAACACCCTGGACCAAACCGCAAATGGAAAACTAGTCATTTCTCACTGAACAGGGTCATTTCTATAATGAATTCCATAAATTTGGTACTTTCTAGTCGCTGGAAGTTCTCATAAAAATTTGAATTTGAACCACAATGGCTAAATCATTGGTGCCTGTAGAGAATGATGGCCCACATTCAAATTGAGACCAGCTTTAAAACACAGCCGTCTAATCAAACATCCTTCGCGGCTTTATGATCTTCCTCTAAAAGTGGCCCCACCAGACTTAGCGAATTAGCAACAAAGGACCTTTGCCAATTCGCTAAACATTTCACACTTTCGCTAAATAACTTAGTGACTTCCCAACTACTATTTGTGCAATCGCAAGACAAACTACCGAATCCTCTTATCTTTTCATGAATGCATGAACACATTAAATTTGTCAGCACCATTAACTTCTTTATCCACTCCGCCAAACACTAGACTGCACTTGGGCCCGCTTGGTACCACATGTCACTAAACCATTCACTGATCCACACCCAGTCACGACTGACAGGACCCACAAACCATTGGCATCTAATCGAATGGCTGGCACAAGATCGCATGTGTCAGAAAAAGGCCTTAAGGACATACACTGACTGTCGATGCTTTGACACGTCAAGACCCCTCTGACAGACATGCCAGCAACCAGGTCCCACAAATACATCCAGGAAAGACTTGAAATCAATGGTTGTTGCATGATCACAAGGGGATGGAATATTCCATGTGATCATGTGACAACCACACGATCCTTAGGCAACTGACAACATGACCCCAGTTGGGCCTGTTATTGCTACTTTCATTAAATCCATTAGCCAATGAGGAACCACCAACTGTGATTAGGTGTCCCCTTGGACCCACAATTTTAAATGTCATGTCACAAAGATAAGATCAATGGTCATCAAATTGAGATGGTGTCAGAGACCGGGCCCAGGAAATAAAGCAAGCCAAAACATAGGAAAAATTAAAGCTCATGACTTAGGAAATATAAAGGGACCCACCGGAGAGAAAGACTAACTGTGAACCGGGGTGATGTGGAAACTTAAAAGGCACATGCAGAAGAGGCATTTAAGTGAACCACAAAAAGGGTAACACGTGAAAAGAATAAAGCTAGGGCACATTTGAATTTTGAAACCTAACAGCTACATTCAGAATGTTTTGCCTAAGGTTTAACCAGGGAGCAAAAAAATCATTGCAGGGAGTAGGGGAAAAGACTAGGAGCCATGAAATTTTTTTCACATGCTAATAGTGGCTCTATCTGGGGATGTATGCCTCCTACAGGCATAGCAAGGACTTAGGATCATTGGTTGAAGTGGACCATCCCATAGGACAAAAATTGTAGAGAGCAAGGAACAAGCAGGGCAAGACAAGCAACAGGACCGAAAACTTGATAGACCAGGGCAAAATAGGGTAGGGGCAAGCAACCTATATACAATAATTTATAAGATGTACAACCCTAACTACTGTTCATGCAAAACAAAGTACTTTAAATGAAGTACTGCTTCAAGAATTGTCCATGAACTGGCAACTCCTGAATATCACCATTAAAATCCTTGATGATGTAGGAATCTTGGCCCCATTTCTCATGAATCAGATATGGCCCTAACTAGATGGGATCAAATTTACCATGTCTCCCCTTATCCTCCAATCTAGCATTCCAAATTAACACCAAATCACCAGGCTCAAACTTTCTATCAATAGTCTTTTTATCATATAAATTCTTAACCTGTAACTGCAATTTGGCATTCCTTGCAACTGATTCTCTTCTAGTTTCATCCAACCTAATGACGTCCTCAATTCTCAACTGCATTTCATCATCAATGCCATCATCATATAACTACACAAACTTGTACATCTCCAATAAATTTTTCTGAGACATCCTAGCATGAATTCCATACACCAGGTCAAATGGTGCACAACCAATTTCCCTCTTCACAGTTACCCTATCAGCCCATAAAGGTAATGGCAGCTTTGAATTCCATGCCCTCTTATTCTTCTCCAAAATTCTCTTCAAGATTTTAATCAATCTCTTATTAGTAGATTCTGCCTGACCATTTCCTTGCGGATGATAAGGTGAGGAATTAGAAATCTAAATTCCCAAACCTTTGCAAAATTTCTTATATTTGGCAAACCTGAAGCACATAGCATTATCACTCACTATCCTCTCAGGGCACCCAAACCTTGTAACAATATTGTTCATCAGGAAATCAATTACCACTGTGCTAGTTGCATTCCTTATAGGTACAGCCTCTACCCACTTTGTAAAGTAATCAGTGGCAACTAAGATCCATGAATGTCCTCCACTGGACTTGTTTGGTATCTCCCCTATGAAATCAATTCCCCATTGTTGGAAAGGAGCTTGAACTTCTACTATTTTTAATGATACATTACTTGAAAACTTAAGCTTACCAGGGAACCTTTGACAAGCATCACATCTCCTTACCAACTATTCTGCATCCCTGAAGATTGTGGGCCACCAAAATCCTACTCTCAAGATCCTATGAGCAGTTGTTTTACCCATATAATGTCCACCACAAACTCCCTCATGCATCTCCTTCAACAATATATTAGCTTGATTCTCATCTACACATTTCAACAGTATGCAATCCAGATTTTTTCTATACAACTTACATTTCACAATTGCATACTTAATGGCCTGTCACTTTAATGTCCTCTTTTGATTATCATTCATACTATCTAGACACCTCATGTTTCTCAAATAGTAAATAATATCCTGATACCAAATACAATCATCCATATCACATGTATAATCAATTTCAAAATGATTTACCTGGTTTGCATCTAGATTGGATTGGGCCATCAGTCTTGCCAATCCTTGACCTCTAACCAACTTAGTGATTTGGATCTCAACATTGAATTCGTAGATTCTATTGATCCATCTGCACCTTCTTCCAGACACCTCCTGCTATGAGAAAATGTCCTTCACAGCTGCACTTAGCACAAAAGCAATCACAACTACTCCCATCAAGTAACACCTAAAAGTCTTGATCGCCTTCACAAGTGCATAAGCTTTCTTCTCATTTATATCATATTTTAATTCTACAGCCTACAAAGATTTACTAAAAAATGCAATAGGCTACGCAAAACCATCCTTATTCTTTTGTAACAAAACTGCAACAACAGTATGAAAAGATGAAAAGGAAAAGATATGCATTGGGACATTATAATTAGGTGCCTTTAGCACCGGTGCATCTTTAATAGCCTGCTTGATATTCTTGAAAGCCTCATCAGGCTCACCCTCCCAATTGCCCACAGATCCCTTCTTTAACATCTTGGAAATAGGTCTAGTAACCTCTGCAAAGTTTGTCACAAACCTCCTTAGAAAATTGACCTGACCAAAGAAGGACTGAATCCCTTTAATATTCTTCAGTCTCTAAATTTTATCAATTGTTGCTACCCTCTTAGGGTCAATTCTCACTCCTTTCTTCCCAACTAAGTGGCCACGCAACTTACCCTCTGTGACACCAAAAGCACATTTCCTTGGGTTTAATGAAATGCCAAATTCTAGGGCCCTTATAAATATTTTTTCTAAATGAGCACAATGGTCCTCTTCCATCTTGGAATAGGTAGTTAGATCATCTTGATATACAATAAGGAAATCATTAATGAAATCTGAAAAGGAAACATCCATTGCCCTCTGAAAAATAGCACCAGCATTTGTGAGACCAAAAGACATTCTCACATAAACGTATGTTCCCCAAGGTGTTGTAAAGGCTATCTTGAATTGTTCTAATTCCTTGATGATGACCTAATTGTAGCTAGAGAAACCATCCATCATTGACATCAATTCTAACCTGGTTACTCTCTGCAACATAGCTTCCATATTGGGCAAACAATAATTATCTTTCAATGAGCTGATGTTCAAATTTTTGAAGTCCACATAGAGCCTGATGTCACCATTCTTTTTTCTTACAAGAACAAGGTTTGACACCTAGAAAGAATGCCTTATAGGCTTAATAATGCTAGCATCTCTCAACTTCATTAATTCATCTTGCATCTTGGGTGCCAAAATAGGATTAATAGGCCTTTGTTTTTGCCGAAAAGGTTTAGCATCTTCTTTTAATGGAATAACATGCTAAAATAAATCCTCTCTATAGACCTTTAGGTTATCATATAATGATGTAAAAACATGCCTAAATTTTCTCAATAATTCAATCAAAGGTCTCATTATCTTCTGAGATATATCTCTACCAATGTATACTTTCTTAGGTGCCTCATGTGATCCAAGATTTATCTCTTCAAGATCAACATGATCTTCTCCTTTGATATTCTTTTGAACTCTATCATGGTTTTCAAAGACAATCTCCAAAACAACAAGCCCCTTGGGCACCTTGTTAGTTCTAAGCTAAATGACCTAATTACCTAAGACAACCTCCCTTCCTTCTACTAACTCAACCAAGGTTGAACAATCAAATTCCTAACCATGATACTGATCCTTGCAATCCATAAACTTCAAAATATCATTATCATCATCAAAAACTTGCCAATTCTCAATATTATCTGGTATACTAGGCCTAGCCTAAATTTCAACTTTAGAGATACCAGAGAATGTGACATCATTGGGATTGATTACAATATTGGCTAATAAGTCAACCATCTTATTGTTACTCCTATCCCTCCACTCAATATTGAAGGCATCAAAATGCTCAATCAAATCCCACACTACATTCTTATATTGTTTCAACCTTCTATTCTTGGAAGCATACACTGACCTGACTTGGGACACCACCAACTTAGAATCACCAATAACATTTAGACATTTAATACCATGCTTTTGTGCCAACCTTAATCCTAACAACAAAGCCTCATATTCTGCTATATTGTTGGTACAAAAGAAATTCAATGTGAAAGAAAATTTATAAGTGTTTCCATCAGGAGAAATAAGTAAAATACCTACTCCTGCACCATCTTTATGATTTGCACCATCAAAGTACATTACCCACAAATTACCTTTCACAGAGCCAACACCTACCTCAATAGAGATAGGTGACAAAATATGTTCATTTTCAAATACAGGGATCTCTACCCTAAAAGCATTAACATCAGTATCCACAAAACATGTAGTTTCATTATCTATGTTTCTCTCAATCATGTGGCATACTCTTGGCTCTGGTTCAATCTTGAGAAACTAATCATCAATCTTGAAAGTTGCATAGGACAGATCACACTGTAAACTTCCACCCATGGCAGCACTCCACCTTCTAGATAGCAACATCCCATAATGAGGAGGGATATCCACCACCAAAACACTCATTGTTAGCTCTTTCTCTGGATATGCTGCCAACCTATATGGCATTGCATTGATAGTCCCAATAAATGGTACCTCCCTCTAATCCATTGCACAACACCTGCCCTACACTGTATCAACTTTAAGGCCCAACCTGTCCATGATTTTGAAAGGCATGATAGTATTAGAGGCACCACTATCAATCATACAATTTCTTAACTTCATCCCATTCACAAGAACACTTAGGAAGAATGGGTCAATATTTTCAAGGTTGGCATTGACACAAGTATCCAAATATATTGGAGGAATTTGAGACACAATTCCCTGAGTAGCAACATCCTTCAAAACTTTATCCTGAGATCCATTGCATGAAGTATCATTTTTGTGAGTATTACCAACCCATGCAATAGCCTTATCTTTATGTTCAGGGATCCTCAACAATTTTGACAATGGAACCTTAATCGTAATTTGTGACAATACAGATAACATGTCAATAGGGGTAGAAGTAGGAATCTCAATTTGCATTTCCTTAAGATCCTTTTGTTTATCTGACACATTAGGTGTACTGACCACCCTCATTTTTTCAATCTTATCCATTGTGTTAACTAGCTTCTCAATCTCACTAGAGATCCTTTCAATTCCAACTCCCTTAGGTTCACAATTCTTACCTTTTACATTCTTGAATTTGACCATGTGATCACCCTTTGATTTGTTCTCATTATGTTCTCCAGAGTTGGAACTCTTTATAAACATTCTTGTAGCTTTCTCATTTGTATTCCTTGCCACCATGTCTCTAGTTTGCACTTGGGCAATCATTTCTGCAGTAATCCTCTCCATCTCTTCTCTAGAAGGTCTTCTCAAATTTACTGGCTTGGGAGAAGAGTTCATGTTACATGTTTTCTGATCAACGCATTCACCATCAGAAAAAACCTCTTGATGAAAAAGGGCCTGATTATGTCTCTTCACATTCACATCTACCTCTTCATCAAAATTAGAATCATCTTCATATCCTAGACATGAAGAAGCTATGTTGCAACCAACATCATCTTGTTCTTCTTCTTGTTCTATCTCCTCATTGCCACAATCTTGATTTTTAGCCATAGATTGTGCAACCACACAATGCTCTACAGAATGAGGGGACTGGCATGCAACACACCAAGATATGTTCTCCATGAAATTTATTGAAGCCTTATGTAGAGGGTTAGGGACACCTCTGTCATTATTTCCTCTTGGAATAGGGATAATAGGCCTGCCATCCTTCCATTGGGTGTTGTAGGAGTAGTTCTGTAGTCTATTATGTTTATTGAAATTGTTGTTGAATTGAGGCCTTTCATTGGTAGGAGCACTGATGTTCCTATTTGCAGGTGCCTTCAAATCCTTCAATGCATTAAGCACCTTACCCAATTTGTCTTCTTCCTACCTCCTAGATCCAACATTCTTATCATTTTCTTTCTTATATTTCTTGTCCCCAAAAAACTTTGGGTCATCTCTCTTTCCACCCAGCTTTCCTAATATTTTCATGTTGTTCTCAATATTGACAGCAACCCTAAAAGCATCCCTAAGAGTTCTTGGTTCTTTGTCCCTCAATAAATATCCCATCTTCCCATCAAATGCATTGAAGTATGTAGTTAGACAAACATTGTCATCTAACCGCATAACTTGGAACAACTTATGCATACCCTTCTAAAATCTCATGTTGAATTCAGTTGCAGACTCATTCTAATTTTTCCTTGTGGTGTTGAATTCATTCAACATGAAACTAGCATTAGGCCTATCACCATACTGCTCTTTGAAACATTTCTCAAAAGAGTTCCAAGTATCAATACATCTATCAGGAAGCCTCTTAAACCAATCTCTAGCATCCTCCATTAGAGATTGAACAAATAATTTCATGACTATATCCTCATGCTCTACCTCATAATCATTAAGAATACCAACAAATAACCTAAGATGATCTTCACAACTAATAGCATTATTACCAGCAAACTTAGGTACCTTATCTCTAATATCATTTGGAAAAGCATTTGGATAGCGAGGAATTCCATCAAAACTAATTTTTATATAGCCTTCTAGTTGAATAAGTCTTCTTTGAAAGCTCAAACTAGTGTTAACCCTAGGATCAACATTAGTATCTACATTTATATATGCATTTGACTGCTACCTAGGATCTGCACCTATCCTAGCAGATGAAGAAGGAAAAGAACTAGTAGCATTACTAAGTGGAATAGTAGTAGTCATAGATGCCATACCTAGTTCAGTAGCAGTTGGGCCAAGAGCATTAACTGAAGAAGCCCATAAAAATTGGATCTTCCTTTTCTTTTCTACAATGGAAACCTCAACCTCAGCTCTCTCTAGTTCTCTTGCAAGGTCCTCATCTTCTTTTCTCCTTCTCTCCATTTTACTATCCTTATTTGAATCAGGTGGTGGGATCCCTAGTATTGTCACTAGTTTGCTTGCTTGGTCACCCACCATCTTCTACTTTCCTTTCTCATTTATGATAATAGTAGGTCTGGTAGTCCTATGCCCATATTTATCTTTAGGAAAAGGGACATAACTTTGCACTTGTCTAACCACAGGGTCCTCATTTTCAAATTCATGATCCTAAAGTAAGCGCTCTTGCTCACTCCTCAAGGCATCAAGATCACCAAAAAAAATCATGCTACAGAGTTCTAGGAGTAGAAGTAAGCATCTTGTTTCTCTCCTTCATTTCATTTATTTTTCTCAAAAGAGATTGCCTCTCTATCAAAGCATTTACCTTTTCAGCCTCTCTCTCCTCCTGTAATCTTTTGTGTATGGCATCTTGCTCTGCCAACTACAACCTTAGTGCATTCAAGTCATCAGGATCAACCATAATGTCATCAAAACTAGATGACACATCCATATCAAGAAGATTTTGATATGGGAAGTGAACTTGCCTATGTCTCACGAGTTCTCTTCTAAAATGATCTTCATCAAGATCCAGGTCAACCTCTAGACCCATATCTCTATTTTGTTCATTTTGACCTACAGGCAATAGACCTTTGTCCTGAAATGCAGCCTCAGGGGTATCATAGAATCTTTCTTCAGAGTGACCACCATCTGATCTAGAAAATCTATCTTGCGAACCATCCTCACTTGAGGACACATGTGGTACTCTGGCTCTTGCATTTATCTATTCTTTCATGGGAGCACTAGTAGACTCACCATTCCTTCTAATCCAGCTCTTGTTTCCCTATCTAGGTAATTGCTCCAGAGTGACCCCTAGATTCTTTCTAACATATGACCTAGTATTTCTCCTCTTATCCATGCTTTATCAATATGCAGCACTGGTTCAAAGCTTTGAGTCACCACCCACCTAGATGGGAAATCCTTGAAACACATAGGAAAACAAGAATAGACTTACAACTTTCTCTCTAAATTCTCCCTAGTAGAATCACTGACTCTTAACAAATGCATATCTTCATAGTTGTCCTCCCCAGGAGAGTCACCATTTTTTTGGTGACTCAGATGGGCCAAACCAATCTAGTCAAAAGATATGATACTGCAAAATTTGTAGCAGCAACCAAAGATCCTTAATAGGTTTTCTTTATGTTCTCCCTAGTGGAGTTGCCATTTTGTTGGTTGTGGATTATTCCCTTTGATCTTCTACTTGCAGATTTACACTTTGATGGATAATGTAAATAAAACTCTAACTCTATCACCACTCCAAAGTCCACAAGGAAGAGGGCCAGCTGACAAGGATCAAAAGATCCTTCTACACTTTGAGCTTTAGTGCTTAGGCGGGTGTACCCTTGACTCACTTCTCTAAAGGAGTCTAAAACAATATTCCACTATATCTCATATAAGACTATTAAAGATTTATCAAATAATGTTTGTGTTTGTATTTGTTAACCATGCATACCTCAAGAGGAAGGGCTAGTGCCTTATCCCAAGGCTCAAAGTCACCTAACTGTATACCTCAACTGAATACCTCAAATCAAACACAATGGAATCTGAGGTAAGTGCTTTTCCTATTACCCCTTTCCCTCAAGCATAAGGACATCAAATTCTACACCTAACTTCAAACTCACTGAATTCACCTAGAAGACTTTAATTCTAACTTTGTTAGGAACTCAAAGATAAATTCAAAATACTCTTTGTTTACCATATGTTAGCACACTTTGTCAAACTAACATATATGAGCTCAGAGACAAGCAATAAGACATACACAAGATACAAGATTGGGATTCAAAATGTTTTCATTAACACAATCAAAATCAACATACAATCAGAATGATACCAAGATCAGAAAAGTCACAAAATCAGACTTCTATCAGTATATTACAGTAAAAAACCAGGGACTGAAAGCAACAATGTTTTGGAACCCTTGCAAAATTCAAAATTCTACAACTTATACCCCCTAGTCATCTTGAAAATCTGCAACAAGCTACAGATGACTAGGGTTAAGGTTTCAACCACCCAACCTACTGGAAACAGTCTAAAAATTTATTATAGGGGCAGGAAACATAGTCAATCAGGAAAGAGAAAATTCTTGAACTGATCCACAATCATGAAATTCTTCTCTGCAAGTACAGGGGATCACAACATTGGGCTCAAAAGGACACCCTACAACAAGCCTTGAGCACACAATTAAAATGGTACAAGCTCTGCAAACAATCCAACAGCACCCTGGACCACACCGCAAAGGGAAAACTAGTCATTTCACACTGAACAGGGTCATTTCTACAATGAATTCCATAAATTTGGTACTTTTTGGTCACTGGAAGTTCTTAGAAAATTTTTTATTTAAACCACAACTAAATCCTTGGCACCTATAGAGAATGACAGCCCACGTTCAAACTGAGACCAGCTTTAAAACATAGCCGTCTGATCAAACCTCCTTCGTGGCTTTAAGATTTTCCTGTAAAAGTGGCCTCAGTAGACTTAGCGAATTGGCGACAAAGGACCTTCACCAATTCGCTAAACATTTCACACTTTAGCTAAACAACTTAGTGACTTCCCGACTACAGTTCATGGAATCGCCAAACAAACTAGTGAACCCTCTTATCTTTTCATGAATGCATGAACACATTAAATTTGTCAGCACCGTTAACTTCTTTACCCACTTTTCCAAACACTAGACTGCACTTGGGCCCACCTACTGCCACATGTCACTAAACCATTCATTGATCCATGCCTAGTCATGACTGACAGGACCCACAAACCATTGGCATCTAATCGAATGGCTAGTGCAAGATCGCATGTGTCAAAAAAAGGCCTTAAGAACATACATCGACCATTGATGCTTTGACACATCAGGACCCCTTTGACAGACACACCATCAACCAGGTCCCACAGATATGTCTAGGAAAGACTCAAAATCAATGGTTGTCGCATGATCACAAGGGGATGGAATATTCCATGTGATCATGTAACAACCACATGATCCTTAGGTAGCTGACAACATGACCCCACCTGGGCCCACTGTTGCTACTTTCATTAAATCCATTGGCCAATGAGGAACTGCCATCTATGCTTAGGTGTCACCCTGGACCCACAATTTGAAATGTTGTGTCACAAAGATAAGATCAATGGTCATCAGATTGAGATGGTGTTAGAGACCGGGCCCAAGAAATAAAGCAAGCTAAAACATAGGAAAAATTAAAGCTCGTGACTTAGGAAATATAAAGGCACCCACCAGAGAGAAAGACTAACTGCGAACCGGGGTGATGTGGAAGCTTAAAAGGCACATGCAAAAGAGGTGTTTAAGTGACCCATGAAAAAGGTAATGCACAAAAAGAATAAAGCTAGGGCATATTTGAATTTTGAAACCTAACGACTAGATTCTGAATGTTTTGCCTAAGGTTTAACCAGGGAGCAGAAAAGTCATTGCAGAGAGCAGGGGAAAAGACCAGGAGCCATGAAATTTTTTGCACATGCTAATAGAACCAACCTCAATCATAGAAGTGAGAGGTATAAAAATTATGTCAATCCCTCTTGTACATCATGCTTATCACTGATACATGCTTGTGTAATCTTAGATGTAGTTCATTTCCTTTCCCTTTCATGTACTTTTTAAATGAAATGAACACAAATTTTAAGCAAGATCACCTAATAACACAACTAGGGTACTGTACCTTCATCTAGTAATTAGGCCTCCAATCTAAGAATGAGTAAAAATATGATAACATTCTGGTGACCTCTTTGGCTTGCTTGCCTTCTAAGCATCCTAACCACTTGCCTTATAGATCCATTAGGCATAGAGCCTGAAGCCTCAAACTAAATTTAGCTCCCTTCAAAACAACACCCTCCTCTAACAAAACTGAAGCTGACTACCTGGTAAACTACTTAGGCTTATTTCTAACCCAACCAACTAAAAAATAAACTAAAAACACACTGAAAGAAAATTAAAAGCCAGCTTGTGCTGAGGCACTTAGGGAACACAGAAACAAAACTTCTACCCTACCCTACTCTAACTATTATCAGCCGACTGGTCAAACAAATCCATTAACTGGATTGTTTAAATAGCTTCCCATCCTCCTCAAAATGTTATACTTTTCATATTTGATGCCAATAAAGAGAATATGGAATACAAAAATGAACTGGACTATCTGGCATATGAACTTTTGAATTTGGTATACCAGACTACTAACCTTGAATAGTCCATAGGTGTTGTCCTCCTAGGGAGTTTGATAAGGCTAAATAAGCTCCTGATCACCAAGGAGTGGACTCTTGAAATCACCCTCCATTGAGTCCTTGATTATGCATGTTTCATTTGACCCCATTTGAGCTAGATATATGATAGGACACCCCCTTGAGAGTATAAAACCAAGCCTCTGTTGCTTAGTATGCACCTTACAAATATCTTCCGCATGCTGATCAAAAATCTTCCCCTCCATGATAGTCAGCCATACCATTTCTTCTTCTACAGTTAGAGGATTATCCTCTTCATTAGTTGGAACCTCCAATAGCTCATCCAAGCTATCAAATTGCATCAAGTCTTTAACTATAACTAGCACAACATTAGCGTACATGTTATCATCTATTTCAGGAAGATGAGGAGCACAAACAAAAGTTGACTAGAAAGCATTTATCATAGAGTCAAAATCCTTTTTTTGTCCTAAGTTACCAACCACTACATCATATTCATTGTGACAATCGGTGAGCTTAACTAGTAAGTCCTGCACTACTTCATCTTTCTCAATATAAGAGGGCACTGCTTCAAATAAATCAGTTAGGGTCTCTCCTTCTTTACTAACTTCTTGATCCTTATCTAGCTACTCCAATCCATCATCATGTAATAAATTTACTTGTTCCTTATGATCATCATGAAAGAGTACACCTAAGAGACAAGAATCATTCTCTTCCTAGTGGCCTAAAATTTAATGAGGTGAAGGGGGCTCTTTAGGAATTAGCTCATAGGCCTTAATCTTCTGTAGGAAGGGCTCATTGTCATTTAGGAAGTCAAACCTTTTAGGTGTCACATCTATAGGAATAGGATTGAGTAGTTGAGAAACTAAGATGGGGTCATGAATAGGCTCTAGAAATGCATGGAGGTTAGGCTCCTATTGACTAGGATTTTGAACTAAAGGAGAAATCCCAAAGCTTGGAATTTCAATACGAGTGCTAGTGAACTTACCAGGAAAGAAACTTGGGATTTGAACCTTGTGAGTCTCCTATCTAGTCTACAAAGCTTCTAGGCTCTCTTTAGCAACATGAGGTATCTCCTTCTAGATCTCCTCCTTAACAAGAGATGGCATCTTGTAACCCGGATATAAGGGCCATGAGGGTTTCCAAGAATGCACTAAGTTTCCATTACCTTCCTCTGGTGATCTTTCTTGCATTGGGGCAGCAACAACTTCTTGATCTTCTTACCTAGGTACTTGTGCCAATAGATTCTCAATCAATTGATTCTTTTCTACAATCTGCCTGGCAAGTGTCTCCTGCTCATGATCATGAAATTCATCCTTTTCTACTAACTCTTTTCAGAGATCCTCCTCATTCTTTGTAGCTATCAGGTAGATGGTCCTTATGAATTCTTGATGGTCCTCCAAAATCCTCTTATAAACCTTCTCTTGTGTCAAGATTAGATGGTTCTTCTCTTCAAGGAACTACTCATGAATTGCTATCTACTTATGTACCTACATTGAGAGGTCCTCTTTCTGAGACTTCATCTCTACATATTATTTCATGAGAGAGCTCATTTCCTCTCAAAAAAATGCCAACCAGTCATTGGTGCTTGAATCTGAAGTGGTGTTGGGTTGATTCTAAAGATTGTAATGGTGATCTTCATAGGGTGGTTGATAGGAATGCTACCAAGATGCTTGATGCTAGGTGGGGGGCTATGGTGGTGCATGATGGTAACTTGTTGTTTGTGGGCCATTTTGGTTATATGTTGCTACTTGGCCAGCTTGATATTGAATGAATTCCTGCAAATGGGTGGCCTTCTCATGATATGGGGGTGATAGGGTGAATACACATTAGGCGTTGACATGCTTGCTCATCAAATGTGCTGATAAAAAGATACTTCCTAAAACTTATCAGCACTTGAACTACCCAAACTAGTAGATTTTTCTTAGAGTCACCATGGTGTTTGAAACAAACTACCTCTTAAAGGTTGATTGCACTAAGGATCACACCATAAAACTCACTGAATGATGGGAAACAAAGTTGTCCCACCGGGTGTGCCAAAAAATGTTGTCACTAGGGATTGCACCTAAGTATGGCTAAGTGTAAAACCCAACAATCCCGTGAAACTTTAGACTACTCTCAGGCTATGGGTAACCTATTAGAGAGTATACCTCTAGATTAGGGGCTGGCTTCCCCTTGAATCACCTAAAAATTAAGTGAACTTTGAACAGAAAGGGAGAGAGAGTGCATGGAATTGAAACTAAAACTAGGTGATTCACCAAATTGAATTGATTCACAAACTGCAAAATGCTCACAATTAAATTCAAACATAACCTAAGCATCACAACTTCTCCCTAACTCTGATTTTCCCCTTAGAAATAACAAGGTGTTGGTTGTAAATGAGGAGGGAAAATGAATTTCACAAACCCAAATACATTCAAATGCACACAGATTAAGACTTTAGGAAATAAAAGTACTTGTGAACATCAAAATGAATAACATATCAAGTAAAGGACCAATTTTCATCACAATACATGACATAAAATTCACCAAAATAACTCACAAAGCTATAGGAAAAAGAAGGACAATTGCTATGAATTGAATTGAAGGGAGCCAAAATACAACTTGCTTCTCCAGAGCTAAAAACATTCACCTCCAAGGAAGAGGGAAAGAAGAACCAACCTCAATCACAAAAGTGAAAGGTATAAAAAGTAAACCTAGGAATTTGCATTCATGACCCTCAACTCCCTGAAATGGAAAACTTCTCCAAATAGGCCCATGAATGTCTCCTTAAGTTGGATGCCCAATTCCTAAGTTTTTAGGGGTAGCGAAAAAAGTGGGGTGCCCAAAATAGATGGTCAAAGGAATGACCCTACCCACTAAGTCATGCATCATAAATAATATTTTGAAAATGGCTTATAAAACACCATTTGTCAAAATTTATAATAAAGACTTCTGCAATGAATTTTTACATTTTAAAATTCAAACCCCCCCTATGCCAAATAAAGGTGGATTTTAACATACTTTTAAAAAAATGTCCTCAACCCAATATTAAAAAGGGGAAAATATATTTTAAAAAGTATTTACATTTTAATAAATCCACCTATGCTAAAAACATGGATACATAGCAAAAATAAAAATGGCCAATAAAACTTCAACCCTACAAAAGGGGAGAAACAATCAAATAGACCATTATATCAAAACCCTGCCATAGAAGAACCCTTGACACTTAGAATTCCAACTTGACAAATGGAAAGTTTCCTTCCTGTGCTAGTAGTCTCTGCATATGATTTTGGAAACATCTAATTTGGGCATCACTCTTTATGATATTCATGGCTTCAATACGGAGGTAAACATTGATTTGTACACCATTCTACATTTAGTCTGGCATCATACTCTGCATTTGATTGCATCTGATCTGGCTTTCATTCTGAGTATTCATGATATCTTTGTTATTTTTATTTACTTTCTCTGGCACCAAGAAGTTTAATCTCTGCATTATGAGGGTACTGTGATGGCATTGCTTTGTATTTTGATATCATTGCTTTCTATATCTTGTGCCCCTGTATTTGATATCACTTCTTCATTATTTGATGAGGGCATTCTTTCATTGGTGGGAATATGTGCTTGGTACATGTATTCATAGCTTGCAAGAACTGGGGAATCATTACTCTATATTTTTCTTTCAATTTCGAGGGCACTGAATATTTTATATGTGATATGTATTCAATCCCTCTATTTTTCAAGGGCATGGTATTAAACTAGGGCACGACGACGTGTGCCTCTGCTTTGCTGTTATGGATGGCATCATGAAGGATCCATGGCACTTCTATGTGTGTCCATTTTTCTTTAGATTTTGTGAGTTCATGCTGCTATCATACTGTTGAAATGCCTTGAAGCTAGGAGGCCCATTCTTTGTTTGGTCATTTGCTACTAATATAGATTTAATGGCCTGTGCTTTACTATTTGTCTTGTATTTGATGAGGGCATCATATTGTCATTTCCGCCAGTGACCTAATCCACATTTTGATTCTTGTTATATTTGATTGCACACATGTGTGTTATGTATTCAATGTCAGCCTACAAGTTCTCTTCCATGTCCTCCTGCTCATGTGACTATTCAAGGCCAGTAGGTTTTGATTTGCTCACTACACCTTGGCCCTATGACGTGCTTCTTGGTGACTATATTGAATCTTTGTATAATAGTTGTACTAAACCTGCACCTTGTAATAACACCAGCCTACTAGGCTGGCATGCTCCATTTCTCATTTGTATTTCTCATTGCCTTCACAGTCTCCTATGATGTTTTCTCATTGTCACTTTGAAAGCCTGTGGTGAAGACCCATGAATTGTGTTGTAAGCTAGGATGCTGTGAAATGTTTTATATTAGTAATGTCATGCCCTAGCCACTGACATCTTGAGCTAAGGTGTTACACCCTCGACCCATGAACAAGAACATGGCACATTGTTCTTTGAATAATGTTATTGAATTTCTCAGTTATCCACTAGTACCCATTTCTTGTGGAGCCTGTGAGCATGTTTAAAATTTGTCATGCCCCTTTGACATATCATAGCATGAAAAAAAATGAACCAAGCCAACTCATGACCAAGCATAGAGGTTGGCGAGATTTTTTTTGAATGCACAGTCTGTGAATGGAAACCTCATTACCATTTCTACAACTCAGCATTCAAACATTGACCGGCTCATTCTACATGTAGTATCCCTATTTAGTAGTCATGTTGTGTACATATTGATCATGCCTTAGCACCCTTATTGTTTGTTTCCTCCCTATTCTCATTTCTTGAGGCTTTACCATGGGCTTAATATATGTTCTCATTTATACTTGTTATTTGAACGTATTGAGGCATCATATAGCTATTGATGTTCACTGTTTCACCATGAGTCAAGGTGTTTCATTCATTCAATCAAGCTCACTATTCCCATTTTATGGATTCATGTTGAACTTCATTATAATAGACACATTCTTTTGGGGCTCTATTGATGAATATTACTATTGTTATTCTTTCATTCAGTGTGATTAGTTTGATGCATTGTATTATTTGATCATTTGTTTCCACCAGTGAGTATAGCTCCATTATGATGATTGTATCTCTTTTGATAGCACCATTAAAACTTCCTTTGAAGCAATATTACACTTTATATCCTACAGTCATTATTTTATTTGTAGCTTCTTCCCTTAGCCCAAGATTCATAATTAAACACACCTCATGCCTTGAATGTACCTCATTCTAGAATGTAGATTGTGTACCCTATTCTCTATCATGTTGATGAAGTATATCCCTTGAAACTACCAGTGCTTTTTTTTTCAGTTCTTTAACCATGCTTCACTTGATATGGATTTATGGTTCTTGGGTGTCCCACTAAAACTGAATGTTTCCCTATTCATCATGGGTGCTATTGGCCTGTGATGCAACCACTGTCAAGGAAATGAGGTTTTCCTAGCATCGACTACATCATAGGTCAAGGTCATCCATCTGCACATGGAACAAACACATTAGTGAAAACAATGGTATTTCTTTTATTTCCAAAGCCTCCTTCATGCACATGTCCTGAGCATAGCCCATGTTAGAGGTGTATAGCTGAGTGCATGTATGCTTGCCTATAGATAGATACTATGATACCGGGCATTGTTTAGATCCATTGGATCTAACCCACTTCTCTTCTCTTATCTAGAGGTTCAGGATCATAGGAGCACACCAGGAAAACCATGGAGAAAGACTCATTACTAGGCAATGTCTAGTATCCCGGTACTTCATGTTCATTGTTATGTATATCTGCACTCATTTATGCAATTCTAGCAATGGCTATGCTCACAGCATGTGTGAGCTTAGATAGATGTTCTTTTTAGTTCTTTCCCTCTTGTATGTCATGCTTATCACTAATACATGCTCGTGTAATCTTAGATGTAGTTCATTTTTCTTTCCCTTTCATGTACTTTGCAAATGAAATGAACACAAATTTTAAACAAGATAACCTAATAACACAACTAGGGTACTATAGCTTCATCTAGTAACTAGACCTCCAACCTAAGAATGAGTAAAAATATGATAAGAAGAACCAATATGCCCAATTGCAAGATTAGGGGTGCACTAACAGTCGAGAAATCCTTGACCATTGTAACCCTCTGCAAACAAATGGTCTATAGTTGCGGACTTGGTGTCTCGGTGAAAAAACCAAGCATCATACTGGAGTATGTGGTTCATGCTCCCATGCTCCTCTTCCTTGGTCTATTCAAAGGATGGAGTGTGACCAAAAAAGTAGGCTCCATGAGTATCATCAAGTCCGCCTTGATCAGTTAGAGATTATTGTAGAGAAATATTAACCTGTGACATGCACATAGTGGGGTGAACCTATCCAATTTTATCTAACACAGAGATATCAAAACCATGCTTCTTTCTATGACCTAAACATGGCATAACTAAATTCCCCAAATTATGAGTAGGGGATTTAATTGGGTGCATACTATCATGACTTCCATCTAAGCCATTGAAGGAATCACGGTATGTCTAAAGAAAATGGTGTCTTGACCAGAGGCATACCAAGAGGAATCCCACACATATTGTCCTGAGTGATAGACATTGCCCTGTTCATTTGGAAAATCAATTATGGCCAGCATATCTGGTAGAAGAGATGGAACAATACTTGTTTCATAGTCAACATCATGACTTGAACAATGACTAGCATAAGAGGCCCCCGAACTATCAATCACTCTTCCTTCACCCTTTGACAGGGTGGAATTTAGTCATCCTAGAGATGTATTGATTACGGGCTGTGTGGGAGAGAGACACCAAACATCTTGACCTTCTTTGTGGTCAATATACAGGACTCTTTCTTTGACCTCCACCTTCACTATCACCTTGAGTAGCTCGCTACCAATGGAAGAAAGAACCTTTCCATCATACTCCAGCAATTCAAACCTCCTCTTCTTATTCCTCAATGAACTATCCTATTGGTAGTTCCCTTTGATCTTCAACTTGTAGATTTATACTTTGATGGATAACTTTAATAAAACTTTGACTCTATCACCACTCCAAAGTCTACAAGGAAGAGGGCCAATTAACAAGGATCAACAATGATATCCTCCTACACTTTGAGCCTTAATGCTCAGGTGGCTGTGTTGGGAGTTCCCTTTGATCTTCAACTTGTAGATTTATACTTTTATGGATAACTTTAATAAAACTTTGACTCTATCACCACTCCAAAGTCTACAAGGAAGAGGGCCAATTAACAAGGATCAAATAGATCCTCCTCAGGTGGGTGTACCCTTGATTCACTTCTTCAAATGAATCATAAAGTTTTATACCAATATGCTCTTTACTAACTAATTTAAAGATTTGATCATTTGAATTTGTGTGTGTGATTGATGATGATGGACTGCTTCTAGAGAAGGGAGTAGAGCCTTAACTAGGGAAAAGAGTCACTTGATAACATATATCAACTAAACCTTAACTCAAACACACATGAACTCAAATTAAGTGCTTTGAATATTACTCCCCTCATTCCCGAACATGATCATCAAATTCCAATCTAATAATGAACTCACTGAAATCACGCTAAAGGCTTTAATCCTAACTTTGTTAGGAACTCCAAGCTGATCTCACAATACTCTTTGTTTACCATATGCTAATCCACTTTGTTACCTTAACATATATGAATCCACAATCAAAAAAAGAAGACAATCAAAGATTTGAGATAGGAATTCAAGTGTATTCTCATTAATTTTTAGAATCAATACATTACCATGACAAAAAAATGCTAAAGAAATAGACCCAAAATCTAGGCTCTCCTTGCTCAGTATAATACCATCAATGACCAGGGACCAAAGGAAATTTTTGGAACCCGTACTAAGTCAAAAATGTTACTACTTATACCACCACTAGTCATCTTGGAATCCTCAAAGAGGATGCATCAAGCTTCGGGTGACTAGGGTTAGGGTTTCAACCACCCAAGCAACTAGAAACAGTCACAATTTTAAATGCAAGGGATGAAAAAAAGTCAGCCATACCTGAGAAAGGTTTGCACTTATGATAGATCCCTAGGAAAGTACTGCAAATCATGAAAATTCAAATTTGTCAACCTGTTTGGCCACTTGCAGCATGCCTTGAGTACAAAAAACATAGGTACAAACCCCTGCAAACAATCATGGCACACCCTGGACCACACTACAATAGCGAGTGCCACCAAACAGATCAAATCTGGAAGTGAAAGCATTCGATTCTGGTCCTTTCTGTCGCTGGAAACCCTTCAAAAATTCAAATTTGAAAAACAATGACTACTTTATGGTGCTTGGAGTAAATCGACAATCGATATTTAAATCTGAGCCAACTTTAAGTCCTAATCGTTAGATCTCTCCTTTTTCACTGTCTTTAAGTCTTTAACTCAACCAAATACCCTGGGTTAACTCTAAGCAACTACACGACAATGTTTTCTCCTATTCACGGAAAGAAAACCTTAACCCATCTTTAACTCTGTGACCTAGCGACCCAATGAAAACATTTAACCTAGGTCCCAGCTACACCTGGCAAATTGGTGACAAAAGGTTAGTGCCTATTCACCGAATGTTTCACCTTTCTACCAATTCATTTAGCTATTACGTGAACACTTGTTCACTAGATCACTAGTCAATTTAGAACATCACCAACTTATTATGTGAATGAGAGAGGCCTTTGAAAATTTGTCAGGCCACTAAACACTTTATCAGAACCACTAAGACCTTTGATAACCTCAAGGCCACCTGAAAACTTGCCACATGTCACCACATCATTCACTATAATCACTCAGTCATCACTGACAAAGGACCCACTACAAAGCTTTCCCCTTTAGTGAAGATCAACAACTATCATTATACCAGGCATTTAACTATCGTGCATCTTACCCCAGTGGTATAGTGACAATTGCAAGATCCTATATTTTATTAACTCCCCTATGACCAGCAAACCCATTGACAAGTCCACCTCAGCACACCTAGACCAATGAGAACACATCCAAGTCAGCACCACCTAGCAAATGGCCCCACTGAGAACATAATATCGCTAGGAAAATCAAATAGATGACGCATGATCCCAAAGGCTTGGAAGATTCCATGAGATCAAGCACCCACTTTTGATTTTGAATCTTTTGATTGAGATACCAGGCCCGCCTAACAACACAGCTAGCTCACATAATGTGGACCAATCACAGTTTGCCAACTCAGTATACATATTAGTGGACCCACTAAAAGAAAAGGTTACGTCACATAGAAGAATCAATGGTCATCTCATAATCTCATACATCTGACACACCCCTTGTGAAGATAGGCCCACCATCAATCCTCTATAGATGTCAGGACCCTCTAACATGCTGGCAACCCAGGACCCATTGACAATTGCCAAATCATAAATAGGTGGACTAATGAGAGTCTGCCAACTATGCACACCTGTCGAAAGGTCCCACTTCTTTGAAATGCTGCATCATCAGGAAAGATCAATGATTGGCATAAGATATCAAGCTTCTAACATATCTCATGAGAAATTATGCTAACTATCAGATGGAGATGTTGTCAGAAGACCGGGCCTAGAAAATATTAAGCTAGAAAATTAGGAAAGTCAAGGCGGAGGACTTAGGAAAAATAAAGCCGACTGACTTAGGGAAATATTAAAGGGGGCCGAAATAAAACCTTAGTCACATGATCACATAACATGAAAAATGTTCATGTGAGCATGTGACAAAGGGATAGAAAATTAGCACATGTGAATTAGGACTTTAAGTGACTAGAATAAAGGTAACTTAAAATTAGAACAGGGCCAGGGCTTTACAAAGGGTTTTAAATGTAATGACTAGTTTTTGAATATTCTACTTAGGGCTTTAGCCAGAGACATGAAAAATGATACAGAGACCAAGGGAAAGATGATGAAGCCATAAATTTTTTTGCATGTGCTAACAGTGGCTCTATTTAGGGATGTATGCCTCTTGCAGGCATAGCAAGATCTAGAATCACTAGTTTAAAGTAGACCATCCCACTGGAAAAGACTGACAACAAAGAGCAACAGGACCAAAACCCTATAGACCAGGACAAAATAGGGTAGGGTCAAGAAACAAATTTATAGAATTTATGAAATTTACAGACCTAACTACTATTCATGGAAAATATAATACTTCAAAAGAAGTATTTCTTCAAGAATTATCCATGAACAAGCAATTCTTGAATATCACCATTTAATTCCTTCACAATATATGAATCTTGGCCCCATTTCTCATGAGTTAGATATGGCCCTAGCTAGATGGGATCAAATTTACAATGTTTTCCCTTATCCTCCAATTTGGCATTCCAAATTAATACCAAATCACTAGGTTCAAACTTTCTGTCAATAGTCTTCCTGTCATACAAATTCTTAACCTGCAACTGTAATTTGGCATTTCTTGCAACTGACTCTCTTCTTGTCTCATCCAGCCTAATGAGGTCCTCAATTCTCAATAGAATCTCATCATCTATGTCATCATCATATAACTAAACAAATTTATACATTTCCAACAAATTATTTTGAGGCATTCTTGCATGTATTCAATATACTAGGTCAAATGGTGTAGAACCAATTGCCCTCTTCACAGTTACCCTATCAGCCCATAGAGCTAATGGTAGCTTTGAACTCTACCTATCCATTTCCTTGTGCATGATAAGGTGAGGAATTAGATACCTAAATTCCTAAACCTTTGCAAAATTCCTTGTATTTAGTAGACCTAAAGCACATTGCATTATCACTTACTATTCTTTTAGGGCAACAAAACCTTGTAACAATGTTATTCAATAGAAAATCAATTACCACCTTACTAGTTGCATTGCTTGTAGGTATAGCTTCTACCCACTTTGTAAAGTAATCAGTGGCAACTAAGATCCATGAGTGTCCTCCACTTGGCTTATTTGGTATCTCCCCTATGAAATCAATTCCCCATTGTTGGAAAGGAGCCTGAACTTCTACTAGTTTTAATGGCACATTACCTAAAAATTTAAGCTTACCAGAGAACCTTTGACAAGCATCACACCTCCTCACCAGCTACTCTGCATCCTTGAAGATTGTGGGCCACCAAAATCTTTCTCTAAAGATTTTATGAGTAGTTGTTTTACCCAAATAATGTCCACCACAAACTCCCTTGTGCATTTCCTTCAACAATACTTCAAGCTGATTTTCATCTACACATTTCAATAGTATGCAGTCTAAATTTTTTCTATACAACTTGCATTTCACAATTACATACTTGTTGGCCTATAATTTTAATGTCCTCCACTGATTATCATTCATTCCTACTGGACAACTCATATTTCTCAAGTAATAGATGATATCTTGATACTAGATACAATCATCCATATCACATGTATAATCAATTTCAGAATGATTTAACTTATTAGAATCAAGATTGGATTGGGCTATTAGTCTTGACAATCCTTGTCCTCTAACCAATTTAGTGATTTGGATGTCAACATTGAATTATTGGATCCTATTGATCCATTTGCATCTTCTTCCAGACACCTCTTTCTATGAGAAAATATCCTTCACATCTGCACTTGGCACAAAAGAAATCACAACTGCCCCCATCAAGTAACACCTAAAAGCCTTGATTTCCTTCACAAGTGAATATTCTTGTTTCTCATTTATGTCATACTTCAATTCAATAGCCTGTAAAGATTTACTAAATAATGCAATAGGCTACTCAAAACCATATTTATCCTTTTGTAACAAAATTGCAGCAATAGTGTGAAAAGATGAAAAAGAAAAGATGTGCATTGGGACATTATAATCAGGTGCATTGAGCACTAGTGGATCTTTGATAGAATGGTTGTTATTTTTGAAAGCCTCATTAGGCTCATCCTCTCAATTGATTGTAGATCCCTTCTTCAACATCTTAGAAATAGGTCTAGTAACCTCCACAAAATTTGTCACAAACCTCGTCAAGAAATTGACCTGACCAAAGAAGGACTGAATCCCTTTAACATTCTTTGGTCTCTAAATTTTATCAATAGCTGCTACCCTCTCAGGGTCAATTCTAACTCATTGCTTGCCAACCAAGTGGACAAGCAACTTACCTTCAATGACACTGAATGCACATTTCCTTGGATTTAATGAAATGCCAAATTCCAGAGATCTCACAAATATTTTCTCTAAATGAGTATAGTGGTCATCTTCCTTCTTGGAATAGGTAGTTAAATCATCTTGATATATAACAAGGAAATCATTTATAAAATCTAAAAAGGAAACATCCATTGCCCTCTAAAAATTAGCCCCAACATTTATGAGACCAAAAGGCATTCTCACATAAACATATGTCCCCCAAGGTGTTGTGAAAGCTATCTTGAATTGCTCTAATTATTTAGCAATTACCTGATTGTAACCAGTGAAACCATCCATCATTGACATCAATTCTGATCCAGTTACTCTCTTCAACATAGATTCCATATTCGGCAAACAATAGTTATCTTTTAATGAGCTGATGTTCAAATTCTTGAAGTCTACATAAAGCTTGATGTCACCATTTTTCTTTTGTACAGGAACAAGGTTTGACACCCAAGAAGCGTGCCTTATAGGCTTGATAATTCTAGCATCTCTTAGCTTCATCAACTCTTCTTGCATCTTGGGTGCCAAAGTAGGATTAATAGGCCTTTGTTTCTACCGGAAAGGTTTAGCATCTTCTTTCAATGGAATATATGCTAAAACAAATCTTCTCTATAAACCTCTAGGCCATCATATGACCATGCAAAAACATGCCTGAATTTTCTCAATAATTCAATCAAAGATTTTCTCACATTGTGAGACATGTCCCTACCAATGTATACCTTCTTAGGTGCTCCATGTGTTCCAAGGTTTATCTCCTCTAGATCAACATGATCTTCTCTTTTGATATTCTTGTGAACTCTATCCTGGTTATCAAAGATAGTCTCCAAAACAACAAGCCCCTTGGGCACCTTGTTAGTTCTAAGTTGAATGACCTCATTGCTAAAGACAACCTCTTTTCCTTCTACTGACTCAACCAAGGCTAAACAATCAAATTCCTAACCATGATATTGACCTTCACAACACATAAACTTCAAGATATCATTATAATCATCAATAACTTGGCAATTCTCAATATTGTCTAGTATACTAGGCCTAGCCTGAATTTCAACTTTAGAAATACTAGCAAAAGTAATATCAGTGGGATTGATTGTACTATTGGCCAACAAGTTAGCCATCTTATTGTTACTCCTATCCTTCCATTCAATATTGAAGGCATCAAAATGTTCAATCAAATCCCAAACTGCATTCCTATATTGTTTCAACCTCTTGTTCTTGGAAGCATATACTGACCTGAATTGGGACACCACCAACTCAGAATCACCAACAACACTTATGCATTTAATACCATGTTTTTGTGCCAACCTCAGTCCTAACAAAAAAGCCTCATATTCTGCTATATTGTTGGTACAAAAGAAATTTAATGTGAAAGAAAATTTGTAGGTGTTTCTAGTAGGAAAAATAAGTAGAATGCCTACTCCTGCTCCATCTTTGCAATTTGCACCATAAAAGTACATTACCCACAAATCACCCTTCACAAAATTAACACTTACCTCAACAAAGATAGGTGACAAAATAGGTTCCTTTTTAAATACAGGGATCTCTACCCTAAAATTATTAATATCAATATCCACAAAACATGTAGTTTCATTGTCAATATTGATTTAAATCATGTGGCATACTCTTGGCTCTCGATCAATCTTGACAAACTAATCATCAAATCTTGAAAGTGGCATAGGACAGATCACACTATAAAATTCCACCAATGGCAGCACTGCATCTTCAAGATAGTAGCATCCCATAATGAGGAGGGATATCCACCACCAAAACACTCATTGTTAACTCTTTCTTTGGATATGTTGCCAGCCTATATGGCATTGATTTGATAGTCCCAATAACTGGTACCTCCCTCTGATCCATTGCACAACATCTACCTTGAACTGTATCAAATTTTAGGCCCAACTTCTCCATGATTTTGAAAGGCATAATAGTATTAGAGGCACCACTATCAATCATAAAATTTCTTAGTTTCATTCCATTCACAAGGACACTTAAAAGAATGGATCAATGTTTTCAAGGCTGGCATTGATAGAACTATCCAAATATATTGGAGAAATTTGAGGTACAATTCCCTGAGTAGAAACACCTTTCAAAGATTTGTCCTAAGATCCACTGCATGCAACATCATTGTTCTGAACATTATCTACCCATGCAATAGCTCTATCTTTGTGTTCAGGGATCCTCAACAATTCTAAAAATGGAACCTTAACTATAATTTGGGACAATACAGCTAACATATCAATAGGAGCAGAGGAAGGAATCTCAATCTGCAATATGTTAACATCATTTTGTTTGTCTGATACATTAGGTGTATTGCCTACCCTCACTTTTTCAATCTTAGCCATTGTGTTAACTGGCTTCTCAATCTCAGTAGAAAATTTTTCAACTCCAACTCCCTTAGGCTAACAATTCTTACCTTTTACATTCTTGAATTTCACCATGTGATCACCTCTTGATTTTTTCTCATTAGGCTCTCCAGAGTTGGTACTCTTTATGAACATTCCTGCAACTTTCTCATTTGTATTCCTTGCCACCATGCCTCTAGTTTTCACTTGGGAAATCATTTCTATAGTAATCCTCTCCATCTCTTCTCTAGAAGGTCTTCTTAAATTTACTAGCTCAGAAAAAGAGTTCATGTTACATGTCTTCTTATCAATATCTTCACCATAAAAAAAAACCTCTTGATGAAAAAGGGCTTGATTATGTCTCTTCACATTTACATCTACTTCTTCATCAAAATTAGAATCATCTTCATATCCTAGTTATGAAGTAGCCATGTTGAATCCAACATCATCCTGATCTTCTTCTTGATCTATCTCCTCACTACCACAATCTTGATTTGCAGCCATAGATTGGGCAACCACACAATGCTCTACAAAATGAGGGGACTGGCATGCAACACACCAAGATATGTCCTCCATGATATTTATTAAAGCTTTTTGTAGAGGGTCAAGGACACCTCTATCATTGTTATTTCTTGCAGCAGGGACAATAGGCTTGCCATCCTTCCATTGGGTGTTGTAGGGGTAATTCTGCAATCTATTCTACTTATTGAAATTGTTGTTGAACTGAGACCTCTCATTGGTAGGAGCACTAATGTTCCTATTTGCAGGTGCCTTCAAATCCTTTAATGCATTGACCACCTTATCAAATTTTTCTTCTTCTTGCCTCCTAGCTCCAACATTCCTATCATTTTCTTTATTGTATTTCTTGTCTCCAAACAACTTTGGATCATCTCTCTTCCCACCCAATTTCCTTGATATCTTCATATTGTTTTCAATGTTGAGAGAAATCCTAAAAGCATCTCTGAGAGTTCTTAGCTCTTTTTCCCTCAACAAGTATCCCATCTTTCCATCAAATGCATTAAAGTATGTAGTTAGACAAACATTGTCAGCTAACCACATAACTTGGAACAACTTATGCATACCCTTTTGAAATCTCATGTTGAATTCAGCTGCAGTCTCATTATAATTTTTCCTTATGTTATTAAATTCATTCAACATGAAACTAGCATTAGGCCTATCACCATACTACTACTTGAAACATCTCTCAAAATAATCCCAAGTATCAATACATTTATCAAGAAGTCTCTTAAACCAATCTCTAGCATCCTCCATTAGAGATTCAACAAAAAAATTCATGACTACATCCTCATGCTCTACCTCATAATCATTAAGTATATCAATAGATAGCCTAAGATGCTCCTCACATCTAATAGCATTATTACCAAAAAACTTAGGTACCTTATCTCCTATATCATTTGGAAAAGCATTGGGGTAAATATGAATTTCATCAAAACTAATTTGCCTATAGCCTTCTAATTGCATAGGTATTCTTTGAAAAATTGAACTAGTGTTAACCCTCGGATCAAAATTTTCATTTACATTTCCATCTACTTGTGCATTTAACTACTATCTAGGATCAACACCAATCCTATTATATGAAGAAGGAATTGAACTAGTAGCATTACTAAGTGGAATAGTAGTAGTCATAGATGGCATACCTAGTTCAGTAGCAGATGGATCAAGAGCATTTGCAGATGAAGCCTTCAAGAACTAGATCTTTCTTCTCTTTTCTACAATAGAGGCTTCAATTTGAGCCTTTTCTAATTCTCTTGCAAGGTCCTCATCTTCTTTTCTTCTTCATTCTATCTTTGTGTCCTTATTTGAATTGAGTGATGAGACCCCTAGTATTGTCAATGATCTACTTGTTTGATGTCCCACCATCTTCTGCTTTCCTTTCTCACCAGTGGCAATAGCAAGCCTAGTGATCTCATGCCCATCTTTATCTTTAGGGAGGGAAGCATAAGTTTGAACCTCTCTAACCACAAGGCCCTCCTGATCAAATTCATGGTCTTGCAGTAAGCGCTCCTGCTCACTCCTCAAAGCCTCAAGATCACCAAAGACATCATGTTGAAAAGTCTTAGGGGTAGAAGAAAGCATCTTATTTCTCTCCTTCATTTCATTAATCTTTCTAAGGAGAGACTGTCTTTCTATCAGAGCATTCACCTTCTCAACTTCTCTCTCCTCTTGTAACCTCTTATGTATAGCATCCTGCTCTACCAACTATAACCTTAGTGCATTTAAATCATCTAGGTCTACCATAATGTCATCAGAACTTGATGACACATCCATATTAGTAAGATTTTGATATGGGAAATGGACGTTCCTTGGTCTCATGGGTTCTCTTCTAAAATTATGCTCATCAAGATCTAAATCAATCTCCAAACCCATCTCTCTAGCTTGTTCATCCTGACCTGCAAGCAATGGACCCTTGTCTTGAAATACAACCTCTGATCTAGAAACTCTATCTTGTGAACCTTCCTCACTTGAGGAAACATGTGGTACTCTACATCTGGTATTTATTTGTTCTCTTATGGGAGAAATAGTAGACTCACCATTCCTTCTAATCCAACTCTTCTTCTCCTATCTAGGCAATTGCTCCAGAGTGACCTCTAGATTCTTTCTGACAAAGGACCTAGTATTCCCTCTTTTGTCAATGACTTACAATATGACACTGGTTCTAACCTCTTTAGTCACCACCCACCTAGATGGGAAATCTTTCAACTAAATACAACATGAAAATAAGAGTGCACTTGAAAGCTCTTATCTCTAGACTCTCCCCAATAGAGTCACCATTTTGTTGGGAGTTCCCTTTCATCTTCAACTTGTAGATTTATACTTTGATGGATAACTTTAATAGAAATTTGACTCTATCACCACTCCAAAGTCTACAAGGAAGGCCAATTAACAAGGATCAAATAGATCCTCCTACACTTTGAGCCTTAATGCTAAGGTGGGTGTACCCTTAATTCACTTCTTCAAAGGAATCATAAAATGTTATACCAATATGCTCTTTACTAACTGATTTAAAGATTTGATCATTTGAATTTGTGTGTGTGATTGATGATGATGGACTACCTCTAAAGAAGGGATCAGTTCCTTAATCAAGGCAAAGAGTCACTTGATAACATATATCAACTAAACCTTAACTCAAACACACATGAACTCAAAGTAAGTGCTTTGCCTATTACTCCCCTCACTCCCAAACATGATCATCAAATTCCAATCTAATAATGAGCTCACTGAAATCACCCTAAAGGCTTTAATCCTAACTTTGTTAGGAACTCCAAGCTAATCTCACAATACTCTTTATTTACCATATGCTAATCCACTTTGTGACCTTAACATATATGAATCGACAATTAGAAAAAGAAGACAATCAAAGATTTGAGGCAGGAATACGAGTGTATTCTCATTAATTTTCAGAATCAATACATTACCAAGACAACAAAATGTTGAAGAAACAAACCCAAAATCCAGGTTCTCCTTGCTTAGTATAATACCATCAACAACCAGGGACCAAAAGAAAGTCTTGGAACCTGAACTAAGTCAAAAATGTTACTACTTATACCACCACTAGTCACCTTGGAATCCTCAAAGAGGATACATCAAGCTTTGGGTGACTAGGGTTAGGGTTTCAACCACCCAACCAACTAGAAATGGTCAGAATTTTAAATTGAAGGGATGAAAACCTATCGGCCATGCCTAAGAAAGATTTCCGCTTATGATAGATCCTTGGGAAAGTACTACAAATCATGAAAATTTGAATTTGTCAACCTATTTGGCCACTTGCAACATGCCTCAAGCATAAAAAACACAAGATGAAACCCCTGCAGATGATCATGGCACACCCTAGACCACACTGTAACAACAAGCGCCACCAAACAAATCAAATCTGGCCATGAAGGCATTCAATTCTAGTCCTTTCTATCACAAGAAACCCTTCAAATATTCAAATTTGAAAAACAACAGCTACTTTATGGCACTTGTAGTAAATCAGCAGTCGATATTTAAATCTAAGCCAAATTTAAGTCCTCACCATTAGATCTCTCCTTTTTCATAGTCTTTAAGTCTTTAACTCAACCAGATACCCTGGGTTAACTCCTAGCGACTACGCGACAATGCTTTTTCCTATTCATGGAAAGAAAACCTTAACCCATCTTTAACTCTGCAACCTGGTGACCAAAGGAAAACATTTAACCTCGGTCCCAGCTACACCTCATGAACTAGTGAAAAAAGGTTAGTGCCTATTCCCTGAATGTTTCACCTTTTTTCCAATTCATTTAGCTATTATGCAAATGCTTTTTCTTTGGATTGCCAGTCGATTTAGAACATCACCAACTTATTGTGTGAATGAGCGAGGCCTTTGAAAATTTGTTAGGTTGCTAAACACTTTATCAAAACTGCTAAGCCCTTTGATAACCCTAGGCCTACCTGAAAACCTACCACATGTCACCACATCATTCATTGCAATTGCTCGGTCATCTTTGACAAAGGACCCACCGCAATGCTTTCCCCTTTAGTGAAGATCAATGGTTGTTGTTATACCATGCATTTAACTATCGTGCATCTTACCCCAACGGTATAGCGACAACCGCAAGATCCTATAGCATATTAACTCCCTTGAGATAGGTGGACCCACTAACAATTCCACCTCAGCACACTTGGACCAATGATAACATGCCCAAGTTAGCACCACCTAGAAAATGGCCCCACTGAGAACATAATAACATTTGGAAAATCAAACGGACAGTGCATGATCTCAAAGGCTTGGAAGATTCCATGAGATTAAGCACCCGCCATTGATTTTGAATCTTTTGATTGAGATATTGGGCCCACCTGACAACACATCCAACTCACACAATTTGGACCAATCATAGTTCACCAAATAAGTATACATAGTAGTGGACCCACCAAAAGAAAATGGTAACATCACACAGAAGAATAAACGGTCGTCTCATAATCTCATGCATCTGACACACCCCTTGCAAAGATATGCCCACTGTTCATCCTTTCTTGATGTCAAGACCCTCTGACATGCCGGCAACCCAGGACCCACTGACAACTACCAAATCATAAATAGGTGGACCAATGAGAGTCTGCCAACTATGCACACCTGTCAGAAAGTCCCAATTCTTTGAAATGCTACATCATCAGGAAAGCTCAATGATTGGTGTAAGATCTCAAGCTTCTAAAATATCTCATAAGAACTTATCCTAACCATCAGATGGAGATGTTCTCAAAAGACCAGGCCCATAAAATATTAAGTTGGAACATTAGGAAAGTCAAGGCGTAGGACTTAAGAAAAATAAAGTTAACTAACTTAGGGAAATATTAAATGGGGCCGACATAAAACCTTAGTCGCATGATCTCATAACATGAAAAAGGTTCATGCAATCATGCGACAAAGGGATAGAAAATTATCACATGTGAATTAGGACTTTAAGTGGCTAGAATAAAGGTAACCTAAAATTAAAACAGGGCTAGGGCTTTACAAAGGGTTTTAAATGTAACAGCTAGTTTTTTGAATATTCTACTTAGGGCTTTAGCCAAAGACATGAAAAATGATACAGAGACCAAGAGAAAGATGATGAAGCCATAAAATTTTTTTGCACGTGCTAACATGGTGTACCCTTGACTCACTTCTTCAAAGGAATCATAAAATGTTATACCAATATACTTTTTACTAAATGATTTAAGGATTTGATCATTTGATTTGTGTGTGTGATTGATGATGATGGACTACCTCTAGAGAAGGGATCAGTGCCTTAACTAGGGAAAAGAGTCACTTGATAACATATATCAACTAAACCTTAACTCAAACACACATTAACTCAGAGTAAGTGCTTTTCCTATTACTCCCTTCGCTCCCAAACATGATCATCAAATTCCAATCTAATAATGAACTCACTGAAATCACCCTAAAGGCTTTAATCCTAACTTTGTTAGGAACTCCAAGCTGATCTCACAATAATCTTTGTTTACCATATGCTAATCCACTTTGTGACCTTAACATATATGAATCCGCAATCAGAAAAAGAAGACAATCAAAGATTTGAGATAGGAATTCAAGTGTATTCTCATTAATTTTTAGAATCAATACATTACCAAGACAACAAAATGCCAAAGAAATAGATCCAAGATCCAGGCTCTCCTTACTTAGTATAATACCATCAACAACAACCAGGGACCAAAAAAAAGTTTTGGAACCCGCACTAAGTCAAAAATTCTACAATATATACCACCACTAGTCACCTTGGAATCCTCAAAGAGGATGCATCAAGCTTCAGGTGACTAGGGTTAGGGTTTCAACCACCCAACCAACTAGAAATGGTCACAAATTTAAATGTAGGAGATCAAAACCAGTCGGCCATGCCTGAGAAAGATTTGCACTTATGATAGATCCCTGGGAAAGTATTACAAATCATGAAAATTCAAATTTGTCAACCCATTTGGCCACCTGTAGCATGCCTCAAGAACAAAAAACATAGTACAAATCATTGTAGATGATCATGGAACACGCTAGACCACACTGCAACAACAAGCATGACCAAACAAATCAAATCCGATCATGAAAGCATTCAATTTTGGTCCTTTTGGTCACAGGAAACCCTCAAAAATTTGAATTTGAAATCAAATGGTTAGTTTCATAGTGCCAGTAGGAAATCAGCGGTCCGCATTTGAAATTAGATCAACTTTAAGTCCTGACCATCTGATCTTTATTTTTTTGTAGGTTTTATGATTTTTCATTTAATAGGACCCTAACCAAACTTAGCAAATTGGCGACTAAAGGATACCTCCAAGTCGCAGAATACTTTACGTCTCTGCTAGATAGTTTAGCGATTACGCAAATGCTTGTTCACTGAACCGCTCAAACATTTAGAGGACTACCATCTTTCTTCTTGAATGAGTGAAACCTTTTAGAATTTGTTGCTAACCCTTTTATCAGGACTGCTAGACTTTAGACCCCTACCTGGGCCCACTTTATGCCACTTTTTTCCATGCCATTCACTACTCATGCCTGGTCACCACTGACAAAGGACCCATCACAAAGCTTCCCCCTTTAGTGAAGATCGATGGCTATTGCTACACCACTGACTTATCCATTGTGCAAGTCCAATCAATGGTATCATGAAAAGTGTTAGTTCCTACAATGTGTTATCTCCTTTGAGATTGATGGACCCACTGACAAGTCCAACTCAGCATACCTAGACCAATGAGAACATGCCCAAGTCAGCACCACCTACTAGAGGACCCACCCTCGTCAGCCATCTAAGAAAAGTAAGATCAACGGCCAGTGTAAGATGTCAAACCCCTGACATATCTCATGAGAACTTATGCCCATTGTTGATCCTCTACTAATGTCAGGACCCTCTGACAAGCTGGAAACCAAGTCCCACTGACAACTACCAACACACTAAATTGTGGACTAGTAAAAAATTGCCAACTATGCCTACGTGTTATTTTGGACCCACTTTTATGTCTAACATGAACACCTAGAGGATTAGATGAATGGCACAAGATCTGAAGGCCTTAAATGATTCTATGCGCTTACATGCCAGCTGTCAATCTAGAATCTTAGCTGATACCATAGAGCACGACCCCACCATGCTGCATAGGATACTCCAATGAATCAGGGACCACCAAGTCACAAAATCTAGTAGACAGACATACAATTTCTTCATTCATTTTGACAACCCTGCTACTTCACTATTTCCTTTGGCCAATAGGGAGATGCCATGTGTGCTTAGCTGGTAGTGGACCCATCTGCAGAGAAAGGCAACTTCATGGAAGAGAATCAATGGTCATCACAAAAGTGCAAGCCTCTGACAAAACCCTTGCACTTTCATGACAACCGTTGGATCTACATGGTGTCAGAGTCAGGCCTAGGAAAATATTAAGCTAGAACATTAGAAAGAATTAAAACATAGGACTTAGGCTTTTGGGCAAAATCAGGTGCTAAGGACTATAGGAAAATTAAAGGCCGTCGGGGGTAGAAACATAGGAAAAAATTAACAGCCAACCTTGCAAGGTGATAAAATATTAAAGCACATGCACTAAAAGGATTTTAAGTGGCCTAGAAAAGTAACATGAATTTAGAACAAGGCTAGGGCTTTACAAAGGGTTTTTGAACACAACGGCTAGTTTTTCAAAAATTTGAACTAGGGATAATGCCAGAGACCTAAAAGCAACTACAGAGACTAGAAGAAAAGGGCTAGAGCCATGAAAATTTTTCAAGGTGCTAATAGTGGCTCTATCTAGGGATGTATGTCTCTGCAGGCATAGAAAGGACTTAGAATCACTAGGTTAAAGTAGACCATCCCACTGGAAAACTAACAACAAAGAGAAATAGGACCAAAACCCTACAGACCAAGACAAAATAGGATAGGGGCAAATAACTTTACAAGAATTTACAGAATTTACAATTTGTATAGACCTAACTACTATTCATGGAAATAAAATACCTTCAATTGAAGTATCTCTTCAAGAATTTCCCATGAACTGGTAATTTCTAAATATCACCATTTAATTCCTTCACAATGTATGAATCTTTGCCCTATTTCTCATGAATTAGATATGGCCCTAGCTAGATGGGATCAAATTTACCACATTTTCCCTTGTCCTCTAGTCCGGAATTCCAAATTAGTACTGAATCACCAGGTTCAAACCTTCTTTCAATATTTTTCTTATCATACAAAATCTTAACCTGTAACTGCAATTTGGCATTTCTTGCAACTGACTCTCTTCTAGTCTCATCCAACCTAATGAGGTCCTCAATTCTCAACTGCATCTCATCATCTATGTCATCATCATATAACTGAACAAATTTATACATTTCAAATAATTTATTCTGAGGCATTCTTGCATGTATTCCATATACTAGGTCAAATGGTGCACAACCAACTGCCCTCTTCATAGTTACCCTATCAGCCCATAGAGCTAATGGCAGTTTTGAATTCCATGCTCTTTTATTCTTTTCAAGAATCCTCTTTAGGATTTTCATCAAGCTCTTATTAGTAGATTCTACCTATCCATTTCCTTGTGGATGATAAGGTGAGGAATAAGAAATATGGATCCCTAAACCTTTGCAAAAGTCCTTATATTCAGCGGACCTAAAGCACATGGCATTATAACTTACTATTCTCTCAGGGCAACCAAACCTTGTAACAATGTTGCTCAATAGGAAATCAATGAGCACCATGTTGGTTGCATTTCTTGTAGGTATAGCCTCTACCCACTTTATAGAGTAATTAGTGGCAACTAAGATCCATGAGTGTCCTCCACTAGACTTTTTTGGTATCTCCCCTATGAAATCAATTCCCCATTATTGGAAAGGAGCCTATACTTCTACTAGTTTTAATGGCATATTACCTAAAAATTTAAGCTTACCAGAGAACCTTTGACAAGCATCACACCTCCTTACCAACTCTTCTACATCCTTGAAGATTTTGGGCCACCAGAATCCTGCTCTCAAGATTTTATGAGCATTTGTTTTACCCATATAATGTCCGCCAAAAACCCCCTCATGCATTTCTTTTAACAACTTGTTAGCCTAATTTTCATCTACACATTTCAACAGTATGCAATCTAAATTTTTTCTATACAATTTACATTTCACAATTACATACTTGATGGCCTCTAATTTTAATGTCCTCTTCTAATTATCATTCATTCATGCTGGACACTTCATGTTTCTTAGATAATAGATAATATCTTGATACCAAACACAATCATCCATATCACATGTATAATCAATTTCAGAATGATTTACCTGATTTGCATCAAGATTGGATTGAGCCATCAGTTTTTCTAATCCTTTTCCTCTAACCAATTTAGTAATCTGGACATCAACATTGAATTCTTGGATCCTATTGATCCATCTACATCTTCTTCCAGACACCTCTTGTTATGAGAAAATATCCTTCATAGCTGCACTTGGCACAAAAGCAATCACAACTACCCCCATCAAGTAACACCTAAAAGCCTTGACTGCCTTCACAAGTGTATATGCTTGTTTCTCATTTATGTCATACTTCAATTTAGTAGCCTGCAAAGATTTACTAAAAAATGCAATAGGCTACTCATAACCATCCTTATTCTTTTGTAACAAAACTACAACAATAGTGTGAAAAGATGCAAAGGAAAAGATGTGCATTGGGACATTATAATCAGGTGTCTTGAGCACTGGTGCATCTTTGATAGCCTGCTTGATATTTTTGGAAGCCTCATCAGGATCACCCTCCCAATTGATTGCAGATCCCTTCTTCAACATCATATAAATAGGTCTAGTAACCTCTACAAAATTTTTTAGAAACCTCCTTAAGAAATTGACCTAACCAAAGAAGGACTGAATCTCTTTAACACTCTTTGGTCTCTAAATTTTATCAATGGCTGCTACCCTCTCAGGGTCAATTCTCACTCCTTGCTTCCCAACTAAGTGGCCAAGCAACTTACCCTCAGTGACACCAAAAGCACATTTCCTTGGGTTTAATGAAATGCCATATTCCAAAGCCCTCACAAATATTTTCTCTAAATGAGTAAAATGGTCTTCTTCCTTCTTGGAATAGGTAGTTAAATCATCTTGATATACAATAAGGAAATCATTTATGTAATCTAAAAAGGAAACATCCATTTCCCTCTAAAAAGTAGCACCAACATTTGTGAGACCAAAAGGCATTCTCACATAAACATATGTCCCCCAAGGTGTTGTGAAAGCTATCTTGAATTTTTCTGATTCTTTGACAATTACCTGATTGTAACCAGAGAAACCATCCATCATAGACATCAATTATGATCTGCTCACTGTCTACAACATAGCTTACATATTGGGTAGATAATAGTTATCTTTTAATGAGCTGATGTTCAAATTTCTGAAGTCCACACAAAGCCTGATGTCACCATTCTTCTTTCTGGTAGGTACAAGGTTTGACACCCAAGAAGAGTTCCTTTTAGGCTTGATAATGCCAACAACTCTTGGCTTCATTAACTCTTCTTGCATCTTGGGTTCCAAAGTAGGATTAATAGGCCTTTGTTTTTTCCAGAAAGGTTTAGCATTTTCTTTCAATGGAATAATATGCTGAAACAAATCTTCTCTATAAACCTTTAGGTCATCATATGACCATGCAAAAACATGCCTAAATTTTCTTAGTAATTCAATGATAGATTTCTTGACCTTTTGAGATATATCTCTACCAATGTATACTTTCTTAGGTGCCTCATGTGTTCCAATATTAATCTCCTCTAGATCATCATGATCTTCTCTTTTGGTATTCTTTTGAACTCTATCTTGGTTGTCAAAGATAGTCTCCAAAACAACAAGCCCCTTGGGCACCTTGTTAGTTCTAAGTTGAATGACCTCATTGCCTAAGAAAACCTCTTTTCCTTCTATTCACTCAACCAGGGCTGAACAATCAAATTCCTAACCATGATACTAATCTTCACAACTCATAAACTTCAAGATATCATTATCATCATCAAAAACTTGCCAATTTTTAATATTGTTTGGTATACTAGGCCTAACCTAAATTTCAACTTTAGAGATACCAGAAAAAGTAATATTAGTGGGATTGATTGCAATATTGGCTAACAAATCTGCCATCTTATTATTACTCCTATCCTTCCATTCAATATTGAAGGCATCAAAATGTTCAATCAAATCCCAAACTACATTCCTATATTGTTTCAACCTCTTATTCTTGGAAGCATATACTGACCTGACTTGAGACACCACCAACTCAAAATCACCAACAACACTCAAAAAATTCATACCATGCTTTTGTGCCAACCTCAGTCCTAACAACCATGCCTCATATTCAACTATATTGTTGGTACAAAAGAAATTCAATGTGAAAGAAAATTTGTAGGTGTTTCCATCAGGAGAAATAAATAGAATACCTGCTCCTCCTCCATCTTTGCAATTTTCACCTTCAAAGTACATTACCCACAAATCACCCTTCACAGAAATAACACTTATCTCAATAGAGATAGGTGAAAAAATTGGCTCCTTTTCAAATACAGGGATCTTTTCACTAAAAGCATTAATATCAGTATCCAAAAAACATGTAGTCTCATTGTCAATATTCCTCTCAATCATGTGGCATACTCTTGCCTCTCGATCATTCTTGATAAACTGATCATCAATCTTGAAAGTAGCATAGGACAGATCACACTATAGAATTCCACCCATGGCAGCACTCCACCTTCTAGATAGTAGCATCCCATAATGAGGAGGGATTTCCACCACCAATAAACTCATTGTCAATTCTTTCTCTAGATATGCTTCTATTCTATATGGCATTGCATTGATAGTCCCAATAACTTGTACCTCCCTCTGATCCATTACACAACATCTACCTTGATCTATATCAACTTTAAGGCCAAACCTCTCCATGATTTTAAAAGGCATGATAGTATTAGAGTCATCACTATCAATCATACAATTTCTTAGTTTCATTCCATTCACAAGGACACTTAAAAAGAATGGATCATTGTTTTCAAGGTTGGCATTGATAGAACTATCCAAATATATAGGAGGAATTTGAGATACAATTCCTTGAGCAGCAAAAACTTTCAAAGCTGTGTCCTAAGATCCATTGCATGCAACATCATTGTTATGAACATTATCTACCCATGCAATAGCTCTATCTTTGTGTTCAGGGATCCTCCACAATTTTGACAATGGAACCTTAACTGTAATTTGGGACAATACAGATAACATATCAACATGAGTAGAAGAAGGAATCTCAATTTGCACTACCTTAACATCCTTTCGTTTGTCTAATACATTAGGTTTTTTGGCCACCCTCATTTTTTTAATCTTAGCAATTATGTTAACTGCCTTCTCAATCTCATTAGAAATTTTTTCAACTCCAACTCCCTTAGATTCACAATTCTTACCTTTTACATTCTTGAACCTCACCATGTGGTCACCTTTTGATTTGTTCTCATTAGGCTATCCGGAGTTGGTACTCTTTATAACATTCTTGCAACTTTCTCATTTGTATTCCTTGCCACCATGCCTCTAGTTTGCACTTGGGAAATCATTTCTGTAGTAATCCTCTCCATCTCTTCTCTAGAAGGTCTTCTTAAATTTATTAGCTCAGAAGAAGAGTTTGTATTACATGTCTTCTTATCAATGTCTTCACTATCAAAAAAAACCTCTTGATGAAAAAGGGCCTCAGTGTGTCTTTTCACATTTACATCTTCTTCTTCATCAAAATTAGAATCATCTTCATATCCTAGATATGAAGTAGCCATGTTGCATCCAACATCATCTTGATCTTCTTCTTGATCTATCTCCTCACTACCACAATCTTGATTTGTAGCCATAGAATGTGCAACCACACAATGCTCTATAGAATGAGGGGATTGGCATGCAACACACCAAGTTGTGTCCTCCATGATATTTATTGAAGATTTTTGTAGAGGGTTAGGGACACCTTTTTCATTGTTTCCTCTTGCATTAGGGACAATAGGATTTCCATCCTTCCATTGGGTGTTGTAGTGGTAATTCTGTAATCTATTCTGCTTATTGAAATTGTTGTTAAACTAAGGCCTTTCATTGGTAGGCCCACTGATGTTCCTATTTGTAGGTGCCTTCAAATCCTTTAATGAACTAAGCACCTTATCTAATTTATCTTCTTCTTGCCTCCTAGTTCCAACATTCTTATCATTTTCTTTTTTGTATTTCTTGTCCCCAAACAACTTAGGGTCATCTCTATTCCCACCCAACTTCCCTGATATCTTCATATTGTTCTCAATATTGAAAGCAATCCTAAAAGCATCTCTGAGAGTTCTTGGTTCTTTGTCCCTCAACAAGTATCCCATCTTTCCATCAAATGCATTAAAGTATGTAGTTAGACAAACATGGTCAGCTAACCACATAACTTGGAACAACTTATACATACCCTTTTGAAATCTCATGTTGAATTCAGCTGCAGTCTCATTCTAATTTTTCCTTATGGTATTGAATTCATTCAACATGAAACTAGCATTAGGCCTATCACCATACTGCTACTTGAAACATCTCTCAAAAGAATCCCAAGTATCAATATATTTATCAAGAAGTCTCTTAAACCAATCTCTAGCATCCTCCATTAGAGATTCAACAAACAAATTCATGACTACATCCTCATGCTCTACCTCATAATCATTAAGCATATCAACAAATAGCCTAAGATGCTCCTCACAACTAATAGCATTATTACTAGAAAATTTAGGTACCTTATCTCTTATATCATTTGGAAAATCATTTGGGTAGCCAGGAATTCCATCAAAACTAATTTTCCTATAGCCTTCTAATTGCATAGGTCTTCTTTGAAAACTTTAACTAGTGTTAACCCTAGGATCAACATTTGCATTTACATTTCCATCTACTTGTGCAATTGACTATTGTCTAAGATCAGCACCTATCCTAGTAGATGAAGAATTAATTGAATAGTAGCATTACTAAGTGGAATAGTAGTAGTCATAGATGGCATACCTAGTTCAGTAGCAGATGGACCAAGAGCATTAGCTGATGAAGCCTTCAAGAACTAGATCTTTCTTCTCTTTTCTGCAATGGAAGCTTCAATTTCAGCCCTTTCTAATTCTCTTGGAAGGTCCTCATTTTCTTTTCTTCTTCTTTCTATTTATGTGTCCTTATTTGAATTGGGTGGTGGGAACCCTAGTATTGTCAATGATCTACTTGTTTGATGTCCTGCCATCTTTTTCTTTCCTTTCTCACCAACAACAACAATAGGCCTAGTGATCTCATTCCCATCTTTATCTTTGGAGAGGGAAGCATAACTTTGAACCTATCTAACCATAGGGCCCTCATTATCAAATTCATGACTTTGTATTCAGCACTCTTGCTCACTCCTCAAAGCCTCAAGATCACCAAAAACATCATGTTGCAAAGTCTTACGAGCAGAAGCAAGCATCTTGTTTCTCTCCTTCATTTCATTAATATTTCTAAGGAGACACTATCTTTCTATCAGAGCATTCACCTTTTTAGCTTCTCTCTCATCTTGTAACCTCTTATGTATGGCATCCTGTTCTACCAACTGCAACCTTAGTGCATTTAAATCATCTGGGTCTACCATAATGTCATCAAAACTTAATGACACATCCATATCAATGAGATTTTGATATGGGAAATGGACTTGCCATGGTCTCATGGGATCCCTTCTAAAATTATCTTCATCAAGATCTAAATCAATCTCCAAACCTGTTTCTCTAGCTTGTTCATCCTGACATGTAGGCAATGGACCCTTTTAATGAAATAGAGCCTCTAGGGTATCATAAAATCTATCTTCAAAGCAACCACCATCTGATCTAGAAATTCTGTCATGTGAACCTTCTTCACTTGAGGAAACATGTGGTGCTCTACCTCTGGTATTTCTTTGTTCTCTTATGGGAGCACTAGTAGACTCACCATTTCTTCTGATCCAACTCTTCTTCTCATGTCTAGGCAATTGCTCGAGAGTGACCTCTGGATTTTTTCTAACAAAGGACCTAGTATTCCTTCTCTTGTCCATGATTCATAGGATGACACTGCTTCTAACCTCTTGAGTCACCACCCACCTAGATGGGAAACCTTTCAACTAAATACAATAGGAAAACAAGATTACATTTAACAACCTTTATCTCTAGACTCTCCCTAGCAGAGTTGCCATTTTGTTGGTAGTTCCCTTTGATCTTCAACTTGTAGATTTATACTTTGATGGATAACTTTAATAAAACTTTGACTCTATCACCACTCCAAAGTCTACAAGGAAGAGGGCCAATTAACAAGGATCAACAATGATATCCTCCTACACTTTGAGCCTTAATGCTCAAGCAGGTGTACCATTGACTCACTTCTTCAAAGGAATCATAAAATGTTATACCAATATACTCTTTACTAACTAATTTAAGGATTTCATCATTTGATTTTTGTGTGTGATTGATGATGATGGACTACCTCTAGAGAAGGGATCAGTGCCTTAACTAGGGCAAAGAGTCACTTGATAACATATATCAACTAAACCTTAACTCAAACACACATGAACTCAGAGTAAGTGCTTTGCCTATTACTCCCCTCACTCCCAAACATGATCATCAAATTCCAATCTAATAATGAACTCACTAAAATCACCCTAAAGGCTTTAATCCTAACTTTGTTAGGAACTCCAAGATGATCTCACAATACTCTTTGTTTACCATATGCTAATCCACTTTGTGACCTTAATATATATGAATCAAATATTAGAAAAAGTAGACAATCAGAGATTTGAGATAGGAATTCAAGTGTATTCTCATTAATTTTTAGAATCAACACATTACCAAGACAACAAAATGCAAAAGAAATAGACCCAAGATCTAGGCTCTCCTTAATCAGTATAATACCATCAACAACAACCAGGGACCAAAAAAAGGTTTTGGAACCTGCACTAATTCAAAAATTCTACAATATATACCACCACTAGTCACCTTGGAATCATCAAAGAGGATGCATCAAGCTTCTGGTGACTAGGGTTAGGGTTTCAACTACCCAACCAACTAGAAATGGTCACAAATTTAAATGCAGCAGATGAAAACTAGTTGGCCATGCCTGAGAAAGATTTGCACTTATGATAGATCCCTAGGAAAGTACTACAAATCATGAAAATTCAAAATTTTCAAGTTATTTGGCCACCTGTAGCATGCCTCGAGCACAAAAAACATAGTACAAATCCCTGTAGATGATTATGGAACACCCTGGATGACACTGCAACAGCAAGTGCCACCAAACAAATCAAATCCAACTATGAAAGCATTTAATTCTGGTCCTTTCGGTCATAGGAAACCCTCAAAAATTTGAATTTGAAATCAAATGATTAGTTTCATTTCGCCAATAGCAAATCAGTGGTCCGCATTTGAAATCAGATCAACTTTAAGTCCTGACCGTTTGATCTTTCTTTTTCACGATCTTTATGATTTTTCATTTAATAGGACCCTAGCCAAACTTAGCGAATTGGCAACTGAAAGATACCACCAAGTCACAAAATAAGTTATGTCTCCACCAGATAGTTTAGCGATTACGTGAATGCTTGTTCACTGAACTGCTAAAACATTTAGAGAAGTGTCATCTTTCTTCATGAATGAGTGAAACCTTTTAGAATTTTTTAGGTTGCTAACCCTTTTATCAGGACCACTAGAGTTCAGAACCCTACCTATCCCCACTTTATGCCACTTGTCACCATGCCATTCACTACTCATGCCTGGTCACCACTAACAAAGGAACCACGGCAAAGCTTCCCACTTTAGTGAAGATCAACGATTGTCACTACACTACTGACTTATCCATCATGCAACTCTGATCAACGGTATCATGACAATTGTTAGATCCTATAGTGTATTAACTCCTCTGAGACCGGCAGACCCACTGACAAGTCCAACTTAGCACACCTGGACTAATGAGAACATGCCCAAGTCAGTACCACCTGCTAGAGGACCCACCCTCGTCAGCCATCTGAGAAAAGTAAGATTAGTGGCCAGTGTAAGAACTTAAACCCCTGACATATCTCATGAGAGCTTATGCCCATTTTTTATCCTCTATAGATGTTAGGACCCTCTGACAAGCCGAAAATGAAGTCCCACTGACAACTGCCAACACACTAAATCGTGGACCAGTCAAAAATTGCCAACTGTGCCCACATATTATTTTGGACACACCTTTATCTCTGACATGAACACCTAGAGGATCATAAAAATGGCACAAGATTTGAAGGCCTCAAAAGATTCTATGCACTTACATGTCAGTCATCGATCTAGAATCTTAGTCAATACCATAGAGCGTGACCCCACTGTGCTGCATAGGATAGTATAATGAATCAAAGACCACCACATCATAGAATCTAGAAAATGGACATACAATTTCTTCATTCATTCTGACAAACCTACCACTTCACCATTTCCTTCAGCCAATAAGGGGATGCCATGTGAGCTTACCTAGCAGTGGACCCATCTACAAAGAAAGACAACGTCATGAAAGAGAATCAATGGTCATCACAAAAGTGTAAGCCTCTAACAAAACCCTTGCACTTTCATGACAACCATTGCATCAATGTGGTGTCAGAGCTGGGCCCAAGAAAATATTATGCCAGAACATTAGAAAGAATTAAAACATAGGACTTAGGCTTTTGGGAAAAATCAGGCATTGAGAACTATAGGAAAATTAAAGGCCGTCGGGGGTAGAAACTTAGGAAAAAATTAACAGCTAATCCTGCAAGGTGATAAAATATTAAAGCACATGCGCTAAAAGGATTTTAAGTGGCTAGTAAAAGTAACATGAAATTAGAACAATCCAGGGCTTTACAAAGGGTTTTTCAACACAACGACTAGTTTTTGAAAAAATTGAACTAGGGATAATGCCAGAGACCTAAAAGAAACTACAGAGACTAGTAGAAAAGGGCTAGAGCCATGAAAATTTTTCAAGGTGCTAACATATCCCACTCTTAATTGAAAAAATCTAATTTCCTCTTTAACCCAATAGTTAAAGGAATTGTTTCAGCTACCCCAAATGATAGGGAAACAAACAGAATTCCAAACTCCGTACATGGACAATTAATGCAAAGTCCAATTAAGGCATAATTGTGCTCGACCTTTACCACCAGGATGACATCAATTTCTGTATCTTCAATATGTTCAACATCAACCTTATTTTCTTGACTGAATAATTTAGGATAGTTGCTTTTAATATGGCCTTCTTCTCTACATTTGTGACATTTATTTTTTAAATCCTTAGATTTTTAGTCTCTAGCCCAATAACCAGACTCTCTACAATTAAAACACCTCCCAAGATGAGGAGATGGTGATGAAATCATTTTCTTCTTTTTAAATTTGCCTCTTTTAGGCTTCTCTGATTTCATGTCAACACCAGTAGCCAAGTTATCTTCATCTTTCCAGCCATCCCACCAATGTACATGGCATTTTGTTTCAGCCTTCATTTGTACAATATTATTTTGTAACAAATCTAAATGGCTAAGAAACTCTTCCATGACTGAATTAGCTACAACATCTTCTTCCACCTCTACTCAGCCTCTCTAGGCTTAGCCTCACCAGGCTCTGATACCAATTGTAAATATTAAAGATGTAGAGAAAGTGGAATTAAACATAACAAAGAAGATAAACAAGATTGACACAAGATTTATCATGGTTCAAAAATATGCCTACATCCACACTTGAAGCAAGGAATTGATTATATTAATAATTAGTCTATAGTAAGATACAATCCAGTGATCTAATCTATTTATAATACATGACTATACATAGCCTTTTATAGAAGGCTCTTTGAAGAGGAAGAGGTGGGAGAAACTGAACGGTCATGTGACTGTTGGGCTTCATATCCCAACACCCTACCCAATCAGCATTAGTATACGCTTGTAGTTCAAAGTCATCATTTTTATCATACCATAAGCCATATTCCATTATTCCTTACAGGTATCTTAATATCCTTTTTACAATAGCCATATGTGTTTCTTTAGGATCTGTCTAATATCTAGCCACAGTTCCAACAACATTAGTAATATATGGTCTAGAGTGAGTCAAATATTGTAATCCTCCAATCATTGATCTATACTTGGTCTTAAAAAAAAATCTTTGTCACATTTTTATTTGTCGATTTATGACCGTTCACCATGGGTGTACCAACTGGATTACAGTCTTCCATTCCAAACTTTTTCAACATTTCTTTAAGATACTTAGTGTGAGAAATAAAAATCCCATTCTTGCTCTGATTTATCTATAGTCCAAGAAAGAATTTAATTTCTCCTATCATGGAAATATCAAATTCATTCTACATCTCTTTAGAAAATTTCTTACATAGCTCATCATTACCTCCAAAGATAATATCATCAACAAAAAATTATATTATCAAAATTCAGTTTTAACTAGTTCTTAAATATAATTTACTATCAGAATTACCTTTTATGAATCCAAGGAAAATTAAGTAGTTGTCTAACCTTTCATACCAAGCCCTTGGAGCTTGCTTCAGTCCATATAGTGCCTTCTTCAACTTGCTTACCATGTCTTCATCTTTGATCAGAGGAAATCCTAAGCTTTTCTATGTATACTTCATCTTCAAGATCCCCATTTAAAAATGCAAATTTCACATCTATCTAATATACCTTGAAGTCTTTATGTCTAGCATAAGCCAAAAATAATCTCACAAATTTCAACCTAGTAACAGGAGAAAATGTCTCTTCAAAATCTATGCCTTCTTGTTGTGAGTAGCCTTTGCAAACCAATCTTTCCTTCTTTCTTACAACAATTCCTTCTTCATTCATTTTGTTTCTGAAAAACCACTTAGTTCCTATTAAATTTTTGTCTTAAGGTCTAGGAACCAATTACCAAGTGTTATTTTTCTTTATCTCATCTAACTCTTCCTATGTATGATTGATCCAAGATTTAGCTCTGCCAGCTTCATCATTACTCTTTGGTTCAACTTGAGAAATCAAACAAATTTCTTCCCTTATCTTAGATCTAGTCATCATACCTTGATTTACATTACCTATAATTTGTTTTTTTGGAAGGTCTTTCTTAACATACCTCAGAGTCTTAGGACTCTTAGAAACTTCATTTATGTCCTCATCACAAATCTCATTATGAAATTCAATCTCAACATGTTCTTCTTCTTCTTCTTCTTCTTCTTTAATAGTATCTTCCTTGATTTCTATATTTTGATAACAATCATACATTCTCTCTTGTATCTAAAATTTTTTATCTATGTTCACATTGTTACATTCACTAATCTTCCTCAATCTCAGGTTAAAACATGTGTAAGCCTTTCTTTTAGTAAAATAACTAAGAAAAATTCAATCATGACTTCTGTTGGAGAATTGTCAGCAAGCTAGTGCTAACTATATGGTTGTCATTGATGACAACATATGGTAAGTAGCATGTGTGGAAGACATATAAAGTAAGCTTTAAGTATAAGTAGCATGGAACATGTTATCAACATGATATCATGGACACAGAGGTTGATTATTAGTATAGATAGTTATATAGTAGCTTGTGTCAACAATGTTTCTGACAGAGTTATTAGCAATATTTTGTGAGTGATTATTCATATAGTTATCATGGAGCCTTCTACATTTGGATATGTTATGGAGACATTTTAGTAATGTTACATTCATGGATGCAGATTTTGATGTGTAGTAGAAGTGAAGTTATGTAGTCATTATTCATTAGTTGCAGTTTCCTATGTTTACCCAGAAGAGCCCACAAAGATTATATTGGTATAGGAGTTGTGCCTATCATTATGGTATTCATGCAAGGGTTGGGTCAAGAGGGGCCAAACAATGGCACACCCTAATGATCCAGCCTACTCAACAACATGCAAAAGAAACAACACATAATAGTGAGAGAGAGAATGCAGGATCTTTCATTAATTTTCATCAAATAGAATCATACATGCCAGGCTGTAAGGCCTTTCAGGTTAGTGAAAAATATTACTATGTATTATTTAATTCCTCAAACATGCAAGGATCTTCTAGTGATCTCCAATCTACTATCTTCTTATCTCTATCTAGAACTGCCTCCTAAACTATAGCTAAACAACTACATTTATACAACAGTCTACCAAACTGAGTTGGCCTTTAGATCCATAATCAATAGAAGGAATGGTCAAATCTAGGACCACAAACTTCCCAATGATAGATTCCAACATTAAATCCATGACCCATAATAAATGCACAAGTCGATACAACAAGAACTCAAAAGAAACTACTCATTAAGAAAGTATGACTGACCAATAAACAAGCATCATTGAGTGCCAGTGAAACAACAAACCACCCAAGAGATAATTGACCACACTTGATAACCAAAGGAAACTGACCAAATATCAACCAACTTGGTCAAAGAAGGAACCGAGAAACACAGACAAACTTTAAAATGTTTTTGGTGACACAGGATTTCCAATGACCTGAGATGCTCCTGCATCAGACTCCTAGGGTTGTTTTGAAATGATTCTCTAAATCAGTTGGTAGGTATGATCTGAGATGCATCCAAATCAGACTGTGAAAATCATGAACTATCTTCCAACGGTCTATTCTTCCATTTTAACAGATATTCCATATATTGTTTTCCTCTTGTACTTTTTCCAACTCTTTGCTTTAGGATCTACTCAACTTCTTCATTCTACTTCTTAGGATACTTTGTTAGTATTGTCACTTCTTCATCAGGTTCATGATACTCATTCAAATTAGCAATGTTGAAAATTGGTGACATGTCCATGTCATCAGGTAACTCAATTTCATATTCATTTCCACTGTCAAATTTCCTCAAAATCTTGTAAGGTCCAAAATTCTTCATTTTCAACTTCTCATATGTTCCAATAGAAAATTGACCTTTCTTCAGATGAACCATTGCTTCATCACCAACATCAAAAGCCTTATGTCTCCTTGATCTATCAACTATATCTTTTTATTTCTGATTACTGTCTTCTAGCTTCAGCTTCACATCTTCATGCAATGTCTTCATGTACTCAACAAATTTTACTCCTTCAACACTTCTCTTATTTTCATCAGTAATGTCTCTCAAGTCAGATATTCCTCTTGGTTGTGTGCCATTCACAATCTCAAAAGGTGTTTTTCCAGTACTCCTATTCATTGAATTATTGCATGCAAACTCTTCTTTTTCCAATACAAAATCCTAATTACTCGGTGTGTCTCTAACTAAACATCTCAAAAGATTTCCCAAACTTCTGTTCACAACTTTAGTCTATCCATCAGTTTGTGGGTGAAATGTAGAACTATATTTCAACTCAGTGCCAAATTTCTTCCAAAGGGTTTTCCAAAAGTATCCAACAAATTTACTATCTCGATCAGAGATAATACTCCTCAGTAATCCATGCAATATGAAAATTTCCTTAAATAAAAGATATGCTACATGTAATGCATCTTATGTCTTTCTACAAGGTATAAAATATGCCATCTTTGAAAATCTAGCTACCACAATGAATATAGAATCATTACCTCTTACTATCTTTGGTAAGCCAAGAACAAAATCCATACTAATGTCAATCCAAGGTTTATCAAGAACAATAATCAGTATATACAATCTAGTATTTTGACTTACTCCTTTTGCAACTTGACAAATTCTACAACTTTTCACAAATTTTTGAACATCTTTATACAACTGTGGCCAAAAGTACTTCTCCTTAAGAAAATTCCATGTTTTTATCAATACCAAAATGTCCATCCAAACCACTACTATGTTTCTCCTTTATCAAATTAGTTCTAATTACTCCTCTTGGTATACACAATTGAATACCTTTAAACAACATGACTTCCTGAATAAAATATTCATCCCATTTAATATCTTGTTGATCTTGAATAGGTGCTCTACACTTTCTCCATGGCTCAGAAAAATCAAGGTCAAACTCATAAGAATCTCTCATCTCATTAAAACCAAGAACTTCAATTTTCATCTTGGTCATCAAATATCTTCTACACAATGCATCAAAAACTTAGTTAGTGACTCCATTCTTATGCTTTATTAAAAATGTGTAACTCTGCAAATACTCAACCCATTTCATATGTCTTTGATTCAACTTATTCTGACTACCCAAATACTATAAAGCCTTATGATCCATATACATCGCAAATTCACTTGGTATTAAATAATGTCTCCATTTCTTCAGTACTTAAACAATAACATATAATTCTTGATGATACACATAATATTTCCCTCTACCATCATTCAACTTTTCACTAAAGAAAGCAACAGGTTTACCTTCTTGACTCAACACAGCTCCAATTACACTTCCACTTGCATCACAATCTACTTGAAATACCTTATTGAAATTAGGTAATGCCAAAATAGGTAAATCGGCAACCTTCTGCTTCAGAGTCACAAAAATTTTGTCAGCTCCATGTGTCCACCTCAATTCTCTTTTGTCTCCTCTCATAGTCTCAGTCATAGCATTACAAATTGAACTGAAATTCCTTATAAACTTTTGGTAAAAACTTGCCAAACCATGAAATGATCTTACCTCACTAGCATTCACAGGTGTAGGCCAATTCAAAATAGCTTCAATGTTTTCAAGATCATCTTCAAACCATCAGCTGAGATCACAAATCCCAAATACACAATCTCCTCTTTCACATGAATGAACACTTTTTTAGATTTATCAATTTCTTTTCCTCTTTCAATCTCTGCAAAACTTGTCTAACATGCAACAAATTTTCTTCTCTAGTCTTACTGAATATCAGAATGTCATCAAGATATACAATCACAAACTTACCCAAGAATTTCTTCAAAACTTCATTCATCGGCCTCATAAAAGTACTTAGTGCATTAGTTAAACCAAAAGGCATAACCAACCACTCGTATAAATATTCTTTTGTCTTGAAAGTAGTCTTCCATTTATCACCTTCTCTAATTTTGATTTGATGATACCCACTTTTCAAATCAATTTTGGTGAAATACTTTGCTCCAGTCAAACTATCCATTATGTTATCCATTCTCAGTATAGGAAATTGATACTTTACTATTATCTTATTGATTTCTCTAGAATCAGTACACATTCTCCATTCTCCATTCCTTTTTGGTGCCAATACAGTAGGTACCGTACAAGGACTCAAACTTTCTCTGATCAAACCTTTCTCCAGTAGTTCTTGAATCTGTCAGTTCAATTCCTGATTCTCAGTAGGTGTTAACTGATGAGGTTCCTTATTCGGTAAACTAGCTTTAGGGATTAGATCCATACAATGATCAAAGCTTCTTTTCAGTGGAAAACCATCAGGTACATTATCAAAAATGATATCACTATACTCAGTGAGTAACTTATCAATCTCCTCAAGAATACTATCGTATGTTTTCTTACTCAATTTTTAAAGAATCACAACAAAACATACATCATTCCTTTTCAAAGAGTTAACAAACTTTCTTCCCTCCATCAAACAAACTTTCATAGATGTGCAAACATTACTAGTAGGTTCTTCCATCAATGGTAACAAGATTTGTTTCTTTCCATCAGCCACAATAGTATACTTATGCAATCTCACATCATATATAGCATGTCTATCATCAATCCATAGGCATGATATCACATAACACCTTATCATAGTACTTTCCAATCTTAAAATTCACATAACATTGCTCACTTACTAGGAGTGTATACTCATCTTTGATCCATGAAATCTGATAGGGCTTCGGATGTGCCAACCTTTCCAATTGCAACTTTTTGACCATCTCTTCAGATGCTAGATTCTCAGAGCTACCACTATCAATGATTACCTTCCAAACTTTGTCATAAAATATACATCTTGTCTTGACCAAACATTTCCTTACCAAATCTTCCTTTTTGATCTCATTCCATAGTTCTCTCCTTACCATCAAGTTATTTTCTTTCTCAGGTTCATTCGGTGACTCTTCTTGCACCAAATAATTTCTACTACTAGGAGCCTTCTTACTAGCATGTGTACATTCAAAAGATGTATGTCCTTCTTCTCAAAAATTATAACAAGTTCCTTGGAAACTTCCTTTGCTATAACCACCTCGGTAGTTACTGCCTCTACCTCTAGATGAACTTTCACCTTTCTACTCGGTCTGGCCTTTGTCTAGAGTTGTTTTTTTTGGTTCAGATCTACCATTTTCACTATTAGATCTACCTCTTCCTCTAGGGAATCTACCACCTCAACCTCTTTGTATTTTCTTATTTCTTTTGTTTAATTTCTCCTCAGCTTTCAATGCAAATTAATAAGCCTCTTTAATGTTCTCCAACTTGACCAAACTAATTTCCTCTTGGATGGAAACTCTCAAACTATTTAGGTATCTAGAAATTCTTTATACATCATATTCATCATATCCAAATCTGATATCTAATCTATAGAATTCCTCAGTATAATTTTTTACCAAACTATCTTTCTGCCTTAAACTTTGCATTTGCTAAACTAGGTTAATCTGATAATCACAAGGTAAGAACTTTCCTTTCAACTTATTTACCATTTTATTCCATACCTTGATTTTGTCTTTGCATTTCCTCTTCCTATCCTGCTACAAATGTTCCCACCATAAGAATGCATGAATTTTCAACTTTTTTCTTGCAATCTTCACTTTCTTGTCTTCAGGAATGTTTTCATACCCAAAATACTTTTCCATCTTGGTGATCTAGTCTACCAATTCATCAGAATCCAATTTTCCACCATACTCCAGAGGATTGAAATGTGGTGTAGACTTCAAACTTGTTAAATCTTTCTTCACCTTGATCCATAACAGGTGCAGGTTCTGCATTCGCTTGTTCTTCCTCAACTTCATCATCACTAACATCTTCAAGATGGCTGCCTCTTCTCTGGGCTATTTCAACAACTTCTAATCTAGTATCAATCTACCTTAGCATGTCTACCAATTTTGGATCTGCATCTCACCTCCCATGAACTATCTTTACAACCCTCTGCAATTGCAGGTCAGATCACAATTTGCTACCCACAACAAATCAACTAGGGCTTCGCAAGAAGGAACCCTTAAACCTAGATCCGTAGACCTAGATCAAGATCTCACCTCACTCTAGTACCACCTCAAGTAAGGGATGGGTCAAGAGGGTCCAAAGAATGGCACAACCTAATGATCCATCCTGCTCAAAAACATGTGGAAGAAACAACACACAATAGTGAGAGAGAGAATGTAGGATCTTTCTTTAATTTTCATAAAATAGAATCATACATGTCAGGTTATAAGACCTTCATGGTTAGGGCCAGATGTTACAATGTATTATAGAAGTCCTCAAACATGCGAAGATCTTTTAGTGATCTCTAATCTACTATGTTCTTATCTCTATCTAGAACTACCTCCTAAACTACAACCAAACAACTACATTTATAGAAGAGTCTACCAAAATGAGTCAACCTTAAGATCCATAATCAATGGAAGGAATAGTCAGATATAGGACCACATGCTTCCCAATGATGGATTCCAACATTAAATTTGTAACCCATAATAAATGCACAAGTCAGCACAATATGAACTCAAAAGAAACTAATCGGTAAGCAAGGATGACTGAGCAATAGACAAGCATTTCCAAGTGTCAATGAAACAACCAACCACCTAGGAGATAACTAACCACACTCAGTAACCAAAGGAAACTGACCAACTCAGTCAAAGAAGGAACCGAGCAACACAGACAAACTCCAAAATGTTTTTGGTGACACAGGATCACCAAGGACCTAAGATGCTCCTGCATCAGGTATGCATGCTTAGATTAGTGATTGGAGAATAGTTATGAATGTTTTGTTAAGATTGCATGATGTAATTAAAATTGAGGAGAAAGTATCAATTAATTTGGTAGAGACAACATGTGTAGCATGTGTCTATACTAATTAATTTGGATAGGTCCCAATTTGTGTTGCATGCTTAGTAGAGCTGACATAGATGTTATTGGAGAGTGTTATCATTTCTCCAATATGATTTCAAGATGGTTCTAACAAGCTGAATTGATTATATCATTTGGAGGAAATATATTTATAGACATGGTTTCAAGTTGAATGTAAAGAACAAATTAGAGAGTGCAAAGTGTTGATCATCAACAGAATGTATATGTGACCAAGTAAAGAGTATATGCTATTCATTAGAACTAATCTAGACATTAGGTCAAAATGTAGTTCACCAAGATCTAGAAATAGTGTCTATCTATTAATCAAAAGGTTTTAGCATTCACCACTTTGAGCAGTGTGCTCTCAGACAGTGCATCCTCACCTCTAATAGGGTTGATTGTAAAAGAGTCCTAACAGGGTCCAACCCTTGACAAGGTCATTGTACTTATTGCATTGTAAAGATCAACTCCTGATGGGGTTTTAAGGTCTCCTAGTAGGGATCATAATATACTAGTGCAGATTACTAATGTGTGTCAATTCCCACATAGGTTTTAAACTATTTGGGTTTCCCAGAAACCAAAATATTGGTGTTTTGTTCAAGTGTTCTTTCATTGTTTTTATGCTTGATGTTTAAGTATACTTAATTGGATAAATAATTGAAACTTGTATATAAATGATTCTGTTGGAAACAATTGTCTAAAGGAAATTGCTACTCAAATTATGTATTGTCTTTGATGTCACACAATGTCATAGTCTGCAGCAATCAGTTCCTACCGAGTTCAGTCAGTCTGCCAAACAGGAATATTAGTGTTTACCGAGTCCACTCGGTTATCAAAGAAAATCAGTGTTTACCGAGTTCACTTGGTTATCAAAGAAAATTTTAGCATTTACCCAGTTTAGTCGGTCGTCAAAGAAAATTCAGTGTTTACCCAGTTTAATCGATCATCAAAGGAAATTTAGTGTTTACCGAGTTCAGTCGGTCATCAAAGGAAATTTAGTGTTTACCGAGTTCAGTCAGTTATCGAAGGTAAAGGATTGTCGGTGTTTACCAAGTTCCCTCGGTCTCCGAAAGATTGTAGAAAGTTATGGTCACCGAGCACTGTCGGCCCTTAAAGGATTTTTGCAAATAGAGTTTGCTTAATTCAGCTGACTGTTATACTAAATAATGTCGATTTGACTAATCTAAAATCATATAAATAAAAGGTCAAATGTGAAAAATAAAAAAAAGAAAGATAGCAAAGGATTTACAGAAGAAAGACAAGAAAGGTGTGTGCGAATTTGTGAAGGATGTTCAGATATCCTTAAGGTGCAGTAGAGATTTATTCAATCAGGAAGGATCATACATATGCAAAATAGAGATCTGTAATCAGCAAGGTAGTTGCATTATTATACAGGTCATTTTTTCATTGTTACCTTCTGATCATTGTAACAGTGAATTCTAAATCTCTTAACCGAGTTGGTTTAACAACCATATTGTAAATCCTCTAACAAGGTGACAATTCCATTGAATTGTTTTCAAGACCTCTTACCAGGCCACTCCTAGCAGGGTGTTTAAATCCTCTAACAAGGTCACACCTAACAGTGTGTTTTGTAACCTTTTACCAGGTTGGCTTCTAACCGGGCATCACTTCAGAAAAGTGAAAATTAGTATCTAGATACATTGGTGATTTTTTCCATATTGGGTTTCCATGTTAAAATCTTGTGTCTCTTTTGTTCTTAATTTCTATCTTAATCACACATCAGTGCTGATGAATATCTAAAAGATAATTTTGCTAATACTTTCTGCATCTTCAAAGTTACTGCAATCTATTTACCGAGTACTAAAATAGATAACATTTTTAAGATATCCTAAGGGATGTGGAAAGAATTAATTGTAAAGTGTTTTATGGTTGACTGATTCACCCCCCCCCCCTCTCAGTCACTTCATCCATATTCCATCAATTGGTATCAAAACTTTTGGTGCTTGCAGGAAGGGTTTCAAGGACCTAAGATAAAGATCAGGATGTCTTACAAGAGGGAAATTCCAAAGCTCAACAGAGATAACTTTTCAGCATGGCAAGGTCTCATGCGACTTCATCTGGCTTCCATTGGTGATTCAAGATGCAAATACATTGATGAAGAATACACAATTCGTAATGGCGCATTAACTGTTGAAGACATTGCAGATAAAAAGACTCATAACACCATGATGATAGACATTGCATCTGCTCTCAGCTATGAAGAATTTGATGATATTAAAGACTGCACTACTGCATATGAAATGTGGATGGCACTGAAGAAAATATATGGTGGTGATGCAAATGTGAAAAGAGCCAAAGCAGAAAGCCTAAGAGGACAGTTTGACAAGATGAATATGAAGGAAGATGAAAACATTGCAAAATATGTTGAAAGAATCAAAGCAAGTGTAAGTGCAATTAGAGCTTCTGGAGGAACAATCTCAGATGAAACTGTTATAAGCAAGGTACTCAAAACATTACTCCCTATCTATGCAATAAGAGTATCAGCTATTCAAGAAAGAAGATGTGAAACAAACCACAATATAACTTTGGATGCTTTAGTTGGAAGATTGACAGCCTTTGAATTAGACAACTATGACAACTATGTTCCTAGTTCCAAAAATATTGAATCAGCATTTGAGGCCAAGGTTTCACTAAAGAAGAACAAGAAAATTAAAGAAGTTCAGTCAGAAAGTGAAGTATCAGAAGAAAGTTCTGATAGTGATCTTGAAATTGTAGAAGCATTACTTGCAAAGAAGTACTCTAGAGGGAAAGGTAAATATAAAGGTAAAACTCCTTTAATCTATTTTTCATGTGAAGAAATTGGACATGTTGCAGCTAGGTGCCCAAACAAGCAAGTCAAGGAAGAGAAGAGAAGTCACAAGTACTATGGCAAAAAGAATTTCAAATCATTCAAGGATAAAGGTAAGAAATCATGTTTTATGGCTAAAGATTCTGATGATAGTGAAGAATAAATTGTTTTTATTGCTATAAAAGATGAATCTGATGATGATGAAGATAAGATGGCACTTATTTCTCATATAAGCAAAGATGATATATGGATAATAGATAGCGGATGTTCACACCACATGACTGGTGACAAGACAAAATTTGAATATCTAGAAGACTGTGATAGTGGTAATGTAAGATTTGGAAATAATGAACCTTGTTGTATAAAAGGAAAAGGAAGAATCTCATTAACCAAAGAACTCATATGTGATAATTCTTATTGGGTTGAAGGACTAAAACATAATCTTCTAAGTGTAGCATAGCTAATCAACACTAGTTTCAAGGTTGAATTCATGAATGGTCAAGCAAGATTGCTGGATGGAAAAGGAAAACTCATTGGATCAGGCAAACAAACAAAAGGTAACTTATTTTATCTTGATCTCAGTGAATATTCATGCTTTATTTCTCAAATAGAAGAAAGTTGGCTATGACACAAAAGGTTATGTCATGTGAATTTTGATAACATGATAAAAATAAGCAAATTCAAGAAGCTTAGAGGCATTCCTACTTTGAAGAAACCTGATACTAGTCTATGTAAGAATTGTCAGATTGGCAAAATGAGTAAAACTAGTTTCAAGAGTAAGAACTATCACTCTAAAGAAATTTTGGAAATTGTGCATACTGATTTATGTGGACCTATTGGAATACAAAGCTATACTAGAGATAAATTCTTTATTCTTTTCGTTGATGATTATTCTAGAATGATGACTGTCATGTATTTAAGAGAAAAATCAGAAGCATTTGAAAAGTTCAAATGGTACTTAGCAAGAGTGGAAAAGGAAACAGGGAAAATATTGAAATTCTTAAGATCAGACAGAGGTGGTGAATTCATCTCCCATGATTTTAACAACTTTTGCATTGAAAGAGGAATCAAAAGACAGGTATCAGCTCCTAGAACTCTTGAGCAGAATGGAATAGCAAAAAGAAGAAATAGATCTATTATAGATTGTGCAAGGACTCTAATGATAGAAAAGAACATCACTATTAAATACTGGAAGGAAGCTATCAGCACTGTAGTTCATACCTTGAACCGAGTACAATTGAAGAAAGACACATTCAAAAATCCTTATGAATTATGGTATGGCTATAAACTCAATGTAAGTTACATGAAAATATTTGGTAGCAAGTGTTATATCTTAAAAGAATCCAGAAGAAATAAATTTGATGTGAAAAGTGATGAAGGAATATTCCTAGGATATTCTAGCAAAAGCAAGGCATACAAATGTCTGAACTTATCTACTCACAAACTCATAGAAAGTATACATGTAAAATTTGATGAGTTTGTAGAAAAGATTGAAGAAGAAAGCAAAAGGGAACTTGAGAACTACAGAAGATTCATCTACCAAGCCAAGCACAGTTACCGAGTCACAAACCAAGTCACAAACTGAGTCACAGGAAGAAATTCAGACTGAGTCTCAGCCTGAAGTTACCGAGCAAATATCTACTGAGCCCGAGCAACCTAAAGAAGAGATCCTAGAAGACAACAGCATGAATCATTCAAAAGGCAAGGAACCTATACTAGCCAAATATGTCAGAAGACATCATACACCAGATCAAATTATTGGAAACAAATCAGATGGTACTATGACAAGAAGCAAGCTAAAAGGTACATGTCTGCTTACTGACTTTGAACCTAGAAATATCAAAGATGCATTGGAAAATGAAAGCTGGATTGAAGCAATGAATGAAGAATTAGAACAAATACAAAAGAACAAAACATGGACTCTTGTACCTAGACCTAAAGATAAGAATGTAATTGGAACAAAATGGGTATTCAGGAATAAGCTGAATGAAGATGGTCAAGTATCTAGAAACAAAGCTAGACTGGTATGTAAAGGTTATTCTCAAGAAGAAGGTATAGATTATGGAGAAAATTTTGCTCCTATTGCAAGATTAGAAGGTGTAAGAACTCTACTTGCTTATGCAGCACACAAAGGATTTAAGGTATATCAGATGGATATAAAATTTGCATTTCTCAATGGAATTCTTGATGAAGAAGTCTACATTGAACAGCCAGAAGGTTTTGTTGATCCAAATAAAAAGGACATGGTCTGCAGGTTACACAAAGCATTGTATGGTTTGAAACAAGCTGCTAGAGCATGGTATGAAAGACTCCATAACTATTTGATTCAGATTAATTTCAAAAGAGCCAATGATAACAGCAATCTGTATATTAAAGAAGGACCGGATGACAAAATTGTATTGGCAGAAATATTTGTAGATGATACTATATTTACAGGGAATGAGGATCAGTGCAAAGAATTTTCAGAGCAAATGAACAAAGAATTTGAAATGTCTATGTTTGGTTTAATAAAATTCTTTGTTGGTCTTCAAATTCAGCAAAGCAAGAATGGTATATACATTACTCAATCTAAATACATTAAGGAAATACTTAAGAAGTTTGGTATGGAAGATTCAAAACTAGTTGGTACACCCATGTGTACTGGACTGAAACTTACCAAAAATGATGATTCAAAAGAAGTTGATCAGACCCTATACCGATCTATGATTGGAAAATTGCAATATGTAGTACATACAAGACCTGATATTGCCTTAGCAGTCGGTATAGTAGCTAGATTCTCAGCAAAACCTAAGGAAAATCATATGATGGCAATCAAAAGAATCTTAAGATACTTAAGAGGAACTAAAGAATATGGTTTGTGGTATAAATTTGGAGGCAATCTAGACTTAAAAGTGTTTACTGATGCTGATTGGGCAGGAAACATTGATGACAGAAAAAGCACAAGTGGTGGAGCATTTTTTCTTGGAAAAAGATTGGTATCCTGGACTAGTAAAAAGCAAAATTGCACATCTCAATCCACAGCTGAAGCAAAATATGTTGCTGCTATAGTAAACTGTTCAAATATTGTTTGGTTTAAACAGTTATTAGAAGGTATGAGGGTTGAAATCAAAGAACCAGTTGTTATATTTTGTGACAATACCAGTGCAATAAACATTTCGAAGAATCCAGTGATGCATTCCAAAACCAAGCACATTGCTATTAAATATCACTTTGTCAGAGAATTAGTGCAGGACAAGGAAATCGGATTAGAATATATTCATACAAAAGAACAGATTGCAGACATTTTTACCAAACCATTACCTAAGGATGCATTTGTGTATCTAAGAGGTAAGTTAGGGGTCATTCCCCTATCCGAGGCTCACTAAATACAATTTTAGTGATGCATCAACTAGAACATGATTGAAAATCAACCAGTTGATGCAACATATTCAAGGAATCATTGCATATGAATCAGTACTTGAGGTAGATTAATTTACACCGGTAATATGTGAATTGTCTTTGGCATGTGTTGTCAAAGAGGGAGTGTTTGCTATGTCTTTTCTATTACTTCAAGAAATTTTCAATAGTCAGAAGGAAGAATTTTTCAGGATAAAGGAAGTTTGCTGACAGAGGGAGATTTGAATCTGAACCGAGCTAATTCTTTCAAATTTCTTATGCTATGACATATTGTGTTGCCATCAATGCCAAAGAGGGAGATTGTTGGAAATAATTGTCTGAAGGAAATTGCTACTCAAATTATGTATTGTCTTTGATGTCACACAATGTCATAGTCCATAGCAATCAGTTCCTACCAAGTTCAGTTGGTCTGCCAGACAGGAATATTAGTGTTTACCGAGTCCACTTGGTTATCAAAGAAAATCAGTGTTTACCGAGTTCACTCGGTTATCAAAGAAAATTTTAGCATTTACCCAGTTCAGTCGGTCATCAAAGAAAATTTAGTGTTTACCCAGTTCAGTCGGTCGTCAAAGGAAATTTAGTGTTTACCGAGTTCAGTCGGTCGTCAAAGGAAATTCAATGTTTACCGAGTTCAGTCAGTTATCGAAGGTAAAGGATTGTCGGTGTTTACTGAGTTCCCTCGGTCTCCGAAAGATTGTAGAAAGTTATGGTCACCGAGCACTGTCGACCCTTGAAGGATTTTTGCAAATAGAGTTTTCTTAATTAAGCCGACTGTTATACTAAATAATGTCAATTTGACAAATCTAAAATCATATAAATAAAAGGTCAAATGTGAAAAATAAAAAAAGAAAGATAGCATAAGATTTACAGAAGAAAGACAGGAAAGGTGTGTGCGAATTTGTGAAGCATGTTCAGATATCCTTAAGGTGCAGCAGAGATTTATTCAATCAGGAAGGATCATACATATGTAGAATAGAGATCTGTAATCAGCAAGGTAGTTGCATTATTATAAAGGTCATTTTTTCATTGTTACCTTCTTATCATTGTAACAGTGAATTCTAAATCTCTTAACCGAGTTGGTTTAACAACCATATTGTAAATCCTCTAACAAGGTGACAATTCCATTGAATTGTTTTCAAGACCTCTTACCAGGCCACTCCTAGCAGGGTGTTTAAATCCTCTAACAAGGTCACACCTAACAGTGTGTTTTGTAACCTTTTACCGGGTTGGCTTCTAACCGGGCATCACTTCAGAAAAGTGAAAATCAGTATCTAGATACATTGGTGGTTTTTCCCATATTGGGTTTCCACATTAAAATCTTGTGTCTCTTGTGTTCTTAATTGCTATCTTAATCATACATCAATGCTGATGAATATCTAAAAGATAATTTTGCTAATACTTTCTGCATCTTCAAAGTTACTGCAATCTATTTACCGAGTACTAAAACAGATAACATTTTTAAGATATCCTAAGGGATGTGGAAAGAATTAATTGTAAAGTGTTTTATGGTTGACTGATTGACCCCCCCCTCTTAGTCACTTCATCCATATTCCATCAGATTCACCCCCTTCTCTCAATTATCTCTTGGGACTATTCCTAATAATTGGTATCAAAGCCAAGTTCCTCAGAGAGAAATTTTAATAGATTGAGGTTAATTAGATGGTAAACTTGAGAAAAGAAAGTCCTAAGTTTGATGGACAAAATTATGTTGACTGGAAGAACAAGATGGTGACACATTTACAATGCATTGCTTTTGAAGTTTTTGAGGTGGCTATCAAAGAAGTCAAGATCCCTTCTTTAGAAGATCTTACAAAGGATGATGCTACTGACAAGCATAAGGAATTTTTCCATCAAAATACAATAGCCAAAGAAGCCCTTATCAATGACTTATCTAATAGTGATTTTTTCAGAGATAAAGAAAGTAGACACAAGTTACAAGATATGGAAGCACCTAGAAGATATGTTTGAGGGAGATACACAAGAAAAGAATGTTCATAGAAAGACATGGAAGAAAAGATACAATGCATTAGAGATGCTACATAAACAAGACATCTGATCTTACAACCAAAGGATTAATGAAAAAATGGTAGAGAGATCTCAGAGGCATTGTGGATAAGTTGATGAATACTCTTACAACAAAGTATGAAAAAAGATCAACATCCTTGATGAGACCATGCAGCTTACAACAAATTTCAAGAGAGAGACCCTGATCAACAAGATTTCATCTTTTGAGATTTCAAGATTGAAGATAGAACCTAAAATTGAGACAACCTTCAAAGCATCAGTCCATGGTAAGAAATCCATAAACACTTATGGTAATTTTGATGATGATGATGATGATGAAGAGAAAGCACTAGATGATTTCATTTCTATGATTTCTAATAGAGAAAAGAAAGGAAAAGGAAAATATGAAGGTCAATTTCCATTCAAATACTTTTCATGTAATAAGATTGGTCACTTTGCATCTATGTATCATAAAAGAGTTAAGAAGTTCAAGAATAACTACAAGACTAAGTATACAAAGGAATGTTACTATGCCAGAGATGGAGTATTAGATGATGATTTAGCTAAAGATGAAATTGGATTCATTTCTATTATGGAGAAAATCTATGATGAGATGTATCGTGAAGATGAGAAAAAGGAACAAGAGCTACGATTAATTTCACAAGAAAACATAAGGATAGATTGGATTATAGATAATGGTTGTTCATATCACATGAAAGGTGATAAAGATAGATTTGTTCATCTAGACAAATACAAATGTGGAATAGTTATATTTGGAGATAACACTCCTAAACCAATGATTGGTAGAGGATCTATCACATTGGATGGAAAGAACAACACTGATGATGTTCTCTATGTAGATGGTTTGCTTCATAACCTTCTTAGTGTTGGGTAGTTACTTGAAAAAGGTTATCAATTGGAGTTCAAAGACAAAAAGTGCATCATTGACAACAAGGATGGTTTTATGATTGCATAAGGTTCAAAGACTAAAGGTAATATTTTTCACCTTAATTTAGAAGCAATTTTTTTTGTTGCTAAAGTTGATAACAGTTAGCTATGGCATTAAAGACTATTTCATATCAATTTTGATAACATAGTAATGATAAGAAATGTGAAAGTAGTAAGAGATATACCTAGCATAGAAAAGCTAGTTGATACTATTTACAAGGAATGTGTGATGGGAAAGCATGTGAGGAATTCATTCAGAAGCAAGCATAATTCAGTAGAGAACTATTGGAAATTTGGCTGAGTTGGTTATATAGATGTTGTCATTATGGTAACATATGATCTACATGAAGATCACATAGGTCATAGAGCTAGTACGTCAAAGCGCAATGCAAATTGTCTAAGTATGAGACAATATGTTTTTGCCAGTGAACCTGAAGATAGTTTTGATTTGTGATGTTGATTGGAGTAAGTTTAGTGCTTGTGTACTTGAACATAGACACTATGGTGACTATTGAAGACTCACCTCAGAGTGCAAGTCAGTATGACATGTACGAAAGAAGTTATGACAGTTTTACTAAAGACAGTGTTAAGTCGACATGACAAAATTTGAAGACAGAATTGATAAAGAATTAAGGGATTATTTTGTTTATCAAAATAATGACTTAAAAATATAAAGGGATGACATCCTAGATGTTAACCCTTGGATAAATATATTTAGTAATATGATAGCTGACTGGAAAGTTATTAATCTTAGTAACTTGTATAAAGATATGTAAAAATGTAATGTAAAGTAGAGAAGAAAGAGTAATGAATATGTGAATGTAATAGCGAAAGTGAAGAGATATTGATGCAAGAAGTATAAGGTTATGTACCTTGACCTATTCTTGTAATCAGTGAATATTGTATATTACTTGTTTGGGTAGTGGGCTCATTTGGTAATCACATTTTGTACTGCCAACTCCTAATATGATTGAGGCTTCTAACAAGGCCTATAGTCCCTTAATTGGGACTGAGACACTATATGCATGTAATAGACTCCTAATAGGGTCAACATCCTTAACATGATACATTTTATTAGTGGATCTTTGTGGGTACCATCCCCACTGGGGTTTTCCCTTGGCCAAGTTTTCCTCGAGAACAAATAATGTGTTATGAGTTCTTTAATTTTATTGCTATGCATGTTATTTAGCTTTCTATGTTATGCATGTGTTAAGATAATCTATTATATCCATAATTGGGCAAAAGTAAAAGTTTGTAGAATATTGATTCACCCCCCCTCTCAGTATTGCCTATTTCTAACAATTGGTATCAAAGCTTAGTTACTCGGAAAAGAATCATTCAAGGAAAGCCTAGCAACTTGAGTAAGATCTCTATGAATATCTATCAGCTACAAAAGAATCTTGAAGAAGCTCTTGAACAGATTGATATGCTTACTAAAGAAAGAGATACTCTGAAAGGAAAATATGATGATGCAAATAACCTCATTGAGAAACTGAAAAACAAGTTGGAAGATCTAAAATCTAAAAAGGAATTCGATATTCACATTGAAGATTGTGATGACAACTTAGAAAAAGAAAATGAGATCCTTAAACATGAACTGAAGATAGAAAACCTGAAGCTAAGTTTGAAAGATGGAAATAGCAAGAATGAAGAAAATTTGAAATCAGAGAATGCAAATCTTAAGCTTGAAAATGAAGGGCTAAAATCTAAACTTGGTAAAGTAACATTTGAACTTGAGAAAGTCAATTTCCAGTATGTTGAACATGAGAAATACAATACAATTGTGAAAGGAGAACTGACTCAATCTAAGCAGTGGCTTGAAAGACTATATTCAACAAATGAGAAGATTGATGAACACATATCTTATCAAAAACCATTCTATGATACAACTAGTCTTGGATTCAACACTTTTAAAGAAAATGAAGAAAGCAAGGAACCAGATCTAAAAATATCTGAAAGCATAGATGAGAAGAAGTATTATGAGATTAACAAATCTGATGATACACCTAAGGAATAAGAACCACCTAAGAAAGAGGAATCATCTAAAGCTATGCAAAGATAATTCAAAGGTAGATGTTTTTCTTGTAATACTATTGGTCATATGAAGAGAGATTGCACAGGTAAGCAATTTAAACCTATTAATGGTTATTTTATAATTGTCATGGTTTTGGACATAGAGCTATTGAATGCAGAAAACCTAAATTTGTTGAGAATTGTATGCACCCTAAAATGGTCGCTTAGACTTTGGGCCCCCATTCAACAATTTATCAAATCTCTAAATCAATATTTTCAAATATCAACATTTTTCAATTATATCGATTTCCTTGATCAAGTCCTATTTTATCATTTTCAATTATTTGCCTTGGGCTAACCATTTTATCCTAAGTCTTTATTTAATTAAAAGGAATATTTCCTCCCCTTTTAAATAAAAATCCCCCACTTTTCCTCTTATCCTAAGTTGCACAAATAAAATATTATTCTTATTTTATAAAAAGGAGAAAAGAACTTTTTGTCTTATATGGACACAAAAGTCAACTCTTATTTTCTCATTGGAGGATATTTGCGGACATGGGTTGCTCCTCTTTCAAACTCCACCCTTGATTAAATCTTTTTCCTCTTAATCTCCATGGTCCATTCTTTCTCATTTTCTATAAAAGAAGAGTTCTCTTCTTCATTTGCATATCAATCCTTTTATGCTAATGTTATGCTGAAGGTTTTCTAGGTCACTTTGGAGATTTTGAATATTTGGATCATTCTTGGCTTACATTTTACATGCTTTCATAGTTTATCTCTTGCATTCTAGTTCCATTATCATGCACTCATAGTATATATTTCCTTTATGCTTTAGATTACTTCATCTAGTCTAAGAAGGAAGGATTTGTAACACTTGCATCTTTCCTTTCATATTTCAGTTTGTACTTTCATTTCCATAGCTTAGCTTGCACCTCTCATTTCTAGCTTGCATATTCATCTTAATCTAGTTTGCATTTGCATTTCATAGCGATTCTTGGGGATATTGGCATTCTTTCCCCTGTCTTCATTGAATCTCCCATTGTGTGGTTGACTAGCAAGGTCATAAGCTTAGTAGCTCTAGCTGAGAGCAATCTTAAAATCCTTGCAACTCCATTCATAGGGAGCTCTAGGTCACTTTCTCAAGGTTTCCCATTCATGGATTCCTTCAGAATTAATGACTTAGAGAAGTGGACTATTTGAGGTGTAGATTTTTGGCGCCCACCATGGTGCAGACCATTATTGTTTTGTCCTTAATTTTCTGCATTTCCATCAAATTTTCATCAATCTTTAGCTTCATTTTTGGCTCTCTAGTTTTTTAGTCTCAGATTATCATGCGAGAGTTTACCAGTATCATGCAATAGTTTCTGTATGGTGGTGTGATACTTTGCTAGTTAAAGTATCATGCTATTTGAGACATTCTATCACACTGTTTAGAACATTATGTCACCTACAAGTACAGTAAAGTATCACCAAGAAATATATTATTGCCCCAGTATACTGTAAAGTATTGTGCAATATTTTTGGTGACTGTACTATCACCTATACCCAGTAGTGAGTTGTTTCTTGGTTCTTTCTTGCCGAGTTTTGATCTAGTTAGCTTGCTAGTTTAGTTTGTTGTGGTTAGTCAGATTTCATTTGCAGATTTCATTTGGATTTGGATTTTTCTAACCATTGTGGGGCTAACAAGTTGTGCTTGTAGGTGCTCTCATTGCTTGATTATTTTCTTAAAATAATGCATGTCAAAGCTTCAAATGCACAAGGGCTGCTAATGGTTTTTGTAGGGCTACCCAAAGCATAAGAACCCAATCAAGTGTTTGTTGTTTATTTCATTTCAAGTGTGGCAATTACTAGTTGTTTCCTTTCATAGGAAATAATATCTTGTTGTAGGAATTCTTGGGTGGTAGGAGAAGTATGCTCTTCACCCTTGTGGTGAACTAGAAAATCTTGACCCATCTTTAGATTTTGAAAGCAAGAGGGTAATTGAACATTTGCTTTGTGTGTTTAGGAGAAAACTTTGAGATAGGGGAGTATGCTCTTCACCCTTGTGGTGAAACAAAAACCTTGAACCTCATAAGTTGATCCACTCTTTGTTTAGATCTTTAGGATCCTTTAATGGGCTTGCTCTTGAGCAATCAAGAGGAATGACCCAAGTGGGGACAAGCCTTTTTCCAGCTATTCCAACCCACTATAAACTCAAGGCTATTGAGGAAAAAAAACCTTGGTAGACATAGTACTTGTCTTCGCTTGATGTGAGTACTTGTGGGATTGTGACCATGAGGAAAATATTGAGCAAGAATGCTTAAGGTACTCTTGTCACCACGAGGTTCGTTACTTTCTGCAAGGTAAGGAGTCCCTTTAGGGAGCAAGAGGGGTATTATGAATGAAAGCCCTTATTAAGAACCATAGATAGAGGCCACCCTATTTTTCCACTTAGCTTCTTGGTGCAAGGATTGATCCAAGTGGAACAACATGGATCAGCCCAAGATTACTCACCATCTGTGTTTCTTTGGTTGTGTCATTGGCACTTCCATGACAAAGCCAATATCTATTGTGGGCAACCACTTTATGTGAGGCAATGGAGCATCAAGTGTGGGCCAAGTTGTTAAGTATTGAGCCATTATCTTTTTAGGCTAGAAAGTGCTTGAAGTGTTCTCGTTGTAATATATGCATGTAAATGTTCTTAAACAACAAACATCACGGTAGTGTTCATAGGATTTTTCAATTTTGATATCACAATTTCTAGTCTTGGAAAGGTTTATTTTGCCCTTGTTTGAAGTGGTTGAAGACATGTTTTATCACCTACTATTTGCAAACCTATCAATTTACTCTTGTCACTATGATTGAGATAAAAAAAACCAACCCTCAAACTAAAATTTGGATCAAATTGCTCTTAAAATTGAGATTTTTAGCACTCATTGGTCAAGAATCATACGACACTGGAACAGTATCGCTCCTTGTCTTGGAAAATATCGTGTGATAGTTTGCCACTGGAAGACTATTGCACTGCTTGCCTGGAAAGTATCGCTCGGGCTGTTTGGAAATATCGCCCTGATTAACACAAAATATCACCTGGTCTGAAACTGTTGCCTTGTTAGCCTAGAAACTATCACCCATAATATTTTTGTTGTATGCCTAATTTATGCATTTTTTAGCCCTCTCTTAGTTGACTAGATTTTAGTAAGTTTCATACCCTACAACTGAAAGCTTGTTTATACCTCAGGTTTTTCACTCTAGACATCTTGAGTTAGTAACCTTTGACTTCACCAAAGATTTTTCTTGTCATTAGTAAGTTAGGAATCAATCTTCTTGACAAGACTCACCTTTAGATCTCTTGATTGCACACTTGGAGAGTTTGAGTACTCTTTTGTCCAAATCCATCTTCATATAAATTCAATTTCAATATATTTTGGTTAAATCATCCTCCTGATCCATATGTGCTAGGATACTAGAATCCTTTTGTTATGCACCACTGTGGCAGTGTTGATATATACCTTTTGTCAAAATTTCTGCTTTCATCATCTCTCTTTTGGACAATTGAATATTTTCACTATCCTAGTTTCACAATTAGTGATTCATAAGGTTATCTTCTCACTATTTGTCATTTCTTTCATGTCAGTTACAACAAGATACCAAGTGGGTCAAGGAAAACAACCTCAAGTAGTTTTTGAATAATTACCTTTGGTCCAAACTTGTCAAAAGTGAAAGGGGAAGGAACCCATCTTCAATCAATCTCCTAGGAGTGTTTCAAAAGTTTGGTTTGAGCCTAAGAGAAGCCTTAGTTAGTTGATTACTTCTTTACCATCCCCTTAATCAAATATTGACATGAGTTACACTTTGACTAGGAGACAAAGAGAAGCAATGGATCAAACTCTTGATGACATTTTTCAAAGACATAGGGGTAACATGTCATTTGATGATGACAATCAACCTAAATCACCCCCTATTCACTCTAGATATCTAGATGCTCATCAACAAGCTGAAAGACACTATGCACAAGCTCACCAAGATGCACGGTCACAACATGAAGACCAAAACAACCAATCTTGTGATTCTCATGTGAATGCAGCTAACTTGTTCAATCATTCAAGGCCAAGCTCTCCACTAAAAACAACCTCAAGATATACAAGTGAGAGGCTAAAAAGAATTGAGTGAGAAAAACAAGCCTTCTTGAATGAACAAGCTGCAAAAGAAGAAAAATTTAGGCTCCTAGAAGAGGAACAATGAGCCTTATTAGACATAGAGAGAAGAGCCACACAAGAAGAACAAGATAGGCTCCTAGCTCAACAACTTAATGCCCAATTCAATAATAGGGGTACCAACAGTGGAAACAACTCTCCACCCTCTACTCCCTCAAGAACCACAAGAAGTAGAATGCGGTTAAGGACTCCTTCAAGATCTCCTAGTCCTAGAGGAAGAAGAATTTCACAACATTGGAGAAGAACAACTCCTAAGAACTCAAGACAACCCTCCCAATGAGCTCATCATGGCTCTCAACATGGAGGAAGTAGTGCAAGTTTTGATGATCAAGATTTTATGAGAATGCAACAAGAACCACTATTCCAACAATATGTGGAAAATTACCTTGATCAAAATAAGGATAAGTTCCTAGAGAACTTGATTAATAAAGGTGTGAGGGTTCCTTATAACTTTGATGTGGATAGGAGAATCAAGAAACAGAGCCCCTCACAAGAAGAAGAAATTAAGAAAATCAAGAAAATGATGGAGAAAATGATGACTCCTAAGAGTTCCTTCAACCTTGACTCTATTTTTCCTAATCCTTTTGATAGGAGTGTCAGCATAAAGGATTTTCCTAGGAAAATTGAATTTCCCCAATATGACAAATATGATAGTAATGGTGACCCACATGATCACGTGTGTCAGTTTTATACCATAAGTTTTGAATTCCACCATGAAGATTCCTATCTGATGAGATTATTCCCAAGGATTATACAAGGTCAAGCTATGGAGTGGTTTACCAACATAACCCCTCCCGTAAAAATTTTTAAAGAGTTGGTCCATAGATTTGTGCAACATTTTTCCTACAACTTATCAAGATCAGTCACCATGCTCAATTTGTGTAATTTGAAATAGAATCAAGGGGAATCCTTTGTTACATTTTTAAAAAGGTGGAGATGGTTGTGCTCTCGATATTCTAGGACAATTCCCAAACATGAGAGAAATTATATCATTGTGAGAAATTTAGTACCTAAGATGTGGTATGAGGTTTGGAAGATGGTCTTTGATTCATTTGACACCATGGTCAAAACCGCATGTAGAATAGAGGATGTCTTAAAAGAGAAAGGTATTTTGACTAAACAAAATAATAATAGCAATAGTCAAAATAATAACCACTCACATAAGGACAAAGGCAAGAATTCACACTGGAATAAAAATAAGAAAGTAGTCAATGACGGAGTTGTGGACTCTTCTCAACCCAAGGATCAAGGTGTCCTTCATTTGTCTAGTACGATTCAAGATATGAAGCTTAACACCTCCTCTAACCAACAAGAGAATAAACAAAGATATCAAGACAAATCCAAAAAGGAAAAGTGACAGTTCACTAAGCTTGGGGACTCTTATGAGGATGTTTTCAAAATTATTATTGATAACAATCTTGCACAACCACAAGATCTAGCAAAATTTTGCATACCAAACATTAAGCCATATTGGTGGAATGAAAAAGCTTACTACATATTTCATAATGGCATTGGACATGACATAGAACACTGTTGGAAAATTAAACATCTCATTCAAGATCTTATTTAAAATGGAAAACTTGAGATTGATGGATTGAAAACCAATGTAGATCACAAAGCATTTAAGGAACCATTGCCTAAATATGATAAGGGGTAAACCTCTAAACCTAAAGATGGAAAAGCTGCAATCAACTACACCTATACATCTATAGAGAATGTTATCAATATGCTTGAAGTTGTGGATTAAAATGTCAACATGATGTGAAACAAAGATTCTTATAGTCATGATGTGGACTCTCCTCCTATGTTTGATGAATAACCCGTGGTGGTGATTAGAGGTCCTCACTTTCAAAGGTCATCCCAAGCTCTTAATGTTGTCACCAGAAACCAAGGTCAAGGTCCTTTCATCATTAGAGGTCCTAATTCCAACCAGTCTAACAAACCAAAGCAAGTGACATCCAAGAATGTCACCACTAAGTCAGCAATCAATCCAAAAATGAGCTACAATCTTGTTGATTACTTACAAAGAACACTAGGTCAAATCTCAATTTTTGAGCTCCTATATTTGTCTCCAAGACATAAGCATGTCCTTGAAGATGCTTTGCATATAGCCAATGTCCCTAACAACATAGATATTGATCAATTCCAAAACATGGCAAATCACCTTGCCAGTCTACATTACCTCACATTCTTAGAAGAAGATGACAAAGCCTTGAGCCATCTGCATAATCTTTCCCTTCACATTGAAGTAATGATTCACAAGACCCATGTTAGGCATGTGTTGATTGATGGGGGTGCTAGGCTCAATATCCGTTCCTTGAGTTTGTTGAAATAACTAGGTTACTCATAGCAAGTTATTGATACTGGTAAGAAAATAACCATCAAAGCCTATGATGAGGCAAATAGAAGCTCCAAAGGATTGGTCATCCTTTTTGTTAGGATTGGCCCCATTGAAAAGGACATTTTGTTCCAAATTGTTGATGCTGGTCCTTTAGCCTATAATATTCTTCTTAGTAGACCGTGGATCCATGACATGCAAGTGGTGTCATCATCCTACCACCAATGTGTCAAGTTCCCGTATAATGGAGTAGAAGTTTGTATACCAGGGGATAGCACATTATCTGTTAATGCAATTTCAGTAGGGAGCCATCTTCCTCTTAATCAGGAAGCAAAACATTTTGATGCAACTTTGGCACAATGTCAGAGTAAGTTGAAAACCATAGACCTTGGTATGGGTGGTTATCACATTAACTTCTTCACAAAGCTACTAGTCTCACCTAGGTCCTATGGTAAACCTTCACAAGAGATGCATCCCTCGTCTTCAGTAATGACTCTATTTGATACATTTGTAGAGTCTTCAATACCCATTCAGGATGAAAAAGAGGAAAAATAAAAGCATAATGAAAATTTTTCTCCATCTGCTAAGACTTATGGGAGAGGATATAATTTGGCCAAAAATATGGGTTACCTAGGTCATGGTCCTCTAAGTCATAAACTAGATGCTAAGGCTAAACCACTTAATCATGCTCTTTTTGGACATAGATCTAAGACAACACTTGGCCTAGGTTTTGAAATTTAGAACAAGAAAGTTACCCCTATCCTAGTTGTGATGAATAGTGATGATGAATACATACCTTATTTGCAAAAATTAATAAGATAGGTGTGAAGATTGGGTCCCTTCCACCAATCTCCTTTGGGGAGATTTAGATGCTTGAGTTAACAACCTAATAGTTTCAAAACTAGAACAGGAACAATCCACTATTGAAGATCATGTTGAGGATCCTATTCAATACACAAATGGCATTCAAGAGGGTGTTACCCTTGGTGACATCAATGCTTCTATGTCAAGGCCTAAAAAATATGGTTGGCGTAAACATCCTAGTCGGGATTCAGATACAGACTCACATGAGTATGAGTGAGAGACTCTTTCTGATTGTTCTATAGTTGATATGGACATTGCTATTGTCCATACCTATAGTTCCCAATCCAAGGTAGCTAACAAGTCTAGTGTAGGATTAGAAGATTTGAATCCATGAGTCGCTTTAGTGGATGATGCTTCACTTAGTAGGATAAGTCCTAACTTGGGTACCTTAGAGGGATACTTGATAGATCCTAACTCTGTAATCACCAGAGATGATACCATTCACATACATAATATTGAACCAGTCATTGACCTACCCCTTGCCAATCCTCACTTAATTGATTGGACTTAGTGCTATCAAGAGCCTCAACTCCTAACTTTTCGAAATGACTATGAGATAGCATGCTACCTAAATGCTCTTGAACCTATAGTCTCTTCCATGAATGAACCAACTACAAGTATGATAGAATCATATATCAAGTACCTTAGTTGCAAAATAAAAAGAAAAGAAACAAAAAATAGGAGTTTTGATGGTGAAAACCACTATGTGGTGGTGTCAAAACCTAAAAAAGTAAAAATAAAGGACATATCCAAGGGTGAAAACCTCTCTGAGGAACCTAAGGATGAGGTACTTGATCATCTTACAAGCTATTTTTAGGATAGGTCTTCAATACTTGTTGAGCCTACATAGCTAGTTAATCTGAATACACTAGAGGCTCCATAAATTATGCATTTAGCTCAGTCTCTATCAACATAAGAAAAAGAGGCATATACCAAGTTCCTACAAAGAAAGAAAATTAAATTTTCTTGGACTTATTCAGACATGCCAGGATTGGACACTAGTCTCATTATGCATCACTTGTCTATAGCTCTAGGTATCAAACTAGTAAAACAAAAATTAAGGAAAATGCATCCTCACATAGCTCTCCTTGTCAAAGCTGAATTAGAGAAACTCCTCAATGCAGGATTCATAAGAGCCATTGATTATGCCAAATGGATATCTAGTATTGTACCAGTTTCAAAACATGAGAAGTCCATTTGTGTTTGCACGGACTTTAGAGATCTTAATAAAGCATGCCCAAAGGATGATTTTCCACTTCCAAACATACACATGATAGTGGCCATGACCACGGGCTATGAGATCTATTCTTTGATGGATGGCTTTTCTGGGTATAATTAAATCAAAATAGCTCCTGAAGACCAAGAGAAAACTGCATTCACTTGTGCATGGGGAACTTATTGCTAGAACGTCATGCCATTTGGATTAAAAAATACCTGAGCTACATATGAAAGATCTATGACTACTATCTTCCATGACATGATGCATAAGAATATGGAAGACTATGTGGATGACACCTTGGCAAAATCCAAGAAAAGGGATACACACCTTGCTGATTTAGAAGTAATTCTAGATCGTATGGAATAGTGTCAACTCAGATTAAATCCGAAAAAAGTGTGCATTTGGAGTTACCTTTGGAAAAATCTTAGGATTTATCATTTCAGCTAAAGGAATAGAGGTGGACCTAGAAAAATTTCAAGCAATAATGGATATGCCACCTCCCACAAACATTTGTCAAATGAGGAGTCTTCAAGGATGCCTTCAGTCTATATGGAGGTTTATTTCACAAGTGGCTGATAGGGCTCAACCCTTTAATAAGACTTTGCATAAAGGGGTTAAATGTGTCTGGAATAAGGAATGTTAGCAAAGCATGGATCAAATCAAATAGTACTTGGCTAATCCTCCAATCTTAATGCCTCCTATCCTAAGAAAACCACTTATATTATATGTCTTAGCAATAGAATCTTCCCTGGGGGCATTATTGGATCAATTTGATGATACTAGAAAAGAAAGAGCCATATATTATATCAGTCATACTCTTGTCTCATATGAGGTCAACTACATTAGTATTGAAAAATCTTGCCTAGCGGTGGTGTCTGCTTCCCAAAAGTTGTGACATTACATGCTAGCACATACAATACACCCCATTGCAAAAATTGATCCTCTAAAATACTTCCTTGGTAAGGCTACTCTCATGGGTAGACTTGCTAAATGGATGATGGTTCTTTCAAAATTTGACATAGAATATGTTGAGTGTAATGTTATAAAAGGACAAGCCATTGAAGACCAATTGGTTGATTTTCCAATTAGAGATAAAGCACCAGTTCAAGTTGAGTTTCTAGATGAGTGCATAATATACATGACTACAAGAACATGAAAGATGTTCTTTGATGGTTCTTTCATGCAAAATGGTTCAGGCCCAGGAGTGTTGTTTGTTTCACCTCATGGGTACACAATTCCTAAGTCCTACAAACTATTTTTCCCATGAACAAATAACATTGTTGAGTATGAAGCCTTGACAAATGGACTAAAAATGGCTATAGAATGGGGAATTATAGAGCTTCATATTTATGGGGATTTGCAATTGATAGTCAACCAAGTTAATGAAGAATACCAAACCAAAGATGAAAAACTAGTACCCTATAAGAAAATGGTTGATTCATTGCGACGATACTTCACCTTTGTTACATTTCAAAAAATCTCTATAGCAAAAAATAAAGCAACTGATGCTATGGCTACAATAGCTTCACTTCATCAGCTAGAACAACATGAGTCCAGATTTGAGTTCTTGGTGGAAGAGCTACGTTACCCTATCTATGACTCCCAAGAAAGCCAAGTTGTTTGCACCCTTATTAGACATGAATCATCTTGCTATGGTGCCATTTATTCATATCTTTGTGATGCTACTATTTCTAAAACCTTCAATCATTCTAAAAAAACAAACCTAACTCAAAATACCTCTTGCCACACCCTTATCTCTGGTGATCTATATAGGATGAGTTTAGATGGGACACTTCTTAGGTGTTTAGAAAAGGATGAGTCCAACCAAGCATTAGGTGAAATTCATGTGGGCATTTGTGGAGGACATTCTAATGGTCTTGCCATGGCCTAACGGTTGCTTAGGGTAGGCTACTATTGGCCTACCATGTCGACAGATGTAGTAGCTTTTGCCAAATCTTGTGAAAAGTGTCAAAAACATGGAAACTTGATACATGCTCTAGGCAGGGAGGTTATTCCTTCTATTTCTCATTGGCCATTTCAGCGCTGGGCCTTTGACCTTGTTGGGAAGATTCATCCCAACACATCAGGTGGACACAAATTTATTATCACTACTACTGATTACTTTACCAAATGGGTAGAAGCTGTCCCACTTTTTGTTGCCTCAGACAAGATAGTTTCTTTGTTTATTTTGAACCATATCATCTGTCAGTATGGGGTGCCTTTTGAGATAATCATTGATAATAGGGGTCAGTTTAAAAAAAAGGACCTTAAACATCTCTACAAGAAAGATAAAATAACATTGGTCCTGTATTTACTTCCCGCAAGGAAATGGACAAGCAGAGGCTTCAAATAAGACCATTTTCAAAATCCTCCATAGAACAATGCACAAGAATGGTAGACATTGGCACCTATAGATAAATTTGGCCTTGTGGGCCTATAGAATGAGTATTCATACTCCAATAGGGGCTACACCTTTTTCCCTCACTTATTGTGCTGAAGCAATGTTACCTTTAGAGGTAGAGATCCCTTCACTTAGAGTCTGTCTCAAAGGTTTAGTGATAGATGAAGACTACCATGCCATGAGGTTGCAGGAACTAGAACTTCTAGATGAAAAGTTTAAAGCATCTTTTGATCACATGAGAGTTTACCAAAAGTGTATGTCCAAAGTGTTCAACAAGAAGCTTCACCCTAGAGAATTTCAAGTGGGGGATCTTGTCTTGAGAGAAAAACCTAAGAACCAACAACATAGAGAACAAAAAGGGAAGTTCGAACCTAATTGGCTTGGACCATACATTATTATTGCTGCTTTTGGTATAGGTGCTTACTTAATATTTGATGAAAAGGGAGAGTAGCTCCTTGATCCTATCAATGTGTTGCACCTAAAGAAGTTCTATTCATGATGCCTATTCAGTCTGGGAGCATCTTTTGTACATACTTATTGATCCTAAAAAAATTCCAAAAAAATTCATATATGATGCTGAAAAAATGCTAAAAAGCATATAAAGTCATGGAAAAATACAATATAATTGAAATTTAAAAAAAAAAAAAAAAATAGAAAAGGTGCCTTGGTGAAAACCTGGAAATAGGCACCTTGGTAGCAAAAATACAAAAAAATTGAAAAAATAAAAAAAATCTCCAAGTGGTGAGAACCTGGAAACAGGTGCTACTTGAGGCCTTTGCACCCTTGTTTCTTAGCATGCATCCTCAATGCTTAGCCTTTCTCCATCATGCCTTGACCTTGTTGCCTTGGTTTGGAATTGGTCTTTGTCTTTGTCTAGGGGGCATAACTATGTTAGCTTTGGTCTCTAGGATGCGTTATTCTTTAGGACATCTTGCAAATGGTGTTTTTCAACACCACCCAAAACTATGTTTTTCAACACTACCCTAGCATCAAGCGTTTCTCAACACTTAACAAATATCTTGCCTACAGTCTAGCATGATATGATATTTCTCATTCATAGATGTGATACTCAAAGTTTGACTCTATGACCTACACACACACACACTTAAACACTTCACTCACTGAGACTTGTTTGAATTTGTTTTCCTTGTGTGTTGTCTATGATGATTTCTTTGATGAATGTTCTCTCCCTATGATAGTTTTCGATGATGCATAGCTAGAAGACTGAGGACTTGAGGACATGTTTTATTGCTTTTTCTTCTTGTGGGTATATTTTGTTGGTCCTAATTGTCATTAGCATTTATGCTTGATCCACTTGACACTTAGGACCTGCAAAGTATTATCCTTGACCGATTTTGCAAATGCATACTTCTAGCCATCTTGACTTTCCTTGTGTCTCGATGTGATTATAATCTTTCTATATAAAACTTAGATAATCTCACTGCACTAGTCATCTTGACCTACATGTCTTTGATGCTTAGGTGGGATTCCCACATATCTATCTGATATAGATCATATTCAGATTCACATAGTCATACTAGTGTGTATTGTATGATCTTACGATCCTACCAATAATGCTCAATGATGAATATTAGAGTCTAATGACTTTGTGACCTTGCAAGTAAACCACTTTTCATAGTAGCTTGCATTTTTAGGTTCATGTTAGTTTAGTTTTGCATCTTGCATATGGAGAGAGCTCTCCTTTCATCTTTTGTGGACTTGTCGGTCCACTACACTCACCTTTTTCCTTTTCTTGATCATGTCTTTCACTCCTTGTCTTTCACATCACATCCTTTTCCTATCATCACAAGGGGTTAATCTTAGTATTTTGACCTTATATAGCATTTTGACTTTTTGACCAAATTTTCAAAACACCTCGAAATAGCATGAAAATTGCACCTCTACCTAATTTCAATGCCCTAGATCCATTTTTGGACTCAAAATTGAAATCCAAGTTAATCTTGATAGTCAAAATTGCATTTCAAAATTTCACCCTCTTCTGCGCAGTTGGCTGACCATTTGATGCCTGATCCTTCGATCTTTGTTGGGGCACCTTCATTTCTTCACCCCCATCTCTTCCAAACTCCTAGTCTATCATTCATTTTCATTCACTTCATCTCTCTAAGGTTTGACTTCATTTTTATCCTATATCTTTCTCAGTAAAACCTAGTCAACCTAGGGCATATCTTCACTGCTTGATGGTTATCCTATCATCCTTCACCTTCGATTGTGATTTCTAGTGACTTGATCAAGTTTATCAATTTACTATTTCTCCTCTACCTAATTTTGATTTTGATTCTGATGGGGTAGTACCTATCAACTTCAATCTTTGATTCAACTTTATCATTCAATTCAACCTGAGATTCTTATTTTGAGACTTGATTATCACTTAACAACAATGGTGTTGATCTTGTCTTTTGATTCTTATCTCTTATTTTGAGACTTGACTATCACTTAACAACAATGGTGTTGGTCTTGTCTTTTAGTTGGTTTATTTTTGTCCTAGCGTGTTCCCAGAATGATCACACCTCTGGATTATTTTATGATCCCAAATCGATCTCACATTTCAATCCTTCTTTGACCACATGTGCTCCAAGAATGATCACACATTAGTCAAAGAGGGGAAAATGTATGCACCCTAAAATGATCCCCTAGACTTTGGGCCCCCATTCAGCAATTTATCAAATCCCTAAATCAATATTTTCAAAAATCAACATTTTTCAATTATATCAATTTCCTTGATCAAGTCCTATTTTATCATTTTTGATTATTTGCCTTGGGCTAACCATTTTATCCTAAGTATTTATTTAATTAAAAGGAATATTTCCTCCCCTTTTAAATAAAAATCTCTCATTTTTCCTCTTATCCTAAGTTGCACAAATAAAGCATTATTCTTATTTTATAAAAAGGAGAAAAACACTTTTTGTCTTATATGGACACAAAAGTCAACTCTTATTTTCTCATTGGAGGATATTTGTGCACATGAATTTATCCTCTTTCAAACTCCACCCTTGATTAAATCTTTTGCTTCTCAATCTCCATGGTCCATTCTTTCTCATTTTCTATAAAAGAAGAGCACTCTTCTTCATTTGCATATCAGTCTTTTTATGCTAATGTTATGATGCGGGTTTTCTAGGTCACTTTGGAAATTTTGAAGATTTGGAGCATTCTTGGCTTACATTTTACATGCTTTCATAGTTTATCTCTTCCATTCTAGTTCCATTATCATGGCACTCATAGTATATATTTCCTTTATGCTTTAGATTACTTCATCTAGTCTAAGTAGGAAGGATTTGTAATACTTGCATCTTTCCTTTCATAGTTTAGTTTGTACTTTCATTTCCATAGCTTAGCTTGCACCTCTCATTTCTAGCTTGCATATTCATCTTAATCTAGTTTGCATTTGCATTTCATAGTGATTCTTGGGGATATTGGCATTCTTTCCCTTGTTTTCATTGAATCTCCCATTGTGTGGTTGACTAGCAAGGTCATAAGCTTAAAATCTCTAGCTGAGAGAAATCTTAAAATCCTTGCAACTCCATTCATAGGGAGCTCTAGGTCTCTTTCTCAAGGTTTTCCATTCTTGGATTCCCTTGGAAGTAATGACTTAGAGAAGTGCACTATTTGAGGTGTACAAGAATAACAATAATAGTAGGAAGTTTAGAAATACTAACCATGTAGATAAGAAACCTACTGAGGATATGAATGGAAGAAATGGAGTAGTCTGGTATAGATGCAACAAGGTTGGACACATTGCTAGAAATTGCAGATCATAGATCAATCATTCTAGACCAAGATATGGAAACAATGGAATATTTTTTGAGGTATGTAACAAGATTGGACACACAACAAGGTTTTGTATAATGAACAATAGAGTTTTTCATACCAATCCTAACCCTAGAAGTCATATAAGAAGAAATGAAGATGTAAGCAATAGTCAGAAAGGATGCTGTAGTAACTCAGATGAAGTGAATTTTGTTAAAAGCATAGATCAAGGAGACATACTCGGTACTGAAGGTAGTTAGAAAGGTGAAGTATTAAATGGTAAGAGTGAATCTTTACCTGACCCATCTCAAAGTACTTAATCCATGAAAATTATAGTAAAAATAGGAACTTAGATTAGTGTAGAATTTGATATATGATGAATTGAGTCTTGCATAGTTAATGCAAGGTATTATATGATGTTCTAATGCTATGGTTAAGAGCACAAAGAAAAATATTATTTTTTACAAGATCACAAGAAGTTTTAAGTTTTGTAGGTTAACAAAATCAGCTTTTTGGAAAGAAAAGGCAAAATAATTGAATTTGCGATGTTAGATCTAAGTGAGATTCAAACAATAAAAGGTCATGGATGGTATCATCTAATCATAAAAGTGAATAAAATTGTTAAGGAGATCAAAGATAAGTGATTGGAAGTGTTTTGCAAGGATTTGGTGAAGAATTTTTGTGTCAAATCTATGCAAGCCCTAAATCGCATAATCAAGGTATTTTACTTAGTAGATCTTTAAATCAGTTAAGGAACTAGAGGAAATCATTGATATTTCTTTGATTCACAATTTTAGAGATAAGAATAAACCTAAAATGAAAAGGGAACCAGTAGAACCCTTGGAAGATGATCCTAGGTTAGCTTTCTCATCCGTACTAGATGGAGTTTTACATCTAGAGAATGTTAGAAGTTATCTGGGATGTAAACTAGAGACTATCAGTGATAGTGACTTCACAAAGGAATATCAGAAGATCTATAATCAAGACATGTCATTGAAAGTAGGGTTTGAGCATTTGAAAGATAATGGGATCATTAAGTATGCTTTGCAATAGGAATTTTATAATGAAGAATGTACCAAGATAATCCAAAGCAGAATTCACAATGGAAAGTTTTGGTTAGATGATAGAGTGATAGATATCACAGCTGACTTAATTCATGAGGTAACTGGACTATCTAAAACTAGAGCCATTCCTTTGAATGAGGAAAACATTAGTAAAATAGTCATAGACAACACAAATTCATCCTAAAATGGTAGAGGAATAGTAATTAGCAAGATACAGGAAGATGATGTTAGATACTTGTGTAAGATCCTAACAACTAAGTTTTTGAGCTAACTCAAGAGAGGATGACATGGCAGCTTGAATGCTACATGTGGCTTATTTGATGTGTGTTGATAAAGTACAAGTTGACATGTGTGAGATTTTGAGGATACAGTTGTTTGAGAATTTGGAAAAGATAAAGAAGACTAAGTATTCATAATCTAGATTCTCATCTTTAATCACTTATATGTTCTTTCATTTATTGAGAAGATTTCCATTCACCATTTTAAATGATTGGAATGATGGTCAAACTATAATGGAAATGATTAACCAAATGTATAGGAGGCATGCTATTGACAAAGTGAATGAAACTACAGTGTGGGTAATTAAATCATTTCAGAATTTAATGTCTAGCAGATCAAGGATCCCACAGTCTCTTGTGAAGAAGTATAAAAATGAGATATGTTTCATGGTTGATACTAACTTTACTTACATTGAAGTAGTAGAACCTAGAACAAAGTTCATAGACCATCTTGGCTATGAGTTATCTAAGATTGAGACAGAAGAATATGTGAGTAGACTTCTTAAGTGCAAGTTGGATATTCACTGTAACAAGTTTGGAACCTTTGAGGAGAACTTCAACTCCACAAAGACCATCCTTGAAGAGAAGCAATCAAAGAAAAGAGTTGAGAGTACAATCAAGAAAATTGTAAAAGATACAGGGATGACTAAACATGAGTTCTTCGTAGCCAAGAAAACAATAGTAACAGTTACAGATATTGGACAAAAAGAAGTTTTGTCTATTCTACCTCTATCATCAATTGTAGCACAGCAAGGGGAGATAGAAATTAAGGTAAAAGTGGAAGAAATAGAGAAGGATCAAGAAACAAGAATATCCACTAGATCAACCTCCTCCACACCTAGGAAATGAATAAAAGAGATTGCTACTAGACCAGATAAGAGGAAGAAGACATTGGTGCCACTAGTTCAAAGGAAAGTTGCAAAAATCAAAGATGATGAAAGCACTCCTATTAAGAAGAAAACTTAGAAACCTAGAGTTGAGAAGGTTAATGAACAGATTATTCAAGATGGAGACTTTACAAAGATGAACAAATATTATGATCTCTATGATTATGCAAAAAGACTAAATCTAGAAAATGCAGTGGTGAAGCATATGATTTTATCTGAGAAGAAATTTGATACAATTCAGGGTAAGATACCTGATGACTTGTACAAGAAACTTATAAATAGAAAGAAGAGAGCATCAGAACAAGACATAACTATTAGAGAAAAGCTTGTAAGAAAACTTTGTGTTGTGAGAGATGAAGAGCACTTCAATCAAATTATGAAGGATCTAAGTACCCATCTAAGAACCAATAAGAGAACTCTTTAGATTATGGGAGGCAAATATGAAGAAATTAACATAGAAATAGAGCAAGTAATCATTAAGGTTATGACAAAGAATGTTGGAGAATCATCAGTTGTAGCAGAATCCAAAGATCAAGCAGAAGAAGTAGAACAAGAGGACATTCTCTCTCCACAAGCCATAAATTTTGAGGATGAAGTAATGAATGTTGAAGGAACTAAGATCACCTTGGATAGTGATGATAACTTATTCAAGAATCTTGAAAATATTGTTGACAATTTGACTTTTGAAGAGCAGGATAGTACCAAAGAAGAAGAGAAAACATAAACCAAAATTGTAGAACCCAAAGTAACAAAGAAACAAGTACCTATTCCCACTCTAGAAGAAATTGCTCTTACACCTCTGACTGGCAAGAAAAATCAGATTGGTTCTATGATTGAGAATTTGGGAAAGGAAGTAGATGATGATGATTAGATGGAATTGATCACATCTTTGAACTAGATCATCGGAAAGAACAAGAAAGTAAAGAGCCTTGAAGGATGCTTGAAGGAGCTTACTAAGAAGTTACAAGGCATTATTACTACACAAATTGTAGAAGAAAACCCTCTAGAAAGAGCAAAGAAAGTAATGAATACTTTTGATGATGAGTTTACAAATCTATCTGATATAGAAAAGATGAAAGCTCAAGCAGCTTATGAGGCCAAAACACTTTTGGACATTAGTCAGAATATCAAAAATGATGTCAATAACCTTGATATTTTTATGAAGGACTTGAGAAATAATTTAGAAAGAGGAAAATCCATGTACATTCAGTGTAGAAAATTAGAGAACTTGGTAGCAGAGTGTTAGTACCTTGCAAAAAATTTCATGGCTCTAGCAATTTTCCACTAATCTCTACAATCATTTTTGTGTCTCTGGCCTTGAAACCCTTGCAAAAATTCAAAAATGTAGCCATTGCATGAAAAACCCTTTGTTAAGCCTTGGCCCTATTCTAATTTTAAGTTACCTTTACCAGCCACTAAAGTTCCAAATCCACATGTGCTTATTAGAGACCACTTTACCATGTTCACGGTTAAGATTTTTTTTATGTCTCAATGGGGTCCCCTTTAATTCTTCCTAAGTCCTAAGTTTCCCCAGCCGCTTTATTTTCCTAAGTCCCAATCTTTAACTTTCCTATGTTTCAGCTTTCTTTATTTCTTGGGCCTGGTCTCTGACACCATCTCAATCCGATGATTGTCATTAAAGCACATGAAGTTTGTCAGACCTATGTGAAGTCATGACGACTGTTGATCTTATCTTTGTTACATGACATTTCAAATTCTGGGTCCAAGGTGACACCTAAGCATAGTTGGAAGTTCTTCATTGGCCGATGGATTTAACAAAGTGGCATCATCATGCCCAGGTGGGGTCTTGTTGTCAGTTTCCTGAGGATCATGTGGTTGTCACATGATCACATGGAATATTCCATCCCCTTGCGATCATGCGACGACCATTGATTTCAAATATTTCTTGGATGTATCAGTGGGACTTGGTTTCTGGTGTGTCTGTTAGAGGGGTCCTAACGTGCTAGAGCATCAACGCTTGGCATATGTTCTTAAGGATTTTTTTTGACACATGCGATGATGCATCATTCGTCTGATCTTCCAGGCGGGATTTATCTCTTTGTGGGTCCAATGACACGTTGGTACAATTGGCAGTTTGTGATTGGTCCATGAGGTAACATGGTGGCGCTTGTCAGTGGGTCCTGACACTTGCAGTGAATCAATGGTGGGCATAAATTCTTATGAGATGTGTCAGACGTGTGAGATTTTGAGACAACCGTTGATTCTTTTGTGTGACGTAACCTTTTCTTTTAGCGGGTCCATCTACCAGGTATGTTGATTCAGAGTGTTTTGATTAGTCCACATTGTGTGAGCTAGACATGTTGTTAGTCAAGCTCGGTATCTCAATCAGGAGATTCAAGATTGATGGTTGGTGTAAGAGTGCATAGAATCTTCAAAGCCTTTCAGATCTTACGCCAGCCATCTGATCTTCCAGACGGCTTAATGTTCTTAGTGGGGCTATTTTCCAGGTGGTGTGTAGTTGCTCAAATATTATTGGTCGATGTGAGGAGTTAGCATGGTGGGGACATTGTCAGAGAAATTAGTGATGGGGACATAATCTACAGTTGGCATAAGTTCTCATGTGTTTTGTCAGAGCCATGAGATCTTACACCCGCCATCCATTTTCAAAGGCTTAAAGCGAGTGGGTCCTATGTTAGTGTGATCGAGCATGAACCATGAATGACATGATGACAAGTGGCATATATAGGGCCCAGGTGGGGTCAAAAGGTCTTAGCGGTCCTGATAAAAGTGGTTAGCAGCCCGAAAAATTTTAAAAGTGATCACTCATTCACAAAATGAATTGGCAGAGGTAAAAAGTGTTCTATGAACTGGTGAAAGCCTTTATCACCAGTTCGCTAAATAATGGACTAGGGTTAGTATGTTTCCTTTGTTTGCTTGTTTGTGGGGTTAAACTTGGGTTAGTGTTTTCATTGTGTGAATAGGAAATGCCTTATCGCATGTTTGCTTGAGTTAACCCTGGGCTATCCAATGAGTTAAGCTCATAAGGACCGCGAAAAGAAGAAATCTAATGACTACAACTTAAAGTTGATTGAGGTTTAAATTTTGACTGCTGATTTTCTGTTGGTGCCATGAAGTGACCATTGAAATTCAAATTTGAATTTCCTAAGATGTTTCCAGTGATAGAAAGTACCAAAATTTATGGTTTTAATGGCCGGTTTTGATTTGTTCGGTATCGCCAGTGGTTGTAGTGTGGTCCAAGCTGCCTTGATCAATTATAGGGGGTTTGTACCATGTGGGGATGGATATTTTTGGTGGCTCAAGGCATTTTGTAGGTTTGATCAGATTGGTTTATATGGTGAAATTTATGATTTTCCTGTACTTCTCAGAGACTTTCTCATTCACGAAGATCATCCTCAGATTTGACAGACCTATACTTGGTTTTTCCTCTGAGAGTTTTGATTTTTTTTGTAATTAGGGTTGGTGTAGTTGTTGCAACCCTAACCCTGGCTATCTGAAGCTTGTGGCATCCTAAATTCTTTTGGATTCCAAGGTAGCTACGGGGTATAAATGGAAAAAGTTTTGATTTTGTAAGGGTTCCCTCTTCTATAATTTTGAGGAGAACCAGTTCCATGAAGGGTCCTTTTCCTATAGATTTTCTCTACTTCTCTGCTTATAGGGTGCTCTTTTCTCCTTTGTTGGCTCAAAGAATATGATATGTATTGTAACAGGTTTGTCTTCTATATGAGGATTCAGTATATTCTTACTATTACTAGGCTATCTCCATTTGAATTCTAAATTCATTAATCATACATCAAGGGTGTTTGATTTTTCTATTTGCATTGCCTATGTGTTTGGAAGTGGAGTTGTCTTCTCAGAGATAACTAGTTTAGGGTTAGTGTTCATGTATGCATGAGATGACGTATCAAAGATATGTCATGCTTGTCTTCCAATGGATGTTGGTTAATGTATCATCTATTTATAGGTCTCTCCTAAGGGAAGGGTTAAAATCCTTTGAATGGGTAATAACATACTTGGATACATAGGTGGGTTGTTAAAGTGAGGTTTGGTCATGGTGTGTGATTGATGTTAGGCATCAACACATTGAGTACATTGTCTTCTTGTTTCATAGCTGTTTATTACAATAGGGTATTTGACTCTATGGCCCATTAGACAAGGCACTGGTCTATCAGGGACTTAGGACATCTTAGGGTTCCTTCAACTCATTTTCAAATCATTTACTTTTAGTTCCACCCTTTCCCTTTCATGTTGTTAGTATAGGTCTTTGGTTTTCATACCCATTCTATGCAAGTAGGGCTATTGCATTAAGAATTTTTTTCATTGGGCTATAGGATACCTAAAGGGGTTTGAAGACTATTCCACAATAATCTATCTACAGGCCTACTATTTGTCATGGGGTAAAAGTACAAAGCTGTCACACTTTTATAAAGGAAAAGGTCAACAACACACAAAATTTTTAACTTTAACGACATAAAAATGGTATTTATGTTTAAAATTTGGAGAAGATGTAAACTAATGAAATGTGTAAAAGTGGATAAAGTTTATGCCTATAATTTTTTTAATTTTTTTTGAACAAGAATTCACATAGTTTTTAAAATTTTTAAGTCCATTTTTTACTTGCTGAAAAATGCTGAAAAATGAGGGTCTTGTTCGCACCAAAAAAGTATATGCAAATAATCTTTTTTTCCTTTGATTTCAAAATATGTCATAGATAGAATGTATAGCTAGTGCAGAAAAGAAGAAAAATTAGTTTTCAATTTATATTTTCTCTGATATAACTACTCAAAGTCAAACATACCTGAAATCGACAGTTTTCATCCCGCATCAAATCTACACCATTCAGAAAATAAATTACACTTCTTGAAGATAACTCTCTCCTCTAGTGTTAAATATAATTTTCAATTTTTTTGATAAGCTTTACTATTTTTTTCTATTTTTGAAGCATCTTGTTCTCAAATGTTAAAATACCTACTTGTAGTATTTTGAAATTATAATATATTAGATCTAATTAAAAAAATATGAAAATTATATGATGATAATCTTGACTCTGTGCTCTAAAAAAGGGTACTTTTATATTTGTAAAAAAAATCATTAAATAGAGTAAGAGTTATTCAAACATCACTTTTCTGAAATAATTTTATTTCTTTAGTAATTGTTATAAAACATGCATTTAATAGATATTTCCAATTGGAAAAGGTGAAGAACTTATATAACTTAGCTAGAATGAATCTAGCTAGACCATATGTTGGATAAAAAATAATTTTAGTTAGAAATACTCAAATTCAGCTGTGCTGATAAGTTGTCCTGAAACGTGACACAACTTTGTGCTTTTACCCCATGAGGTGTCTTGAGTGTGCAGATAAGGCAATACCTACCTGAGTGATGTGGAGCTCAAAGAAGAAGGAGGATGTTCTTTATCCTCATCAATTGGTTCTAGTCTCTTGTCAAACTTGAGTGCCTAATTTGAGGATCAAGCCCACCTTTTGATTCAAGTTTGTTCCTATAAGGGAAAGATGCCAACACAGAGGAAGTTCAGATGATGAAAATGAAGCAAGCAAAAATTTAGAATGAGACAAACCTTCTTTTGAGCTCCAATGTGAAGGTATTTGATATTGAGTAGAAAATCCACAAGATTTATGATGAAATGAGAGTTTTGCAAGATGACAAGGATAGGAAGCTGAAGAGATTCACTCTTTTAAGAGAGCACATTTTTATAAACTTGAGCACTATTGAAGGGCAACTGGAAGAATGTCCTTCAGCCAAGACATCTTTTCAGAAGTTTACTTATGAAAATCTCCAAGCATGTGAGATTGCATCTTATGGATTGTACACACTACACAGTGGGGAAAATTCAATTAAGAAATCATGGGGGAAAGAGTTAGAGGCTATGAAGATCAATTTTTTAGATTGTGTTGCAAGCCTACTGACTTTGCAATATTGATTCAAGGTATAACTTTTGTGAACACAATTTTGTAACCCTCCTTACCTTTTTTTTTGTCATTTTTGTCAAAGGGGGAGAGATATATAGAAGAAAATTGATAAGGATACATACTCTTAGGGGGAGTATAGTATATAGAGAGGATTCATGAATTCAAAAGGATAATGTATATATATTTTTTATTATGGCCACAATTTTGAATTTTTTGAGTCTAAGACTTAGCCAATTTTCTCATATCTTGCCACCAATGACAAAGGGGGAGATTGTTGGCAATTTGGCTCAGTTGGTTACATAGATGTTGTCATTATGGAAACATATGATCTACATGAAGATCATATAGGTCAGAGAGCTAGTATGTCAGAGTGCAATGCAAATTGTCTAAGTATGAGATAGTATGTTTTAACTAGTGAACCTGAAGACAGTTTTGATGAGCTAGTTTTGACCAAGATCATACTATGGTGAAAGGTATTTCATTTTGTTTGTTGATGATTATACTAGAATGATGTGGGTTGTGTTCTTAAAATATTGGTTAGAAGCATTTGATAAGTTTAAAATATTCAAAGCTAAGGTTGAGAATGAATCTGGACTAAAGATAAAATGTTTAAGATCGGATAGAGGAGGAGAATTCACCTCTGATAGATTCTATGAGTACTACAAAGAACATGGCATAAAAGGATAGTTGAGTGCACCTAGAACCCCTTAGCAAAATGGGATTGCAGAGAGAAGGAATAGGATCATCCTTGATACAGTGTGCACCATCATGATTGAGGGAAAATTTACACACACCTATTGGAGAGATGTAGCCAATACAATAGTCTATACCATCAATAGAATACAATTGAGGCCTATTGTAGACAAGACACCTTATGAAATAATGTTTGGTAATGTTACCATAGTAAAATACTTTAGAATCTTTGGAAGCATGTGCTACATCAAGAGAGATGAAGCAATAGGCAAGTTTGATGTAAGAAGCGATTCAAGTATTTTACTTGGTTACTCTACTAAAAGAAAAGCTTATAGATGTTTTAATTTGAGATTGAAGAAGATCATTGAAAGTGCTCAGGTCCTTCCATGAGTGAGACAATTTTTGAAGAGTTGTTTGACAATATTGATGTATTATTCAATGACCCTGAAACAAGTGAATAAGAAAATTAGAAGGAAGATGAGACAGTACCACCTAAAGTTCCAAATTTCACATCTAGATATCATTCTAAGGATGACATCATTGGAGATCAGAGTGGAAAAGCCACAACTAGATCAAAAGAAAATAGTTCAACAAGAAATGAAGTAGTATGTTTACTATCTCGGATTGAACCTTTAATTTTTGAAGATGCTTGTAATGATTCAGATTGGCATGATGCTATGAAAGAATAACTAGATCAGCTTATTAATAATGATACATGGGAACTAGTCCCAAGACCTAGTTATAAAAATGTAATTGGAACAAAGTGGATATTTAGAAATGAGATGAATGAAGATGGTATAGTAGTAAAGAATAAAGCAAGGTTAGTATGTAAAGGATATGAAAAAAGAGAAGGTATTGATTATTCAGACACATTTGCACCAGTGAGAAGATTAGAAGCCATTAAGTTGTTTCTAGCTAATGCAAAATTCAAAAACATCAAATTTTATTTGATGGATATTAAGTCAACATTCCTGAATGGAGAGCTAAAGGAGGAAGTACACATTGAGTAACCAGAAGGATTCACCTTATCAAACAAACCTGATATGGTATGAAGATTGAAGAAAGCCCTCTATGGACTTAAGCAAGCCCCTAGAGCATGGTATGAAAGACTTGATGGATATCTAACAAAAATTGGATTTAAGAAAGGAGCAGAAGATTGTAATCTATTCATAAGAGAGACATCTAAAGGCTTACTACTTGTAGCTATATTTGTTGATGACATTATCTTTTGGGGGTAATGAAAAACTTAGTGAAAAATTTGCTAAGGAGATGCAGAGTGAGTTTGAGATGAGCATGATTGGACCTATCAAATACATTTTGGGACTAAATGTGTAGTAGATAGAGAAATGTAGTTTCATTAATAAGTCTAAGTATGTAAAAGAAATATTAAATAAGTTCAAGATGGATGATTGCAAGCCAGTGGGTACACATATCATAATAGGATGCAAGCTTACAAAAGAAGATGATTCTCCAATAGTAGATACAACTTTGTACAAATCTATGATTGGCAAACTTGTATATCTTACTCAAACTAGACCTAATATTTCTAATGCAGTTGGAATAGTTGGAAGATTTGTAGTAGAGCCTAAAAATAGTCACCTCATGGTAGTAAAGAGAATATTTAGATATCTGTAGGGCACTATAGATTATGGTCTATGGTATCCTAACTCAGAGAATGTTGAGCTTCATTTATATACAGATGTAGATTGGGTAGGATGTGTTGATGATTGAAAGAGTACATCAGGAGGAGCAATGTTTCTTGATGACAAACTTGTGACTTGAAAAAGAAAGAAGTAGAATTGTATTTCTCAGTCAATGATAGAAGTAGAGTATGTTTCAATAGCCTTGAATTGTTCCACAATTGTTTGGATCAAGTAGATGATAAAGGATTTTTAAATTAAAATTAATTATCCTATTGTTATTCATTGTGATAACACTAGCACTATCAACATGTCAAAGAATCATGTGATGCATGCAAAGAAAAAACACATAGAGATTAAGTATCACTTTCTTAGAGAGAAAGTAGTAGAGAAAGAGGTCAAATTAGATTATGTAAGTACAAAATAATACCTAGCAGATATAATCACAAAGACTTTACCAAAGGATACTTTTGAGTATCTCAGTGAGAAGTTGGGAGTAATTCCCTTCCTTGATTCTTCTTAGAGAAAGTGGAAAAAGCATCAGTTCTTAGTGACTGATGAAGGGTTGACTACTCTACCTCAAGAGTAGTACTAGTGCTTAAAAGACTTGGAACCCTTTTCCATTGATGTCAAAGGGGGATTATAATATAAAGTCATGAAAAATAAGAAAAGAAACAAGAACAAAAATAGAAGATACACAGTAATGAGGAGCATATTCAGTATTGAATATGAATAATGGAGGAGTTTCAATAGTTGATGGAGGATCCATCCTTGGGGGACTTTTGATGAGGAAATGAAGAATTTAATAAGAGAATTGCTCATTTGGATTGGTGTCATTTTTCATTCCACATGTTTCCATCAATGCCAAAGGGGGAGATTGTTGGAGATTTGCCAGCAAGCCAGTGTTGACTACATGTTTGTCATTGATAACAACATATGGTAAGTAGCATGCATGGAAGACTTATGCAGTAAGCTTTGAGTATAAGTAGCATGGACATGTTATCAGCATGATATCATGGACGTAGAGGTTAATTATTAGTAGAGATAGCTATATAGGAGCTTGTGTCAGCAATGTTTCTGACAGAGTTACATGCAGTATTCTATGAGTGATTGTCCATATAGTTATCATGGAGCCTTGCATGTTTTGATATGTGATGGAGACATGTTATTAATGTTACATTCATGGATGCAAAGTCTCATGTGTAGTAGAAGTGAAGTTATGTAGTTGCTATTCATTAGTTGTAGTTTCTTATGTTTATCCAGAAGTGTCGATACAAATTATATTGGTACAAGAGTTGTACCTATCATTACGGTATGCATGCTTTGATTATGATTGGAGAAGAGTTATGAATGTTTGGTTAAGAGTGCATGATTTAATTTAGCTTGAGGATAAATTATCAATTAATTTGGTAGAGATGACATTGTGTAGGGTGTGTCTACACTTATTAATTTGCATAGGTCCTAGTTTGTGTTGAGTTCTTAATAGATCTGATAGAGATGTTATTGGAGAGTTTTATTGTTTCTCCAATATGATTTCAAGGTGGTTCTAACAAGATAACTTGATTATATCATTTGGAGGAAAGATATTTATAGGTAGTCATTTGTGATTGCTAAGACATGGTTCTGAGTTGAATGTAAAGAGAAGAGCAAAGAGTGCGAAGTGTTGAGCCATCAATAGGAGGTCTATATAACCAAGTAAAGAGTATATTCTATTCATTAAAATTGATCCAAATAATAGGTCAAAGAGCAGTTCACCAAGATCCAGATATAGTGTGTATCTATTAATCAAAAGGTTGTAGCCTTCACCCCTTTGAGCATTGCACTCTTAGAAAGTACATCCCCACCCCTAACAAGATTAGCTATAAAAGACTCCTAATAGGGTTCGACCCTTGACTAGGTCACTATACTTATTGCATTGTAAAGATCAACTCATAATAGGGTTCTAAGGTCTCCTAATAGGGATCATAATACCCTAGTGCATATTATTATTGGGTGTCAATTCCCATTGAGGTTTTTACCTATTTGGGTTTCCCCGTAACCAAAATATTGGTGTTGTGTTCAAGTGTTCTTTCATTGTGTTTATGCTTAATGTTTAAGTATAATTAAATAGATAAAGAATTGAAACTTGTAGATAACTGATTCACCCCCCCCCTCCCCTCTTAGTTATCTCTTGGGACTATTCCTAACAACTTCTACCATCAATTTTACCTATTTCATCATCTCTTTTGATATAGCATTTACTACCAAAGATTCTAAAATATTTTACTGTAGGAGTATGATTAAACCATAATTTATAAGGAGTCTTACTTGTACCTTCTTTGATTTGAATTATGTTCAATGTTTATACTGATGTCCCAATGACTTCTCTCTAATGTACATGAGATATATTTCCTTGTAGCAACATTGTCCTAGCAGCATCCAATATTGTTTTGTTTCTCTACTCTGCTATCCCATTTTGTTGTGGAATCCTAGGAGAAGATGTTTGTCTTTGTATTCCATGTTATTTTAAATCCAAATTGAATAGATCTAAAGTAAAATTTGAACCTCTTTCTGATCTCAAAAATTTTATCTTTAAGTTGGATTCATTTTCTAATTTTTCTTTGAACAACTCAAATTTGTCAAATGCTTCTGATTTCTCTTTCACGTAAGTGATCCACATCATTCTAGAAAAGTCATCAACAAAAATTATAAAGTACCTTTAACCATAGTATGATCTTGTCATTGTAGGGCCACATAGGTCTGTATGTACCAGATCCAGGGTATGTGCAAGATCATGAGGGGCCAAAAAGTGGCGATGTCAATTCAAAACTTTGACAATGTAGCTGATGACTTTTTTTTCACCCAAATTTGATAAAATGAAAAGGGTATCTTAAGGAGATTATTAGCTTTCTATCGATATAATTGCTGTCAAATTTTGAATTCGGTAACTAATTATTAGTTATTTTCTAATTGAGCTACCTCTAAAGTGTTGATTTATATAGCGATTGAAAAATGACTATAACTTTCAGACGGTATAACATTTTTGAAATCTGAAAAATGCGTCCCATTCTATGCTTCACCTACTATAAGGAAAAAAAATAAAATTTGAATTTTGTAAAGTTTTGAATGAGTTAAGGTGGTCAGACACGGGAGTTTTTAATTCTAAAAAAATTGTAGGAAAAAATTCATAATTAATTAATTTTTTGGAATAAAATTACAAAAAAATATTCTTCACATCCAGGCATGAGTCTACTACTTATATATAAAATCTTATAATAAAATATTATCATTTGATTATGATTAAGGTGGTCAGACATACACCTACTTCTCTTTTTTTTTGCTGAAATTTTTGTACTGCTGCATTGAAATCTATACTTTTCACCATACATACTAACTTTTACTCAAAAAAGGCCTAGTACTTTAGAAACTACATTCAATTTTCTATAGATTCTATTGTTACAACTTTTTGATATTAGGTTCATAGCTAGTTGAAATTTTCACGTCAAGTTGACTAACCCTGATTTGCTGATTTTTCATTGCCACTTAAGGGCATAGTTTGGCCCCTCATGATCTTGCACATACCCTCCAACTTTCCTTTTCTTGTATATGATTTACTTTTATAACTACTTCTAGTCTTCTTTCCCATTATACATTCTTTGTACATAGTGTCAGATGGTTTTACAATTTTTGGTAGGTCTCTCACTACATTAGTCAGTCTTTCCTTTATAATATTATCAAAATGGACATGACAAAACCTTTTTTTCCATAACCAACTATCATCTATCTTTAGAAAAAAAAAAAAAAAAAAGAAGCTCAAGATGTATTTAACTCAAATACATTACCTCTAGATTTAGTACCAGTTGTAATCAATTTTCTAGTCTTACTTCTGATAAATAATTTCCCATCAATGAATTTTAAATGATAACCTTGGTCTATCAGTTGTCCAACACTCAACAAATTATGCTTAAGTCCATCAACAAGTAGTACATTGTCAGTATTAGTCTTTCCGTCCAATGAAATACATACTAATCCTATGATAAGATTAGGAACATTGTCTTTGAATCTTACAACACCACCATCATACTTCATTAGTTTAACAAACTTTTTTTTTTCTTCAGTCATATGATGTGAGAAACCACTATCTATAACCCATTCATATTTCTTATCAACATGTTGTTTGAAATCTATTGGGAAAATGTGATATTGAGAGGGGGGCTGAATCAGATATCATTGATTTATCCATTTTTTATATAAATGAAAACTTGTATAGCATTAACATAAAACTTTAGCAATGTAATGGATATAATAAGCTAAACATCACCGATGAAAATAAGCATAACATGATAATTTTAGTGACCTAGAAACCCTTGAAAGGTAGAACTATGGTGGGGATGACACCCACAAATCCTTCACTACTAAAGTATAATGTTTTCTTGTTAGGGCTATAAATTTGATCAAAAAATATGATCTACCCTATGAGGGGTCTACCCTTTTACGAGCTTTGAGACTTATACAATATACCTTGCAAAAGGATTTAACACTTACAACTAAGTAAGCACTTGCTTAAGAGATTTACTATGGTCTATCAAAACCACTATGTTAAGATATTTAAATTGATACACCTATTAAAATGTCTCAGTACTTGATCCTTCAATTTGCACTATGATGTTGATTATAGATCTTGTCCTTCTAGTATAGATTTGATCTCATCTATCAAATATGTCTATGTTCTACCCTTCACTACTTTGCTCTATTCTACTCAATCACTAAACTCTATCAGAATACTTCTTTATTTTGATCATATTCTCTATTTCATGCTCTTACTTCCACTCATACATCATTTTACGGTTAAGATCACATCTTATATAGATAATTAATTTTCTCCAAGATTTAAGATCTACGATCTAGATTATCTCTTTTTTCCACTTAATCTTTCCTTAATTCTGATTGGATCCATGTGTTACATAGGGATCAATGATTATAATATAAGAGTATATTCACCTCTTTGATTTCTTCAAAAAACAAAAAATGAAATATAAATGTCAGCCAAAATGATCTACCTAAGTGTTTGTGCCATAAAAAACACATATGTCAATTTTAGCTTGCTTGGCATTGGATATCTATGGCACTCAGTATTCACTATTCTTTATACCCTGGTGCTCGACACTGTCTTCTTTAAATAACTCAGCAAAAGATGAGTCAGCTAATAAAAAAGTACTTGGTGACCATTTTTTTACTTGACAGTGACTATTGCTCAGTAGATTTACCTTATAAATGACTCGGCCTATATATGATGACTCGGTCACAGTGATGACCGATCAAAATTTCCTAGAAAATGACTAAGTGTAAGACACCAATAGACCTCAAAACTTTAGAGATCAACAATCTCCCCCTTTGATATTAGTGGAAAAAAATATTCTCCATGAAATTCTAATTACATTTATAAGAGTACTTAGTACTAATAGACATATATACAAAATACTCCTCTAAAACTTAATTCAATCCTACAAAATAAAAAAAATTACATTTGTACAAATAATACTTCCTTACTTGGCATACACTAGAATAAATATACAAATTTACAAAATGTAGTATGTCATACCATTCATTTCTTCATTCTGATTCTGCTTTCTGAATTTGTTCCCTCTTTGTGACTTAAACATGTCATGTCACTTACTATTTCCCCCCTGTTTTTGTCACTTGAAGTTCTTTGGGTGTAGGGAGCTTGAAATGTTTGTCCAAAAATGGTTTATGAAGATGCATGACCATGTGCAATGTATTTTCCCAATCAGATGTCACAATCTTCAAAACCTCAGACTTTACCTCTAGCTCGGCAACTAGGTCAACTAGGCTCTCAATAGTAGAAAGATGATGATATTTTCACACTAATTCCTTTTCCAAAGATAAATCTCTTTGTATGGCCTCTAGATTAGGTGTTAACATTGTTTGAATAGAGATTAAACAAGATCTTATCTTACCATCATTAGCCATCAACTCAGATAACCTCCCATGAGTATGTAGAAGCCTGGTGTAATGTATAGAGCTTGAACTTGCATCTAAACTCAATGAGTGACATGTAGACTTTATATCTAACTGTATCTTATCTATCAAATCCAAGTTTTCCTTCGTAAATACTTCTACATCACACAATTTCTTCTACAAAGATTATGCATTTAGTACAACTTCTTTTGAATTTGATATTAAGGTAGAAAGTTCTACCCTCTTCACTTCTATATCAACAGAGAACTTAGTAAGTAACGTGGTCTCAATTTTTCTTTCTCACCACTACAAAAACTTATCATACACCTCACTATCATCTTTAGTCACTTTTTTTACAATATGAACATGTCATTCTAGAATAGGGTTAGATTCATTGACATCAGTCATTTCAAAAGCATCAATGAATATACCTTTTACTCTATGAAGTACTTTTTTTTCATGTTCCCTTCTCATTTCTTCCTATTTGGTCTTCTTCTTTAGTAGATCTTTGAAAATTTGTATCTATTCATAGGTCTCATTATCTATGTCCCATTTACCTAGGAATCACAATAACTTCCTCTAGTGTCACTTGTGGAGTAGGAGATTTTACCTTCTTTTTCTGTGACTTCTTCTTAGGTGTAGTTCCACTCAACATTTGTAAAAGAGATTTTATTTCCTCTTACTCCTTAGGCTCTTGATTATTTAATTCTTTTTATGTCTCTTTCTTTTCTAGTTCCTTTTACTCTACATGAGGATTTACTTTTACCAATGCAGACTGTTCTTATTTCCCTCTACTTAACTCCTTGACAAATGTAGACTAGGGTGTAGTTACCAACTTATCTTGTTCCATTGTAGTACTATGAATCGCTAGGATATCAACTGTCACTATTTGTGGACTAGCAAAGGTAACTTTATCAGTTGATGTATCCTCAATCCTTGGATAATCGATCACCTGGACTAACACAAGATTATCACTTGACAAAGATGTATCTTTTTCCAGCTTGGCTTGAATTTCTTCATCTTTCAATACCTAGGTTTTCACTAGGGTGTACTCAGTAATGTCAACAATAGTTATTGCAGCTAACTTCTCATATTTCTTGATCTTTTGAGATGCATCCTCCTAAATATGAGGTTCACTAACATCATCTTTATTATCTAGCTCAACTCCCATAGATGTCCTAGCTTCTTGTTGTGTTCTTTTATAAATTATGAGAGAAAAAATTATCTTCCATACCTTTAGACTCTATTGAACAACATCTTCACCCTTGTGTTCAAGGATATTGTATGTCCTATGTTAATATGATTTAGAAAAACAAGGAGGGGGGGTGAATCAGTTGTTCTCAGGTCCAGATGTATGAATTAAACTTTTAAACATTTCAACAATCTCATATTTAAGCACCAACATTACTCGATCACTAAATAATGTATGCCAAAAACATATAACATGTAGTCCACTATCTAATAGTATTTAACTTACAAAATATAGAAACATGCACACCAAAATATTCATACGAGTATGACACTAGGATTTATAGTGGAAACCCAATTTGGGAAAAACCACTTTGTAACATGTTATTGATATTTTCACTCTTCTGAAATGAGCTCTATGAAAATCCAACCCTGTTAAAGGTTTACAAACACACTGCTAGGTGTGACCGTGTTAAAGGAATTCAATCACCCTGTTAGGAGTGAGACTTGTTAGAGGACTTAAGTATATTCCATCAGAATGCAACCTTGATTAAATGATTTAAATAATGGCTGTTAGGTCAACTTTGATTAAAGGATTTAGACTGATACAATGGTTAGAAATTAGTAGTAGTATCTGATATGAAAAATGTACAACTCACTTTGCAAATAATAGATCCAATTCACACATATATGTTGGCTTATTAACTGGGTTCCATTTCCATCTCCATCATTGATCTACTCAGAATTCTCTTCCAGCAATCACAACTCTGTTCAACTCCTTCACCTTTAGACTTTCTACTTAGACTTATCAGTCAATAACATCAACATATATCTTTAACCTCATACTTAGGTTTTCCTTTATACCTCTTCAACAGATAGATCCATCTTTTTCCACTTATTCTCCTTCATAGATCTTAGGTTTAGGTCAAATTCATCGAATCCTTCCAACATTCAATTTCTTCATCCATCCTTCTAGAAACATCTTCAATCTCCTCATTGAATCCATAATAAAATAGTTTACCATGGGGTGACCCCACAATAGTGGGTTACACTTTTTTAGACATGTTGATTTTGGCTTAAATAACACATCTTTAATAAAATATGATTATTTAAGCCTTGAGAGGTTCCATTTTAAGGAATTAATTGCAAATGTTTAGCTCAAAGCTTCTTAGATAAAAAAAACATTGATATAACATCTATACTCTTCATTCATACCTACAATGGAGTCTCCTTCACACCTATTAAAATGCTAAAAAAAAATCACTTCGACTTTATCTTTTAGAAGATCAAATGAATCTATTTGACAAACCTATCTATGTAGTAAGGTACTACTAACAAAAATCTTTCCAATTATTATAATGCTAATATATTTTAAGTTTATTATGACTTTGTAATTTTAGTTTTACTAAACATAGATATTTCATCATAGTTCTACCTCTATGTTTGACACTTATTGAAAAATAGTAAATGAGAGAAAAGAAATTCTAAAAAATATCTATGCCCTAGGTATTGAAGTTCTCTTTCTATCCAAAAAATAAAAAATAAAACTGGACAAATACATGATAAGTTATAAGTTATGTAGTCAAGGTCTGTCAAAATTGCACTTTAGTCAACTTCAAATGTTAATAAAATATGAAATAATCATGATAATGTCATCAAACCAATTGTATTCCTTCTGTATGGATGTTACAAAACTAAATTTGAAAGAATCACATTGATATCTATTTTGGAAAAAAGTTATGCTCTATGAAAATAATGTAACTCTTTGAAATGACATTTTCAACAACATACTAGTTTTTGTGGGAGAAATAAAAATCCATTCAAATAAATAAAATTTTTTTAAAAAAAAGTATATATAGAATCTAGACAAAAATATCCTTAAAGACTCTGATTACATCATTTTTTGATTTCAAATAGTTTAACAACAATATGCATCCAAATCTGAATTTGTTTTTTTTTCAAAATGTAGAGTTTAGTATCCGTTTAGGAAAAAAAGTGTAACCCACTATTGTGGGTTCACCCTGTGCATTAAATTCTCCATACACTCAATGATTAAAGTCAACATGATTTACATAATCTAATAATTCAACTAAGTTGGCTACAAATCTGAATTCTTCCTCAAATGTAAATTACTAACACTCGGTTAATACTATGTTCAAATCCTCAATCATCACTGCATAGCCCGTTCATCTCTTCAAAGTGTCTCCCTCGACTAATGATGTCACTTGGAAATATACTGATTTTCAGTCAACACTAAATTTACTCAGTATATACTAGCTCTTGGTCGACACTAGCATCACTTGGCTTAAACTAATTTTCTTCACTTTTTCTCGGCTAAGCCTACTTATTGAGTCTTTCTTCTTACTTAGATAAACAATACATTATCTTATCATTGTGCCATATAATAAAGTACTCATTGAAGTATCAAATAACTCAACCTTTCTCTAAGTTCTATTGTTATCACCCCTACCCTCATCCTTCTCATCAATCAATAGATATAGTACTTTGTTAGATAGCACTTGTCTTACCAGATAAGGTTTGACATCAATGACAATCCAAAAATTTCTTCAATTACATTTTCCAACAATCTCCCTCTTTGGAATTGATGGAAACACCATATGAATAACATGTGATTCACCAACCAATCCAAAACTTTGTCATTGTATCAGGAATATTTGTAATATCCTTAGCTTCATTCTTATTCTGAAGCTTTTCTTGCTTGACCGTCCACATAGTTAGTCCCTTTGAATCTTTAATGTCTCTCTTTTCCTCTGATTCTCTAAATTTCTTCCTCTTTTATGTGTTTCTCTTTTATGTGTTTTCATCTGAATCTCTTCCTCTTTGAGAATAATGCTAAACCACCATCTAGAACTTGTATCTTTTAGATGTAAATGTCATCTTGTCAATTTAGTAAAAATATTTCTCCCTCTTTCATCTTGCTTATGACTAATCATCATCTTTGCTATTATTTTCATAACTCTAGGCTACAGCTAAAGTGTGACCTTTTCTGCATCAATTTTTTAGATACTCTATGCAGCACATTTGATGCAATGCTCCTAGCTTGACTAGGTAGCCTTAGTTAGGGGAAGCACCCCAAATTTACCTCTAAGATATTCATGAGAATCCTTAGGTAAATATTTTGTGAATATGTTTGTTAGTTGTTCCTTTGTATTCACATATTCCATTCTCACCTCTTTATCTTGTACCAATTCACTCAAGTAATGATATTTGATAAAAATATGTTTGGTCTTTGTCTGAATCACTAGATTCTTTGATATGTTGATAGCACTTGTGTTGTGACATTATATGACGACTGGTTTAGTGATTTCCTCTTTCATGCCTTTCAACAATTGCTTAATCCATACCAGATTTGAACAGTTCACTATAGCTGCTACATACTTGGCTTTAGCTCTTGATTAGGAAATGCAATTTTGTTTATTTCTTGTCTAGGAAACTAATATGTGTCCAAGAAATAAAGCTCCACCATTAGTACTTTTTCTGTCATCAACATTTCTTTCCCAATCTACATGAGTATAGACTCTCAGTTCAAATTTCTCATGCTTCTTGTAATACAGTCCATAGTGTTCTATCCCTTTCAGATTTCTCAATATTCTCTTCATAGCCATCATATGACTTTCATTAGGATTGGCAAAGAATCTTTCCATAATCCCAATTGGTAGGGCTATATCTGGTCTATTGTGAGAAACATATTCTAGCTTTCCAATTATGGATCTATACAAGGTTTGGTTTACTTCAGCAATATCATCATTTTTAGACAATTTTTGTCGAGTATCCATGGGAGTACTAACTGGCCTTGAATCCTCCATACCAAAGGTTTTCAGTATCTCTTTGACTTATTTAGATTGAGTGATAAAAATACATTTTTCCATCTAATAGACTTGCAAACCAACAAAGAATTGTATCTCACCGAACATCGACATCTCAAACTCAGTTTGAATCTCATTTAAAAATTTCTCACATAGGGAATCTTGTCCTCCAAATATGATATCATCTACAAAAATTTTAGCTAACAAAATCCCTATACCTTCTTCAACTTTCATGTACAGATTGTTTTTGTCATTGTTCCTCAAAAATTGAATCTCTATCAAGTAATTGTGTAGCCTCTCATACCATTCTCTAGGGCCTTGCTTCAATCCATACAGTGCCTTATTTAGCTTGCAAACCATATTTCTCTTTTTTGGATCAACAAATCCTTTAGGTTTCTCAATGTAAACTTCTTCTTCTAATATACCATTCAAAAATGTAGACTCAACATCCATTTGGTATACCTTGAAATCTCTATAAGAAGCATACACAAGTAGAGTTATCACTCATAATATTTCTATAGGGGAAAATGTCTCCCCATAGTCTATTACTTATTCTTGTGCATAACCCTTGCATACCAGCCTTATCTTGTTCTTTGTGATTTGTCCATGTTCATTAAGCTTGTTTTTGAATACCCATTTCAGTCCAATGACTTTTTTGTTTTCTGGTCTTGGCACCAAAGTCTAGGTATCATTATTTTCTATTTGGTCTATTTCCTCATGCATAGCTTGAATCCAGTCTTCATTTTCTAATGCCTCCCTTGTTGTCTTAGTCTCAAACTTACACAATAAACATGTAGGATCTTTCAACTTACTTCTAGTCAGAAGTCCATTTTATTTATCTCCAATTATTTTCTCAGGCTTGTAATGTATTCTTACATATTGTGCCAGTGTAGGTTCAAATTTCTTTTCTCCTTGCTCTCTAGGTTCATCCATAAGATTATTAGATTCAACTTTTGATTTCTCGGCATCCTCTTCCTAATGTTTGGTAGCATCCTCCTGATGGTCGAGAACATCCTCCTTATCCTTGACAGTATCTTCCTGATGCTCAACAATAAATTCCTAATGCTTGGCATTTCTTACCCTTGAATCTGCATCAGGTGTAAGTGTGTTACTCACCTCTCCTTCTTCTACATAGACAAAAGATCTATAATCTTCAGGTTCTCTTTTGCTTTCCTGTTCATTTTTCTCTACATATTTGTCAACTTTCACATTTACACTTTCCACAATTTTGTTAGTGTTAGTGTTTAAACACTTGTAAGCTTTACTCTTTGTGGAATAGCCTAGGAATATGCCCTCATCACTTTTTCCATCAAAATTTCCATTCCTATTATCTTTTAATATATAGCATTTTCTCCCAAATATTCTAAAGTATTTTACATTAGCTGCATAACCATGCCATAAGTCATAAGGTGTAACATTTGAAGCATTTTTATTTGTACTTGATTTAATGTATAAATAGTTGTACTTACAACTTCTTTCCAGTACTTTTATGCAACATTTTTCTCAATCATTAGTGTCCTTGCATAATCCATGATAGATTTGTTTCTTCTCTTAGCTATACCATTCTGTGGAGGTGTTCTAGGTCTAGACATATGTCTCTTGATTCCTCTATCATTGCAAATCAGATTGAACTCATTTGATATAAACTCTCCACCTTGGTCGGATCTCAGACATTTCAAGTTTCTACCTATTTCTTTTTCAACCTTATCTAAATACCACTTAAACGGCTAAAATGCATCAGATTTTTCTTTTAAAAACACTACAGTCATTGTCCTAGTGTAATCATCAACAAACAAAATGAAGTATTTAGCACCACAATAGCTTTGCACACCCATAGGTCCATAAAGGTTAGTATGAACTAGATCCAAAATATTTTTAGAATTAAAAGTATTTCTCTTGAAACAAGACTTTGTCATTTTACCCAAGGGTCATTGTTTGCACATCACATTATCAGGTTTCTTCAATCTCAGCAAACTTCTAACTTTCTTCTTTTTACTAATATTTACCAGATTGTCAAAGTTAACATGACATAGCCTCTTATGCCATAACCATACATCATCAAATTGTGCAAACAAGCATGTTTCTTTAGATAGATCTAGATAGAACAAATTACCTCTACTATGTTCTCCACTTCCAATTAGTTCATGAGTGGCATCAAATATTTTAGCCTTTCTATGATGAAAATGCACTCAGTAACTAGTGTTATTAAGATGTGCAACACTTAGAAAATTATAGTTAAGACCTTCAACACAATAAGTATTTTCACAAGTCATTTTATCAGTTAGCTTAATTAATCCTTTTACTTTTGTCACTAGTCATGTGATGTGAGCCACCACTATCAGTAATCCTTTTATCACCTTTTCTCACATAAGAAACAAGTGTAGTTTTCTCATCCTCATCAGAATCATCTTTCATAGCAACATAAACTACTTCAATTTCAAAATCATCATTATCAGTGTCAGTTTCCTCTTTAGCAATATAACAGGATTTCTTACTTTTATCCTTCTAGTCCTTGTACCTTTGGTAATCTCTATTTTCTCACTTATGCTTGTACTTTCTTTCTCTTTTCTCATCCTTGTCATTCCTATCAAGACATCTTGTAGCTATATGGCCAACTTTTTTACATGAAAAACATATGATAGGAAGTTTACCTTTATATTTTCCTTTTCCTCTTTTCAATCTTTTGGCCATAAGAGCTCCAAGATCGTCTAGTTCCTCATCAAAAGTGTCACTATCACTTATATATTTTTCTTTATCCCTCTTAGACTTATGTAAAACCATTTGTGACTTGAATGCAAATTCAACATTAGCAATAGTGTAGTCATCATAGTTAGAAAGCTCAAAAGCAGTAAGCTTACCAACAAGACTTTCCAAAGTTAGAACATTACTAGGGTTACATTTGGATTCTTGAATTGCTGAAATTATGATGGCATATATAGGAAGAAAATTTCTGAATACCTTTCCAATAATAGCATGATCATCAATAGTTACATTAGCTCCTCTAATAGAATTTACTACCTCCTTGATTCTTCCACAATATTGAGCAATATTTTCACCTTCTTGTATTTTCATTTCATGAAACTTACCTCTCAGGCTTTCATCTTTTGCCCTTAGTACATTTGTATCACTTCCATAGATATTTTCAGGAGTGTCCCACATTTTCTTTGCATTTGTGCAATATTTAATGTCTTCAAATTCAGGATAGCTTAAGATAGATGCAATCTCTAACATTTCTTGGTTGTGTTCCTATTTATCTCTCATCTCCTCAGTAGTCAAGGGTGCAACATAGTCATGTTAAAAATAATATTTCACTGAGTCACCAAAACAAGCTAGATGCAGACTCTACCATGCAGGGAAATTCTCATTATTCAACTTTGGTACCTCCTTTTTATACATCTTGATCATTTTTTTCAAGTACCTTTAAACTTATTCTTTGTAAGTACCAACATCTCTGATACCAATTATTAATATGATTTAGAACAACAAAGAGGAGGGTGAATCAGTTGTGCTCAGGTCTGGATGTATCAATTAAAGTTTTAAACATTTTAATAATCTTAGATTTAATCACCAAAATTACTTGGTCACTAAAGAATGTATGCCAGAAACATATAACATGCAGTCCACTATCCAAAAGTATTTAACTTGCAAAATATAGAAATATTCACACCAAAATATTAATACAAGTATGATACTAGGATTTATAGTGGAAACCCAATTTGGGAAAAACTACTTTATAACATGTTACTATTGGCAAGTTGACTATACCAAAGTATATGACTATATTTAGTGTTGTCATTATGGCAAAAAAGTCATATGAACTTTTGGAGATAGCGCATATTGAAGAAGATCAAAAATATGGCTAAGTATGGAAGACTAGATAGATAAAACAACACCAAGGGAACAAAGCATTAGTGCATGTGCATCTAATAGAGTTTTGACATGCACCCTTAAAGATAATCTTCTAAGTATGTATTCATGCTAGGTCTAAGAGTGCATGATGATATGAGTTAGTACGAGGAAGCTACAGTCAGATGAAGTGGCACAGATAGTGAGGGACAGATTAGAACAGAGCATGGAGCTAACTATTTGTATTTTTGTTAGCGCTTGTAATATTGTTTTGTAAAGGCTATGTGCCTATTGTATTTAGGTCATAGACATTTTAATATGATTGTATGTAAACACGCTTGAGCCAATTCATTTGGAAGCATTATATATAATTAGTTATAGGATGACTTAAAGAAGAGTTTTGTATAAGCATATAAATAAGACATGCACCCTTGTAATTAAAATGTGATAAAAAAGAGAGATCATATAAGAAGAGAAGAATTATGAGAAGAGAAGATAGAATGTGGTAGAGCTTTACAAGAGGCTAAAGCATCAGTGCACAAAAGGAACTGATTAGACAAGTAGTATCACAACACCAGTTCACCTTGAAGATATGGTGTGTATCTAATATTTAGAAGGTTGTTAGGAATGAAAGATAAATATATCCTATGGGAATATTAGCAGCCATTATATAGAAGTTTTTGTTGCATTCAGGACTATGATTGTCATTGATTTCAACATAGTGATCTACTAGAGATTAGCAGAGGAGCAAACAGTGTTTTGATTAGCGCACATGGGATATTGTAGATCAAGCTATGTGATGTTGAAGATTTACTCTTGGATATGTTATAACTTTGTGGTTAAGAGCACAAATAATAATTCATTTATTCATGGAAGTTATGAGAATTTTGGTGGAAGCAGTATTAAGGTAGTGTTCCGAGTAGCAGTTTATGGAAATCAGATGATATCTCCTAATCAAGATGGAATCTGGTTTTGGGCATTTAAAGGGAACTTGAAGACATGTTGATAGTGACATCGATGATAACACAAACTTCGAGGTTGAATGAGTGAAGAATTATTCTAATTGGAAGTTGATAGTTTTGTGTAAATTTGATGTAATGTGTGGAAACCTTTTATTTTGTAATTGGCTGCCGACTCATTTGTAATTACTTGAGTGTGGTATAAAGGAAGGAATGTTTTTCCTTGTTGAGATATATGGAATATGTAATTGTGAAAGATAATTTGTGAAGAGGATATGCGAGGTAGAGAGATCTAAAATTGAGATCTGGTGTAGCAATGAAGTGCAGTTTGGCAAAGTCAGAGAAGAGGTAACATATTGTTGATATAAGTAATGAATTGATATTATTCTATTGAATAATCTAGAGATTAGTTGGACAGTGTGTTCAATTATCTTTCCATTGAAGTTGTTTGGGTAGTGGGTCCTTCTGTCTTCCATAAATCCTAACAGAGTTAGAATCTTTTAGTGTGGACTCAAAATCTCCTAATTGGGATTCATATGTACTGAATGTATTTCATAAGGCTCCTAACCAAGTCCATCCTTTCACAAGGAATATTCATATTAGGGCATCTTTTTTGGGCATCATTCCCACCAGAGTTTACTCTTTGATCAAGAGGCTCCCTAGTTACCATATCTTGTGTCATTGTGTTATTATGTATGAATATATTTATATGGTTGGTAATTATATTTCTTACATGGTTAAATTCTATTGAAGTTGATAAAAGTTATACTTATTAGATAACTAATTCACCCCCCACTCCCCCCCCTTTTCAGTTATCTTGGTTGAATTTACTTTGTAAGAATTGGTATCAGAGTAGCAGGTCCTTGAAAGAAAAGTTTATTAGTTTAAGGAGATCCATGGTGAATTTCAAGAAAGAAAGCCCTAAGTTTGATGGAGTAAATTTTGACAGCTAGAAAGAAATGATGAAGACACATCTACTGTGTTTATGACTAGGTTATTGGTTGAATACAAAGAATGAGAAGACTATCATTGGTGAGGATAATTTTGAAACATGTTCTAATGATGAGAGTGATCTATTCATGTGTAACACACTTTCTACAGAAGCACTTTTCACAACCCTTCCGAAGAATGAGTATAGTCAGGTAAAATATTTGAAAACATGTCATGAAATTTGGAAAGATTTACACTCTACTTTTTAAGGTGATGAACATAAAAAGAAAGTTAGATTACATAATTGGATATGTGCATTTGAAGATATAAGAATGATGGAAGATGAATCTATTAGAAGTTATATTGGTAGAATGTTAGAAATTTTTGCAGGCATAAAATCTTATGGAGGAACAAAGACAAAAAATGAAGTTATATGGAAAATTCTGAGGACACTCACTCCTACATTTAAGTAGACAACATAGATGATTGAACAAGTTATACATGTACTTTGAACTTTACAAGAGAGACTCTTCTTGGAAGATTGGAAGTAGCAGAAATGAACCTGAGGTTATCAAGAGGTTTTCCTAGAATGGAGACAACATTCAGTGCTCTTAGTGTTCTTCATACTTTTTCAACAAGCATCAGTGTGAGCGGAGCTTATGCCAGTGGCTATAGATCCAAAAATGAAGAAGATAGGAATATTGAAGAATTAATTGCCTTACCTGTGAAGAGAGAACCAGATGGTAAGAAAATTTTTAAATGTTGGACTTGTCAAGAATATGGTCATTTTGCATCTAAATATCCTAAGAGAGTTAAAAAGCACAGAAACAATTTCAAGCCTAGAAGATCTAAGGAATGTGATTATGCTAATGATGAGGATCTTGAAGCTAGTATAGAGACAAATTTAAGTGAAAATGATACTGAGAATAATGATGACATAGAATTTGTAGCAATTAAAGAAGAAAATCCTAAAAGAGATGCTAAGGAAGAAAAAGCCCTAATTTCTCAAATTGAAAAGAAAGATGATTGCATTATAGATAGTGGTTGTTCAGATCATATGACTGGAGACATGAAAAAGTTCATAGAGTTTAATAATCATGATGGTGGAGTAGTTAGAGTTGGAAACAATGCACCTTGTTGGATTAAAGGTATAGGATCTATTAATCTTGATGGAAAGACTAATACTGATGATGTTTACTTTGTGGATGGTTTGAAACATAATCTTTTGAGTGTTGGAAAATTAGTTGATAAGGGATATCAAGTTTGGTTTACTGAGAAAAATTGTGTGATAAAAGATAAAGATGGAAATCTAGAACTGGATCTAGAACCAGAGGTAATGTATTTCAGTTGAATCATACTGAGATGACATGTTTGATTACTAAGATAGATGACAATTGGTTATGGAACAAAATATTTTTTCCTATAAATTTTGATAACATTGTGAAAATAAGTATTACACTTGCAATAAGAGATTTGCCTAAAATCATGAAGCCTACTAACATGATTTACAAGGAATGTGTGATGGAAAAATAAAAGAGAAGTTCATTTCCCAGTAAGAAGTTTACATCTACAGAGAAGTTGGAGATTGTTCATACAGATTTGACCGATCCTACAAGGACTAGAGGATTATATGGAGAAAGGTATTTTATGATTCTTGTTGATCATTTTACAAGAATGATGTGGATTGCATTTCTTAAAGAAAAGTCTAAAGCATTTGATAAGTTTAAGGTCATTAAGAATAAAGTTGAGAATGAATCTGGATTGAAAATTAAATGTTTGAGATCTGATAGAGGTGGAGAATTTATTTCTAGAGAGCTTAACACTTTTTGTGAAGTGAATGGTATTAAGTGATAGTTCTCAGCCCCTAGAACACCTGCACAAAATGGTATTGTAGAAAGGAGAAATAGATTAGTGACTGAAGCAGCAAGAGCTATGTTATTTGAGAATGATTTGGCGAAGATATTCTAGAGAGAATCAGTGAATAAAATAGTGTATACAATGAACATAGTACAAATTAGAGTAGACCCAGACAAGATACCCTATGAATTATGGTTTGGACATGCACCCTTAGTTAAGTATTTTAGAATTTTTGGAAGAAAATGTTATATAAAGAGAGATGATGATATTGGAAAGTTTCATCCTAGAAGTGATGAAGGTATATTTCTTGGATATTCTTTGAAGAGAAAAACTTATAGATGTTATAACAAGAGAACTAAGACTATTGTTGAGAGCACAAATGTTAAAGTTGATGAAAAGTTTAAAATTCAGGAAAGAAGGTTTGATTATGAATCTGATGAAGGAACTCATCCTAAACCTAACACTAAAACTACTAAATTAATCTATGAGACTGACAGTGAATTGTTGAATTAAAGCCATAGTGAAATAATTGAAGAACAGACACATGAAGTGAGATCTGAGATAGTGACACCTAACAGGAACTTATCAAGGAATCATCCTATTGAGTAGATTAATGGAAGCATAGACAGAGGAGTTCTAACTTGAAATAAGGTACAAGAACAGTTATGTTTGATTTCTGAAATTGAACCTAAATCTACTAGTGAAGCTTTTGAAGATAAACATTGGGTTAAAGATATGAAAGAAGAACTAGATCTGATTGAAAAGAACAAGACTTGGGAATTGGTCCCTAGACCTAAAGATAAGAATATTATAGGAACTAAATGGGTATTCAGAAACAAGATGAATGAACAAGGAGAAGTAGTAAGAAACAAAGCAAGATTGGTATTCAAGGGATACTCATAGCAAGAAGGAATTGACTATGAAGAAAATTTTGTACCAGTAGCAAGAATTGAAGCAGTAAGAATGTTTTTGGCCTATGCAGCTTTTAAGAAATTCAAAGTATATCAAATGGATATGAAGTTAGCATTTTTGAATGGAGAATTGGAAGAAGTGTATATTGAGCAGCCTAAAGGTTTTCCTTTGACTCAAGAAGGAGACATGGTATGTAAACTAAAGAAAGCCTTATATGGACTAAAGCAAGCACCTAGAACTTGGTATGTAAGATTGGGAAAGTATTTGTTCAAATTGGGATTTACAAAAGGAACAACTGATAGAAACTTGTACACAAAAGAAATTGAAAGTGGTTTGCTGATTATAGTTATTTTTGGAGGAGAAGATGAAGTTAGTGATAAATTTGCTGATGAAATGAAAACTTAATGTGAAATGAGTATGATTGGTGAAATGAAATACTTTTTGGGATTGAAAATAACAAAGAACAATGATGGTATCTTTGTAAGTCAAAAAAATTACTTGAATGATTTTTTAAAGAGATTTGGAATGGAGAGCTCTAAACTAGTTGGAACACCTATGGTAACTAGACATAAATTATCTAGCACAAATGAGACTCCTACAGTTGAACAAAAGAAGTACAAATCTATGATTGGAGGATTGTAGTACAAGACACATACAAGACCTGATATAGCACATTCAGTTGGAATTATAGCAAGATTTCAAGCTGAACTGAGAGAATCACATTATGCAACAATAAAGAGGATACTAAGATATTTAAGAGGCACAATTGAGTATGGATTGTGGTATGAAAAATCTAATGATTTTACCCTATGCACATATACAGATGCTGATTGGGGAGTCAGTGTTGGTGATAAAAAGAGAACCAGTAGTGGATCATTTTTCCTTGGAGGAAGATCAGTTTCTTGGCTAAGCAAGAAGCAAAATTGTAATTCATAGAGCATAGAAGAAGTAGAATATGTAGCAGAAACAAAGAATTGTAACTAGATAATTTGGATGAAGAAAATATTGAAGGATATTGCAATAAAGTTTGTTGAACCTATTGTTATACATTGTGATAACACCAACACAATTAGTATGTCTAAGAACCTTGTACTACATTCTAAGACAAAGAATATAAAGATTAAGTATCATGTAGTAAGAGAGAAAGTTGCTGAGAAAGAAGTCAGACTTGAGTACATAAGCACAAAGGAGCAGATAACAGAGATATTTACAACACCTTTTCCTAAGGATACATTTGAACATCTAAGAGGTATGCTTGTGGTTATGCCACATCCTACTTTTGAGAAGTGATTTAGATTGGTTGCATCCATCTAGTGGTATATGAGCCTTATCTTTCTTCTAGATTGGATGTTGGTACTTCCTCTATGGGGGAGTATGTGTATCTGAGTTGAGTCATGAGGACTCTAGTGAATGTATTTTCTAAACAATGTCTTTTGACATTAGAGTTGTTGTTGACATAATGATGAAATTTATGTCATTAATGTCAATGGGGGAGAAGTGTACATGAAAAAACCATGTGTACCATCTATTGGAGAGAACTAAATAGGAAAATGAAGAAATATTTGATTGATGAAGAAGATTTGAAAGCCTTTTTAGAGTAGTAGTGTTGTAGTATTGGATTTATGGAACATTGGATGTTTTTTCATCTATGTTGCAATCAATGCCAATGGGGGAGATTGTTAGGAATGAATGTTAAATATATCCTATGGGAGTATTGGTAGCCATTCTGTAGCAGTTATTGTTGCATTCATGACTATGATTGTCATTGATGTCAACACAGTGATCTACTGGAGATTAGCAGAGGAGTAGATAGTGTTTTGATTAGCACACGTGGGATATTACAGATCAAGTTATACAATGTTGAGTATTTAATCTTGGATATGTTATATGTTTGTGGTTAAGAGCATGGATAGTAATTCATTTATTCATGGAAGTTATGAGCATTTTAGTGGAATCACTTTCAAGTAGTATTCATGAGTAGTGATTTGTGGAAATCGGATGATATCTCCTAATTGGGATGGAATCTGGTTTTGCACAGTTAAAGGGAAGTTGAAGACATGTTGATAGTGATGTGGATGAGATTGAAAACTTTGAAGTCACATGAGTGAAGAATTATTCTAATTGGAAGTTGACAGTTTTGCGTAAATTTGATGTAACATGTGGAAACCTTTTATTTTGTAATTGGATGCCAACTCATTTGTAATTACTTGAGTGTGGTATAAAGGAAGGAATGTTTTTTCCTTGTTGAGATATATGGAATATTTAATTGTGAAAGAAAATTTGTGAAGAGGATATGCAAGGTACAAAGATCTGAAATTGAGATTTGGTGTAGCAGTGAAGTGCAATTTGCCACAGTCAAAGAAGAGGTACCATATTGTTGAGATTAGTAATGAGTTGATATTATTCTATTTAATAATCTAGAGATTAGTTGGAAAGTGTGTTTAGTGATCTTGCCATTGAAGCTATTTGGGTAGTGGGTCCTTCTGTGTTTCATAACTCCTAACAGAGTTACAATCTTTTAGCAGGGATTTAAAATCTCCTAACCGGGATTCATATGTACTAAATGTATTTGATAAGGCTCCTAACTAAGTCCATCCTTTCACAAGGAATATTCATATTAGTGCATCTTTTGTGGGCATCATTCCCAACGAGGTTTACTCTTTGATGAAGAGGTTCCCTAGTCGACATATCTTGTGTCATTGTGTTATTGTGTATGAATATCTTTATATAGTTGGTAATTATATTTCTTACATGGTTGAACATTGTTGAAGTTGATAAAAGTTATAATTATCAGATAAATGATTCACCCCCACCCTCTCAATTATCCTGGTGGACATTACTTTCTAACAAAGGTTGTAGACTTCACCACTTGAGTAGTGAGATCTAGGATAGTGTGTCCCCACCCCTAATAGGGTTAATTGTAAAAGATTCCTAAAATGGTCCAACCCTTGACCAGGTCACTGTAATAAAGCATTGTAAAGAACAACTCCTAACAGGGTTACAAGATCTTCTAACAAGGATCATAATACACAAGTACAGTTCTTAGTGGGTGTCAATTCCCATTGGGGTTTTCACCTATTTGGGTCTCCCCATAATCATATTAGGTGTCATGTGTTATGAATATTTATCTTATTTGCATTCATGTTCATTTCAGTTACTAAGAACTTAAGTTAAGTTTTAAAGTATCAAAAAAAGTAATTAAGTATAGAACACTGATTCACCCCCACCCCCCCGTCTCAGTGTTCCCAATCCTAAAAATTGGTATGAAAGCTCTAGTCCTCTGAAGATAAGTTTAACCACTTGAGGAGTTCATGGATAAGGGAGAAATGAAACATCTAAAAGAGAATCTTCAAGAAGCTCTTGAAGACCTTGACAAATCTGAAAAGGAAATTGAAGAACTAAAATAAAAAGTCAGTGATCCTTAAGCAGTCATCAAAAGACTGAGAAAAGAATTGAATGATTGTTCCACAAGAAATTTTGGAAAAATGGTTAAAAATATTAATGAGGAAAATACATCTCTAAAAGATCAGATTGAAGAATTGAATGAAAATCTACTAAACAATCAAGAAGCCTATGAAGAACAGGTCAAAGAGAACAAGCAATTAGATGAAGAACTAGGACAAGAAAACATGAAAATATTGGAGTTAGAGAACATCAAGAAATAGATGGAACCTAAATTGACTGAGGCAATGAACCATATTGAAAAATTACACACAAGAAATGATCTTATAGAGTCTCAATTGTATGCATAGAAGATTAAAGGAGACACCAACGACATTGAGTTCAATGAAGCACAAAATTAGATTAATGACTTGTGAGCAAGAAAGAAATCATCAGAAGAATATAAAAAAGATAAGAAAGCAATAAATCATGCAGTAGCTAAAGATAAAGCATCTAAGGATGAGCACAAGCCAGTAAACAAGACTTATTATGCCTGTAACAAGCATGGTCACATTGCAAGAAATTATAAAGAGGTAAGACCTTTTAATGGTTACTATTATTCATGCAATAAATTTGGTCATAAAGCTATGAATTGTAGATCAAATCAAGGAAATCAAAATCAAAAAAATCAAAGAAGTCATCCACAATAGAATGTTAGAAACTCTCAGAACATTATATGTTAGATATGTAATTATGTTGGTCACACAACCAAATAGTGTAGTATGATAACCCACATGAAAGTATTGAGAAACATCATGCCTCCAGTCATTTTCACTCATGTAACAAGGTTGGACACATCTCTAGGTTTTTCAGAAAAAGAACACAAAGATAGGAAAGCCATAAAAAGCCGTAAAGTTCAATATTAGAAGAAGCGGGAGAAGTCGAGTTTGTGCAAGCTTCAGAAGATGCAAGCTTGATTTGGAAGGAAGAAAAGAAGGATAATATTAATTAAATAATTGAGGATGCATCTGCAGTGGATGCACCTCCTATTTATAGTTAAATGACCTTCATGGTAATAGGGGAGCTATATTAGCTCTAGACCCCTACATGGCTAGTATAATCACTCCCAGAGTATCTGCCTTGGACTACAATATTTGGAGACTATTTGATGCAATATGTAAGAGCACACTACCTAATTGTTAGTAGAAACAAAAAATGAAATTTACAATTGCATTCTGTAATTACGTGACAAGCATTAATGGCAAAAAATTTATTTTATAGTCATCTAAGATTCATTATTCACACATTGCAATCTAAATTTGAGCCTTTGGAGAACACAAGAGATCAAATAGGTTTGTGTTAAGAGATCATAGTTGATTTATCAAAAAAGAAGGTTGAAAGTTTGTTGTGAATCCCTAGCTCGACGTGTCGTCTCAAAAACCCTTGGAAACCATTCAGAAGAATTCAATAAACTAAGTCATGGCTACATGGGTTATATTTGATGTTTCTAAAAGAAAGAGATATGTTTTTAAGAAGCATCCATTTAAGTCCACCCTAGATGACCTAGAAAGGGTATTTTATAGAAGCCTAGTGGGTGTCATGGATGTAGAAGACATACACGCATATGTGTATTGCAAAAAGGAACCAGTTGGGTTAGACATAATTAGGTTGTACCTAGGTTCCATGATGAAACTTGATAAAATATTCATAGATAAGTTTGTACACCTAGAAGACCACCATATTATTGAGTATGCTACAATGCATGAATTCTATGAGTCTGACAAGTTTAAGATCCTATTGAGCCAGATCCATGATGACCTATTTTGGATAGGTGAAGTACCAGTAAGAATCATAGCTGATCTCATTCATGAGATGATAGGTTTATCTAAGATAGGTTCCATTCTTCCTATTGGCAAGGATGTCATAAAATTTATTGAACATACCTGCAAATCCCAGAGTGACAAGCATGAGATGAAAATTGATCCAATTGAGGAGAAACACATCAAATTGATGTCTATGATTCTTGGTTAATGGTTATAGATTTCAGCATGCTAACATGGTCAATAATGTGTCTGAAGCCACTCTTCTTGTAACCATTAGGATAGTAAAGGAGAATGGAGAATTCAACTTGTGTGAAATATTTCAAACATAGTTGATGGATAACATAAGGGCAATCAAGCATGATAAGACCAAAATATTTAGATTTGGGTCTTTGATAATCTATATGTACTTTCATATAGTTGGGAAGGTATCAGACTTATACTTAGATAAAAGTTTACCTACAATGCCTCAAATATCCCTTAAGGCATCAGTTGGGAGAACATTGAGAAACTACATGGAGTTAGATTTGAAAACTTTCAAGATAAAGATGCAAATGAGGTATAGGATACCTAAAGTCATTGTTGATATGGTAGAAGCTGACATTACATGCATGGAGGTTGTTGAGCCTAGAACCAAGTGGATTCATCCACTTGGCTATGAAGTGGAGGAGTAAGTCTTGGAATCTTATGCACAAGTTCTACTATCAGCACCCAAGGATCCTAATGAGCCTAGATGGGGAACATATGAAGAAAAGACCAGACAGGTAGATGCAGTCCTAAATAGTGCTACAACCAAGAGAAAAGCCACTAAAATTACATCAAAAATATTGAAGATCCATGGTGTGACCCAAGAAGACTTGGATAAAGATAGAGAAGGAAAAATAGCCATGCAAGTTGAGAGTGCATCCTTTGTAATAGCTAAGATAGAGAAAAATGATGATAAAATGGAAGAAGAAAGTAAAAAGATAAAATCAGTCTTTTGCTCATAGTTACAGTTGATGTGGATTCCACTGAATCATCTCCTAAGATGCCTAAGAGGAAGAAGCAAACTACCACAAGACACCCTTCAACAAGAGCCACAACAAGCAGAGGGAGAAATGTACAACCAACTCCTAAGGTGGGATTCCTACCAAGCCTTCAAGTATTAAGGACTAGAGTGGTAGAGGAAGGAAGATTGGATCAAATATCTAAGTTTTATGATAGATATCATAAAATTGACAAGTCTGAGATCCATGATATGTTATTCAAACATATGATAAAATTCAAGAAGACTATGCTAGAACTGAAGTTAGTGATTTTGAATAAAGTTTGGGAAATTTTGGATTCCTTGAAAACACAAGAAATAGAGGAAGACTTTAGAATCAGAGAGAAAACACTAGATGACAATCTTCCAATATGTTCAATTTATGACAAAACACTACTGCTAGGTTTGGTGAAGCCATACCTCATAACTAAGATGAGGACATTATTAGAATGTAAAGTCCACCAAGATTACTGAGAGGGCCGGGGGGGGGGGGGGTGAGTTAGTTATGAAACAAATATAACTTCTATAAAATTCTATAGATTTTAACCATATAAATAATGTAACCAACAACCATAGAAAGATATTGATACTCAATAACTCAATGACACAAGATATGTTAACTAGGGAGCCTCTTGATCAAAGAGTAAACCTCGGTGGGAATGATGCCCACAAAAGATGCACTAATATGAAATGTCCTTGTGAGAGGATTGAATCTATTAGAAGTCTTATGAAATACATTCAATACATATACGTCCCTATTAGGAGACTTTGAATCCCTGCTAAAAGATTCTAACTCTATTAGGAGTTATGGAAGATAGAATGACCCACTGCCCAAACAACTTCAATGGAAATATCATTGAACACACTATCCAACTAATATCTATATTATTAAATATAATAATATCAAAATATTACTGATCTCAACAAATGTTACCTCATCTCTAACTATGCCAAACCATACCAACTGCCACAACAGATCTCAATACTAGATCTATGTACTTCGCATATCTTCTTTCAACAACTATTGCATAAATCCAATATCCACTTTCACAATATTCTTAATTAAATTACACATTCTTACATTAAAACAAGGAATAAATTCCTTCCTTTATACCACACTCAAGTAATTACAAATGAGTCGGCATACAAATTACAAAATAAAAATTTTCATATGTTAGACTAAAATTACACAAAACTGTTCGCTTTCAATTAAGATAACTCTTCACTCATGTCACCTAAAATCTTTCACTCAAGTCCACATCACTATCAACATGTCTTCTACTTCTCTATAACTTCACATGAATAGATTCAATCCCGATTAGGAGATATTATCCGATTTCCACAAATTGCTACTCAAGAACACTACATGAATACTGCTTCCACTGATTTCTTCATAACTATTATGAATAAATGAATTTTTTTTTGTGCCCTTAACCATGATCATATAAAGAATCATATAGTAACTCCTCAACATCTCATAGCTTTATCTTCAATATCCCACGTGCGCCAACTCAAACAGTGTCTACTTTTCTACTAATCTTAAGTAGATCACTCTGTTGACATCAATGACAATCATAATAATGAATGCAAAAAAAATTGGTACATAATGGATGTGAATACTCCCCCATAGGTTATATTTAGAATTCATTCCTAACAATCTCCCCCATTGGCATTAATGGCAACATAGATGAAAAAACATCCAAGTTCCATGAATACCAACCACTACAACACTGTTGTTTTGAAAATTCATTTAAGTCCTCTTCATCAATCAGATCACACATCCATCAAACAAATCATGTTTTTTTTTCCTATCAATTCTCTCCAATAGATGTTTTAGATAGTTTTTTGATGTATACTTCTCCCCCATTGAGATCAATGACAAAAGTTTCAGCATTATGTCAACAACTTCAATGTCAAAAGACATTATTTAGAAAATACATTTACTAGAGTCCTCATGAATTAGCTCAAATACATAATCCCCCATCGAGGAAGTACCAACATCCAGTCTAGAAGAATGATAAGGCTCATATACCACTGGATGGATGCAACAATCTACATCAATTCTCAAAAGCAGGCTAGGGCATAACCCCAAACATACCTCTCAGATACTCAAATGTATCTTTAGGAAAAGGTTTTGTAAATATATCTGCAATCTTCTCCTTTGTGCTTACATACTCAAGTCTGACTTCTTTCTCTGCAACTCTCTCTTACTACATGATACTTTATCTCTATATGCTTTGTCTTAGAATGTAACACAGGGTTCTTAGACATACTAACTGTACTGGTGTTATCACAATGTATAACAACAAGCTCAAAATTTTTATTCCAATATCCTTCAATATTTTCTTTATCCAAATTATTTGATTAGAATTGTTTTCTGCTACCACATACTCTACTTCTACTTTTCTTTATGAAATACAATTCTACTTCTTGCTTAGCCAAGAAACTAATCTTCCTCTGAGGAAAAATGCTCCACCACTGGTGCTCTTTTTTTCATCAACACTACCTCCATAATCTGCATTTGTATATGCACATAAGGTAAAGTCATCATATTTTTCATACCATAATCCATATTCAATTGTGCCTCTTAAGTACCTCAGTATCCTTTTCACTGCTGCATAATGTGATTCTCTAGGTTCAGCTTGAAATCTTGCTACAATTTTGACTGCATGCAATATATCTAGTCTTGTATGGGTTAAATATTGCAATCCTCCAATCATGGATCTGTACTTCTTATGTTCAACTACATGAGTCTCATCTTTTCTATATAATTTGTGTCCAGTTACCATAGGTGTTCCAACTAGTTTACAGTTCTCCATTCTAAATCTCTTTACTAAATCATTCAAGTACTTTGTCTGAATAACAAAGATACCATCACTTCTCTATGTTATCTACAATCCTAAAAAGTATTTCATTTCACTAATCATACTCATTTTAAATTTAGTATTCATTTCATCTAAAAATTTATTACTGGCTTCATCTTCTCCTCCAAAGATAATATCATCAACAAAAATAACTACAACCAACAAACTATTTTTAATTTCTTTTGTACATAGGTTGCTGTCAGCTGTGCCTTTTGTAAATCCTAATTTTATCAAATGCTTATCCAATCTTGCATACCTTGTTCAAGGTGCTTGTTTGAGTCCATTTAAAGCTTTCTTCAGTTTGCGTACCATATCTCCTTCTTTAGTTAAAGAAAAACCTTCGGGTTGCTCAATGTAGACTTCTTCTTTGAATTCTCTATTCAGAAATGTTGACTTCACATCCATCTGATACACTTTGAATTTCTTGTAAGTTGCATAAGCCAAAAACATTCTTACTACTTCAATTATTTCTACGAGTGAAAAAGTTTCTTCATAGTCAATTCCTTCTTGATGTGAGTATCCTTTACATACCAATCTTCCTTTTTTCCTTACTACTTCTCCTTGTTCATTCATCTTGTTTCTGAATACCCATTTTGTTCATATAACATTCCTATCTTTACATCTAGGGACCATTTCCCATGTCTTGTTCTTTTCAATCTGATCTAATTCTTCTTTCATAGCTTTAATCCAATGTTCATCTTCACAGGCTTCACTAGTAGATTTAGGTTAAATTTGAGAAATCAAACACAACTATTCTTGTACCTTATTTCAAGTCTAAACTCCTTTGTCTATGATTCCAATAATCTGCTCAACAGGATGATTCCTTGATAGATTCCTATTAGCTATCACTGTCTCAGTACTTTTTTTTGTTGTAGGTTCTTCAATGGTTCCTTCACTATGGCTTTCATTCAACAAATCACTGTCAGTTTCATAGAAAAATTTAGTAGACTCTGGATTAGGTTTAGGATGAGCTTCTTCATCTAATTCATAATCAAGCATTCTTTCCTAAATTTTGAACTTTTCATAAAGTTTAACATTTGCCCTCTCACCAATAGTATTAATTCTTTTATTGTAACATCTATAAGCTTTGTTATTCAATGAATATCCAAGAAATATACCTTCATCACTTCTAGGATCAAACTTTCCAATGTCATCATCTCTCTTAATATAACATTTGCTTCCAAAAATTCTAAAATACTTAACTGATGGTGCATGTCCAAACCATAGTTCATATGGTATCATGTTTGTGTCTAATCTGATTTGTACTATGTTCATTTTATACACTTTTGTGTTCACTACTTCTCTCCATAATATCTTCACCAAGTCTTTCTCAAATAACATAGCTCTTGCTACCTCATTCACTAATCTATTTTTTCTTTCTGCAATACCATTTTATTCAGGTGTCCTAGGGGCTGAAAACTATCTCTTAATACCATTCACTTCACAAAAAATGTTAAATTATTTTGAAGTAAATTCTCCAGCTCTATCTGATCTCAAACATTTAATCTTCATTCTAGATTCATTCTCAATTTTTTTCTTAATGATCTTAAACTTATCAAATGCTTCAAATTTTTCTTTAAGAAATGCAATCCATGTCATTCTTGTAAAATCATCAATAAGAATCATAAAACACCTTTCTCCATAGAATCCTCTAGTCCTTGTGGGACCACTCAAATTAGTATGAACAATCTCTAAATTCTTTGTTGTTGTGAACTTCTTGCTGGGAAATGAGCTTCTCTTCTATTTAGGCATGTCACACATTCCTTGAAAATCATGTTAGTAGGCTTCATAATTTTAGGAAAATATCTTACTGCAAGTGTTGTACTCACTTTCACAATGTTATCAAATTTTATATGACAAAATCTTTTGTGCCATAAACAACTATCATCAATCTTAGTAATCAAGCATGTCATCTCAGTAGGATTCAACTGAAATACATTACTTTTAGTTCTAGATCCAGTACCAATCAAATTACCATCCTTGTCTTTTAAAACACAAGTTTTCTCAGTAAACCAACTTGATATCCCTTATCAACTAGTTGTAAAACACTCAAAATATTATGTTTCAAACCATCCACAAATTAAACATCATCAGTATTAGTCATTCCATCAAGAGTAATAGATCTTATACCTTTAATCAAACAAGGTGCATTTTTTCCAACTCTAACAATTCCTCCATCATAATTGTTAAACTTTATGAACATTTTCATGTCTCTAGTCATATGATGTGAACAACCACTATCTATAATCCAATCAGATTTCTTTTCTACTTGAGAAACTAAGGATTTTTCTTCCTTAACTTCCGTTTCAAGATTTTCTTCTTTTATTGCTAAAAATCCTATATCATCATTCTCATTATCACTTTCACTTAATTTTTTCTCCACACTCACTTTAATTTCTTCATCATTAGCATAATAACATTCTTTAGATCATCTAGGCTTAAAGTTGTTTATATACTTCTTAACTCTCTTAGGACATTTCGATGCAAAATGACCATATTCTTGACAAGTCCAACATTAAAAAAATTTCTTACTATCTGGTTCTCTTTTCACAAGAGAGGCAATACCTTATTCAATCTTCTTGTCTTCTTCATTTCTAGATCTCTAGCTGGTAGCATAATCTCCACTTACATTAATGCTTCTTAAAAAAGTAGGACGAACACTAAGTGTGCTGAATGTTGTCTCCATTTTAGGTAAGTCCCCTGATAACCTCAGGTTCATTTCCACTACTTCTAATCTTCCAAGAAGAGTTTCTATGGTAAAGTTTGTAGTACAAGGTATAACTTGTTCAATCATCTGTGTTGTCTACTTAAATGTAGGAGTCAATGTGCACAAAATTTTCCATATCACTTCATTCTCTATCTTTGTTCCTCCACAAGATTTTATACCTTAAACAATCTCTGACATTCTACCAATATCGCTTCTAATAGATTCATCTTCAACCAATATGATATCTATAAGAATTTGCAAATAGCAAATATTGAGCCAAGGATCTAGAGGTTGAAGAAAAGCACAAGAGAGAAAATATGAATGCAAGGATGGATTGAATAGATCCAATGAATTAATCAATGCTCAATGAGTGAAATGATTACATAATAGGCCTCCTTATATAGGAAAGGCAATATGAGAGAAAGATAAGGAGCTGATAAGCTATCATCTATGCTAGGTGTAATCACATGTCCACCAAATGTGGATCATCCAACAATATCCAATAAAGTATGTGCATTGGATTATGATGATAATGTGATAAGAGCACAAAAGGTGGATCTCACACACAATGATGTATGTGATGACAACTATCACAGATAAAGTGGAATTTCTCCTACACCATGTGCTTAATAGATGTGCACACTCCTAGGTGTCTCAATCACAAATTACTATGCAATGCATTAACCTAAGTAAGATTAAGTAAAGTGTAATTAGGAATAATTAATTACACCAACACCCCACCTTAAGTGCAACTTAGGGGAATGCACTTAAAATCACAATGCAAGATTGGTCCCATCTACTAGGCCCTGTTAGGTACCCATGTACAAAATGAAATACATGAAATGCATAACTCTCATAAAGTGGAGAAAGAGGGAAAACCTCATGGGAAAAACCCTCCCCCAAAAAGAGAGAAGAAAACAAGATGCATCGATAGAGTGCTCAAGACCCCCCAAGAACTACATAACTCATCTATATACAAAGAAGTATCCCCCCATAAGAAGGATAGTTGGAGACATGATATCCCACCCATAATGTAGAAGCTCCCATGTTGATGAAGAGTACCTGCAAACAATACTTCAACCAATGCTTACAAGAAACATGTCTCCCCTTAGGAAGAAATAGCTAAATCAAATGATGAAGAATCCAATCCATGTGAAAATGGAATAAGGAAGAAGATGTAGGTCTCCATGTAGGAATCTCTGAAGACTGAGTAGGAATCTCCAAGCTGAAAGAATCTATCACTTCATGTGACAAATCAAGTGAAGAAGGAGAAGAATCAAGTATACCAATCTCCAAAGAAGGTCAAGAAGTGTCCCCATCTATGATGAAACTATCATCAAGGGAAAGAGAAACACCCTCATGTATGTCTTCCAAATCTACATCATGAGAATCAACAAGTGTTGAAGATGCATCCAAGTAGTCATCACACTCTACAAGATCTAAAACACTATGATCATCCTGTTGAATAGTAGAGCCCATGTCTGAAGAAGTAGGAGGTGGAGGAGTAGGAAGATCAACACTTATCTCAACAAAAAAATGATTAACGTGCCCAAAATTCTCCTCACAATTATCCCTTGGCAAAGGGATGGGTACATCATGAATATCATCATCATTATCAAAAAAATTAGAAAATGAATACAAGAGGGATGTATGATCACCAACTCCCATAGCTATGACATCTCTAGTCTCCATGTCCCTAATGTAGACATAATCAGGAGTGAACTCAACAATTTTACCTTGTGCCCCATGTGTAATTTGGTAAATAGAAAGAAGATTAGTGGTCAAGGATGGTACACAAAGAACATCATTAAATATCCCCTCTCCCATAGGAATAGAACCTTTCCCACAAAATCTCATGAATGTGTTGTTACCCATCAAAATATTAGGAGAATTACAAGGCTCAATAGAAGAAAACATATCCATAGAAGATTCTATATGATGTGATGCACCTGAATCAAGAAGCCATTTACCTTTCTCAGGATGTGTGGAAGCCATGAGCGCTTTTCCTTTACCTTTACCTTTGGATGATGATGGAGATGTAGAAGCTCCCAAATGTGTAGAAGAAGGAGCAGACACTGATGAGGGCAACTTAATATTGTGTTTCTGAATAATGTGAGTTAGCTCATCAATCTTCTTTCAAAAACACTTATGCTCATCATGTCCTAACTTTTGACAATATGTACATTTATCTCTCTTTCTTCTAGATGATTCCTCCATTGAAGAGGACTTGGATTCAATACTTTTTGGTGAAGAAGATTCATTACCTTTTGTCATGAGGCTTAGGATCCTTATTGTGTTTCTTTCCTTTTCCATTAGAATCCTTTGAAGTAGATTCACTTGCAATCAATGCTTGATGTGTGGAAGGCTTCAACTTACCCATGTGTGCCAACTTTGCTTGTTCCCTTGTCAGCTGCGCTACAAATTCATCAAGAGAGGGCAATTTGTATGCACTACCAAGAGCATCCATAGTATCATAGAATGTAGAAACAAAGATAGAATATTCAGGACCAAGCTTGGAAAGGATAGAAAAGATCAATTGTTCATCCCCTTTAACAATGCCACATGAAGAAAGGTCCAATCTAATAGTATTGAACTGAGAAAAAAAATCTTGAATATTGTCAAAATCACTAGTATTAAGCCCTATGAGATCATTCTCTAATCTGAATTTTCTCATTCTATCAGGTTTACCAAAGAGTCCTTGCAATGTGATGCAAGCATCATGAGGATTTGTGAAAGATTTAATATGAAAGCGCATGTCACAAGAGATGGATGATCTAAGAGAGACAAGTTCTTTATCTCTTCTATCAAACCATTTTTGCCTTTCTACAACACCTGTTTGAGGTTCTTGATCCTGCCCAAGAGTCATTCTAAGCAATCCAAGACTCAACAAATGATCACTTAAAGATACTTTCCATTCATGGTAGTTATATGGAGTGAGGATTTTAACCTTTGAATTATCCATATTGCAACAAAATAATGACTGATAACTACTAATATCTCCTTCAAATTACTGATGCAAATAAAAAAATTGAAATCCATAGATTAACCAAGTGCAATTATAGCCTCAAAATGACCTATTTCTGAAAGTGATATGTCTACTCAAAATCACTCAAATCTGATTACAGATCTGGAAAGTAGACAAAAAATCATGCACTTTCAAAAAAAAAATCACCTGAAAATGTTACTGTATGTGCCCAAATGAAGCCTTGGAAGTTGTAGAAATAAGGAATAGACAGGTACAGTCATCAAAATCTGAAATTTCTGACAAATGTGGCCACCAAAACACCAAAATAATACTGCCACTAGATTCTTGATGAAATTTTACCCAATTTAAAAAAAAAATTCTCGAAAAGAGGAGCAAAAATGAGCAAGTTATAGCCCTCTGAAGTGGGACTGTCAAAATGAAAACTTCAATGGTGAAGACTGTGAAATTTTAAACTTGGAATGATGTCAGCTATTTACTACATTAAATTTGACAATTTGGAAGCCGTAAAAAAAACCCAATTTTGCCTATTGTGATGGCAGGATAGAGGTCAAATTTAATCACAGGGAAAGATGACCTCAGCAAAAAAACAAAGCCCTTGCTGACGTGTCTGGTGACATGGTGATCCATACTTGTCTGTATGAAGATGACATCAGCATAGGTGATGGTCTCAGGTGACACATGGCATTCTTTTGTTGGAGACTATAGGGCTTAGGTGGCAGCCTGCTGGGCACTTTTTATTTGGCCGCGTGGGAGGCTACATGGCACTGTATGGGCAGAGTGCTACACTATTGCAAGTAACGCGACCCCTATGGTGTCTACGTGGGCATGTGAGGTCGCCCCCATAGTGTAGTTTGCATGGCAGGGTTTGTGGGGTCACTGCGGTGCTGACGGGGCTCCGTAGGAGTGTGTTGCCATGTGGAGGACCCCCGCGTGGCGGAGGATGGGGCTCAAGGAAGCCCCTAACTGGCTAGCTGAAAGGTTGGTTCCATAGTTACAGAGCAGCAAAATGGCTGCTGGGTGGGGAAGATCGAGCGACGGGATGGCCATTAATTATTCCTCTTATTCAAATCTAGAATTTGAGTAAAATTAATCAGATTTGAGGTAAATGGCTTCTAAATTTAGAGTAATTTTGTAAATTACTCTAGATTTCCATTAGAATTTAGCGGACTATGCATGGTATAATAGAAAATATTAGACCAAGGATCTAGAGGTTGAGGAAAAGCATAAGAGAGAAAATATGAATCCAAGGATGGATTGAATAGATCTAATGAATTAATCAATGCTCAATGAGTGAAATGATTACATAATAGGCCTCCTTATATAGGAAAGGCAATATGAGAGAAAGATAAGGAGCTGATAAGCTATCACCTATGCTAGGTGTAATCACATGTCCACCAAATGTGGATGATCCTCCAATATGCAATAAAGTATGTGCATTGGATTAGGATGATAATGTGATAAGAGCACAAAAGCTAGATCTCACACACAATGAGGTATGTGATGACAACTATCACACCTAAATGGGACTTTCTCCTACACCATGCACTTAATAGATGTGCACACTCCTAGGTGTTTCAATCACAAATTACTATGCAATGCATTAACCTAAGTAAGATTAAGTAAAGTGTAATTAGGAATAATTAATTAAACCAACACCCCCCTTTAAGTTCAACTTAGGGGAATGCACTTAAACTCACAATGCAAGATGGTTCTTGGCTACTAGGCCATGTTAGGTACCCATCTACAAAATGCAATACATGAAATGCATAACTCTCATAAAGTGGAGAAAGAGGGAAAACCTCATGGGAAAAACCCTCCCCCAAAAAGAGAGAAGAAAAAAAGATGCATGAAAGGAGTGCTCAAGACCCCCCAAGAACTACATACATCATGTATATACAAAGAAGTATCCCCCCATAAGAAGGATAGTTGGAGACATGATATCACCCCCATAATGTAGAAGCTCCCATGTTGATGAAGAGTACCTACAAACAATAGATCAACCACTGCTTACAAGAAACATGTCTCCCCTTAGGAAGAAATAGATACATCAGATGATGAAGAAACCAATCCATGTGCTAATGGAATGAGGAAGAAGATGAAGGTCTACATGCATGAATCTCTAAAGACTGATTAGGAATCTCCAAGCTCAAAGAATCTATCACTTCATGTGAAAAATGAAGTGAAGAAGGAGAACAATCAAGTACACTAATCTCCAAAGAAGGTGAAAAAGTGTCCCCATCTATGATGAAACTATCATCAAGGGAAAGAGAAACACCCTCATGTATGTCTTCCAAATCTGCATCATGAGAATCAACAAGTGCTAAAGATGCATCCAAGTAGTCATCACACTCTGCAAGATCTGAAACACTATGTTCATCCTGCTGAATAGTAGAGCCCATGTCTAAACAAGTAGGAGCTCGAGGAGTAGGAAGATCAACACTTATCTCAACAAAAAAATGATTCAAGTGCCCAAAATTCTCCTGATACTTATCATTATCCCTTCACAAAGGGATGGGTACATCATTAATGTCATCATCATTATCAACAAAAGTGGAAAAAGAATACAAGCGTGATGTATGATCAACAACTCCCATAGCTATGACATCTCTAGTCTCCATGTCCCTAATGTAGACATAATCAAGAGTGAACTCAACAATTTTACCTTGTGCCCCATGTGTAATTTGGTAAATATAAAGGAGATTAGTGGTCAAGGATGGTACACAAAGAACATCATTAAATATACCTTCTCCCATAGGAATAGAACCTTTCCCACAAACTCTCATGAATGTGTTGTTACCCATCAAAATATTAGGAGTATTACAAGGCTCAATAGAAGAAAACATATCCATAGAAGATGCCATATGATGTGATGCACTTGAATCAAGAAGCCATTTACCTTTCTCAAGATGTGTGGAAGCCATGAGTTCTTGTCCTTTACCTTTATCTTTGGATGATGATGGAGATGTACAAGCTGCCAAATGTGTAGAAGAAGGAGTAGACACTGATGAGGGCAACTTAATGTTGTGTTTCTGATTAATGTGAGTTAGCTCATCAATCTTCTTTTGAAAACACTTATGCTCATTATGTCCTAGCTTTGGACAATATGCACATTTATCTCTCTTTCTTCTAGATGATTCCTCTCTTGAAGAGGACTTGGATTCAATACTTTTTGGTGAAGAAGATTCATTACCTTTGTCATGAGGCTTAGGATCCTTATTGTGTTTCTTTCCTTTGCCACTAGAAGCCTTTGAAGTAGACTCACTTGAAATCAATGATTGATGTGGAGAAGGCTTCAACTAATCCATGTGTGCTGACTTTGCTTGTTCCCTTGTGAGTTGGGCTGCAAATTCATCAAGAGAGGGCAATTTGTATGCACTACCAAGAGCATCCATAGTAGCATAGAATGTAGAAACAAAGATAGAATAATGAGGACCAAGCTTGGAAAGAATAGAAAAGATCAATTGTTCATCCCCTTTAACAATGCCACATGAAGAAAGCTCTGATCTAATACTATCGAACTTAGAGAAAAAATCTTGAATATTGTCAAAATCCCTAGGATTGAGACCTATGAGATCATTCTCTAATCTGAATTTTCTCATTCTATCAGGTTTACCAAAGAGTCCTTCCAATGTGATCCAAGCATCATGAGGATTAACCATGCATCATAAGTAATTTGTAAATTTACTTTAAAAAGACCTTCTTTCCGTATGGTACAATATGCCAAGTCACCACCACGTAAGCAAGGAGGGTCTTTTTTGCTGATGTCACTATTTTCACTAGCTTAAAATTGATGGTCATCCCACCATCAAAATAGGGCAAAATTGAATTTCTACGATGCTCATATGACCATCAAATTTAAGCCCATAGTTCACTCACGTCATCAAGGTTTGGAGATTTTCCAGCCTTCACCATTTGCATTTTGGTTTTTGTAGTCTAACTTTGAGAGGCCATAACTTGGTCATTCGGGCTCCAAATCGGGTGCAATTTTTTTTGAAATTGGGTAGAATTTCCTGTGCTTTTCAGTGGTGGTGTTTATTATACATTTTGGTGACCTCATTTGTCAAAAATTACAGATCTTGTTGACTATTCCTATCTGTTCCTGATTTCTGCAACTTCCAGGGCTTTGTTTGGGCACATACGGTAACATTTTGAGGTTAATTTTTTTTGAAAGTGCATGATTTTTCATCTACTTTATAGATCTACAATCAGATTTGAGTAAAATCTATGTGTCCATACTTTTTGGAGATAAAAGTTTGATTAAATTTGATTTATGAGGGTGCCATGAGGGTGAAAGGTTGGTGCCACGGGGGCGGAGTGGCAGAATGGTTGCTACATGGGGCAGATTGGGTAGCGGGATGGCCATTATTTATTAATTAATTACTCTAAATTTTTAAAGTAAATTTACAAATTACTATGCAATGCATTAACCTAAGTAACATTAATCTTAGTCACGCAGTTGAGATCCTCCACTGTAGCGCTCCACTCCTTCACCACCTCAGCCACTGCACCTCAGCGCCATGCACACCAATGCGGCAGTGCCAGACAGCTTCAAAACAATAGACAGAGCTAAAATAATCTCTCAGGAGCCCAAGTTTATCAAGGAGAGCTCCAGCTCTACCATCTCTCATGGTTTCCCTATCAGGTATTTGGCCAGGATGGAGGTTATCAAAGGATTAAAAATCATGCCACCATCCCAGTATGGTTTTCCACCGAAAGCTGAGGCTGAAAATGAACCAGATCTTCTTATTTCCCCCATTGACCAAGTAAGAGAGGTCTTATTGCTGCTTGTTGTTTCTCCTTAGAATGATGGTGCCTACAATCAGCTTGACCAAGTGAGCAAAATCTATATCAGCCAAATCTTTGTCAAGCAGGTGATTCTGTATGTCTCCTGTGTTCATCTTTTAATAGCTTTCCAGAAGCATGTAAATTATTGTAATCTGAGAAGGATGGGTAGCTATTTCAACATGCCAGTCAATGGTTTTGTTTAACCATTTTTGTAAACTAGTTAGTTTAGGTTAGATTAGCTCCCCTATTTTCCCTTCTTTCTAGGTTGAATTCCCAGCTTTTCAAGAAGTGCCCGTGCCCAAGTTCATCCTCTCAGTTTAGTTTTGTTCCTCTGTTGAAGTTTTTGTGTTCTAGTGATGACCCATGCCCAATGGATATGTCAAGGCCACTGATCCATGTCTAGCAGGCTGACATCCCGCAGAGGTCACCAAAATGTTACCCAAAATTTCCCTGTTATTCAATTTTAGCCACAGTCCCTACTGCAGCTTGTTTTAGCTTGCGAAGTTGATCCACAAAGTTCTATGATTTGCACCCTTAACCCCATGTTCTACAATGTAATGTCAAGCCCCAGCTCTGATCGCACACCCTAATTTGCAAAGCCCAAAAAGATATTCAAGTTTGAATGCTTGTAGGAAATGCTGGTGTCAAAAGGTTCAAAAAGTTGTTCAGTGTCAAAAACCCTCTGTGTTTTCGACCCTTTGCTCCAGAAGCCCAAGATGTTTTCGACCTTTGCTATTTCGCACTTCTTTTTTTGATGTTTGTATTTTTTCTAAGCACACAACTCCAACTAGGTGGGTCCCTTTGATGTTTTCGACAGACTACTATGGCTTTTCACATGATTGCTTAGCCCTTTTTTAGGCTATGCGAACATGCGACTAGCCATTAAGTGCGCAACCCCAAGGTACTAGGTAGGCCCCAGTCAAGAGTCAATGAAGATTTATTTTGGTCACATGATTGCATGCGGTCTCTTAACCACATGGGATCATGCAACAAGTGGTTAGTGGGGCCTGAAGTTTTTGCAATGGCACAAGTGCAAGAAAGATATACGGTGGTCATATGATCACATGGAACTTTCCGATCCCATGTGATCATGCAACAACCGTAGATCTAACTGAGGTCATGTGTTCGCATGGAATCTTCTAAGGTCATGCAATCTTATGCCTATCATTAGATGAGAATCTAAAATTTTGAGTGGGTCCATGTCAAGAAGGGGCCGGGGTGTTTGCCGATGTAGTGGCTGGAATGAATAAGGGAATGACACATGGTGGTTTTGGGCCCGAGGTTGAAAAAGCTTTGGATGGTTGCACGGATAATGTTTTCACGTGGTCGCTTGATATAGCTGGGGTTAGAAGGAAGATTACACGACTCTACAACTAGGAAAAGACTGACCTGAGGTGAGCCTGGGGTAAAGTTGCAGTCAAAATGAGCCCGAGGTATCTTGCGTGCGACATCTTGTAGTTGGTCACATGATCGCATGCGGTCTCTTGACCGCATGCAACCATGTGACAAGTGGTTAGTGGTTAACAAGTGGATTTTTTGATGGGGCCAGGTGTCTTGCATGACAACAGAGGAAAATTTCAAAGGCTTGTTGCATGATCGCATGAAGGCTTTTGAGCTCATGTGATCATGCAACTAGTATTATTTCGAGGCGGTGCGGCCTATTTTTTACGAGCTTTCTTCTGAGGGAGATGTTTTCAAGTGCAGTATTTATGACTTTGGAGGCAGTTGCAGTTGGATAGAATTTTGTAGAGATTTTAGGTCATTGTTTTGGGTCCTTTCCAATATCTGATCAGATTTTGGAGCATTTATGGCTGAGTGGGCTTGCAGGGGGTTGTCAGGTCAAGGTTGCTTGTCTGCAAGTTGTTGGCAGTATAGGCATGGGCATGCAAGGAGAAATATCTGATCAGTTGAGATATTTGTAGAAATACATTTATGATCAGTCTTGTTTGACCTAGGGTTGGTTATTCTAATATAAAATCTTGTAACCCTAGTTAGTTTTTGGACTCCTGCCTACGTGTAGTTGAGTGATGTATATAACATTTTTTGAGAGCTTTTGAGCTCAGAGATCACATTTTGTAAAATGGAAAGTTTCTTTTCTAGAAAGCTATCTGAGACACTTTTCTATCCTCTAGTTTTTCTACTCTTTGTTATCTCCCATTGATAATTCAGATATTGCAAAGTATTTTGTGACATTCTTGTTGTCCTTATGCTTTCTTGTGTGGATTATCTCTTATTGGATAAAAGTGTATGCATGTTTTAAATGATATCTTAGGTTTCCTGTTTCCTCTCACTTTCTGTAACTATGTATGTTATTGTGTTTGATCTGATTTAGATGTTTTGTGAGTATATTTCAGCCTCTCACAGTCTTGTCTCAATCCTACACCGAGTTATAGGAGTGAATGTTTGTTTGCAGGTCATAGATTGTTGTCTAATCCTAAGAGTCTTGTTGTTGTGAAAGAATCTTTCTCTTTCCCTGAACACCCTCTTTTTTTTGTAGACCCTCCTATGAAATAATTATGCAAGCCTATTCAGTAAGTTGTGATCTACTAGACCTAGGTCTTTCACTGATTTCATCCCTCTATACTGAGATCCAAACCCTATTTTCGGTGCATCACCTAGTAGGAAAGTTTGCTTTCAGTCATTTCCCTTTCATGCATTCCTTCTAAACATTTCCCTCATGCATTCCTTCTAAACATTTCCCTCAAAAGATTTACTTTCCTATTTAAGAGTGAACTAAGGTGATAATCTAAGAGGAACCCACCTAGAACCTAGAGGTTTCATCTCGGTTAGCATAGGTCCCACAACCTTGAGATGATTCCCATGTTTTATTGGGTTATCAAGACCAAGAGAGCTTCAAACAAAGGTGAAAAACTTAGTGTATAATAGTTCACTGATGTCATCAGGGTTTGCATATTTTCCATCCTTCACCATTTGCATTTTGGTTTTTGTAGTCTAACTTTGAGAGGCCATAACTTGGTCATCAAGGCTCCAAATTGGGTGCAATTTTTTTTGAAATTGCGTAGAATTTCCTGAACTTTCCAGTGGTGGTGTTGATTATGAATTTTTATGGCCTCATTTTTTAGAAATTGTAAATTTTATTGACTATTCCTATCTATTCTTGATTTCTACAACTTCCAGGCCTTGGTTTGGGCACATACAGTAACATTTTGAGGTGAATTTTTTTTTGAAAGTGCATGATTTTTCATCTACTTTCTAGATCTACAATCAGATTTGAGTAAAATCTATGTGTCCATACCATTTGGAGATAAAATTTTGATTAAATTTGATTTATGAGGGCACCATGGGGGCGGAAGGTTGGCGCCACGGGGGCGGAGCGACGGAATGGCCGCTGCGCGGGGCAGATCGAGCGGTGGGATGGACATTAATTATTAATTAATTACTCTAAATTTTTTAAGTAAATTTACAAATTACTATGCAATGCATTAACCTAAGTAAGATTAATCTCAGTCACATAGCTGAGATCCTCCACTATAGTGCTCCACACCTCCGCCACCTCAGGCATTGCACCTCAGTGCCACACGGACCAACGTGGTAGTGCAACGCGGCTTCAGAACAACAGACAGCCATCGCCAAATCAGAATTGGACATGTGGCTTTGTGCCACATCACTGCCCTGTCACCTAAGGTGACATCATCATCTAACACATTAGCGTATAGACAAGTATGGTAGGACTAGTCATTGGACACATCAATAGAGGGACCCTCTTTTTGGCTGACATCATCATATGACAAGCATGAATTTGACGGCCGTCTAGCCATCATAGCATAATAGAGTTGGGTTTTTTTGACAGCCATATGACCATCAAATTTAACCCCATGTATTGCTCACATCAGAAGGGTTAGAAATTTTGTAGCTTTCACCATTGGAGTTTTCATTTTGACTGTTCGACTTCATAGGGCCATATCTTGCTCAATTTTGCTCCTTTTTTGGAGCAATTTTTTTTGAAATTGGGTAAAATTTCATCAAGAATCCAATGGTGGTGTTGATTTTGCATTTTAGTGGCCTCATTTGTTTGAAATTGTAGATCTTGTTGACTATTCCTATCTATTCCTAATTTCTGTAACTTCCAGGGCTTTGTTTGGGCACATACGGTAACATTTTGAGGTGAAATTTTTTTTGAAACTGCATAATTTTTTGTCTATTTTCTAGATCTACAATCAGATTTGAGTGATTCTGGTTAGAAATATCACTTTTAGAAATAGGTCATTTTGGGGCTATAATTGCAATTAGTTAATCCTTGGATTTTAGTTTTCTAATTTGCATCATTTATTTGAAGGAGTTATCAGTAGTTATCAGTCATTATTTGGTGTTAATATGGATAATTCAAAGGTTAAAATCCTCACTCCATATAACTACCATGAATGGAAAGTTTCTTTAAGTGATCATTTGTTGAGTCTTGGATTGCTTAGAATGACTCTTGGGTAGGATAAAAAACCTCAAATAGGTGTTGTAGAAAGGAGAAAATGGTTTGATCGAAGGGATAAAGCACTTGGCTCTCTTAGATCATCCATCTCTCATGACTTGCACTATCATATTTCATCTTGCACACATCCTCGTGATGCTCGGATCACATTGGAAGGACTCTTTGGTAAACTTGATAGAATGAGGAAATTCAGATTAGAAAATGATCTCATAAGTCTTAATCCTAGGGATTTTGACAATATTTAAGATTTTTTCTCTAAGTTCAATACTATTAAATTGGAGCTTTCTTCATGTGGCATTGTTAAAGGGGATGAACAATTGATCTTCTCTATTCTTTCCAAGCTTAGTCCTGAATATTCGATCTTCATTTCTACATTCTATGCTACTATGGATGGTCTTGGTAGTGCATACAAATTGCCCTCTCTTGATGAATTTGCAGTGCAGCTCACAAGGGAACAAGCAAAGTTGGTAGACATCGGTCAGTTGAAGCCTTCCACATATCAAGCATTGATTGCAAGTGAGTCTACATCAAAGGCTTCTAATGGAAAAGGAAAGAAACACAAGAAGGATCCTAAGCCTCATGACAAAGGTAATGAATCTTCACCAAAAAGTACTGAAGCCAAGTCCTCTTCAAGAGAGGAATCATCTAGAAGAAAGAGAGATAAATGTGCATATTGTCAAAAGTTAGGACATGATGAGCATAAGTGTTTTCAAAAGAATATTGATGAGCTAACTCACATTATTCAGAAACACAACCTTAAGTTTCCCTCATCAGTGTCTACTCCTTCTACACATTTGGTAGCTTCTACATCTCCATCATCATACAAAGATAAAGGTAAAGGACAAGCACTCATGGCTTCCACACATCCTGAGCAAGGTAAATGGGTTCTTGATTCAGGTGCATCACATCATATGGCACCTTCTATGGATATGTTTTCTTCTATTGAGCCTTTTAATTCTCCTAATATTTTGATGGGTAATAATACATTCATGAGAGTTTGTGGGAAAGGTTCAATTCCTATGGGAGAAGGGACATTTAATGATGTTCTTTGTGTACCATCCTTGACCACTAATCTCCTTTCTATTTACCAAATCACACATGGGGCAAAAAGTAAAATTGTTGAGTTCACTCTTGATTATGTCTACATTAGGGACATGGAGTCTAGAGATGTCATAGCTATGGGAGTTTTTTATCATACATCACACTTGTATTCATTTTTTGCTTTTATTGATAATGATGATGATATTCATGATGTACCCATCCCTTTGCCAAGCGATAATTATGAGGAAAACTTTGGGCACTTGAATCATTTTGTTATTGAGACAAGTGTTGATCTTTCTACTCCTCCATCTCCTGCTACTTGAGACATGGGCTGTACTCTTCAGCAGGATTATCATAGTGTTCCAGATCTTGCAGAGTGTGATGACTACTTGCATGCATCTTTTGCATTTGTTGATTCTCATGATGCAAATTTTGAAGACATACATGAGGGGGTTTCTCTTTCCCTTGATGATAGTTTCATCATAGATGGGGACACTTCTTCACCTTCGTTGGAGATTGGTGTACTTGATTCTTCTCCTTCTTCACTTGATTTGTCACCTGAAGTGATAGATTCCTTGAGCTTGGAGATTCCTACTCAGTCTTCAGAGATTCATTCACAGAGACCTACATCTTCTTCCTTATTCAATTTACACATGGATTGGCTTCTTCATCATTTGGTGTATCTATTTCTTCCTAAGGGGAGACATGTTTATTGTAAGCATTGGCTTATCTATTGTTTGTAGGTACTCTTCATCAACTTGGGAGCTTCTACATTATGGGGGGGATATCATGTCTCCAACTATCCTTCTTATGGGGGGATACTCCTTTGTATAGACATGATGCATGTAGTTCTTGGGGGGTCTTGAGTACTCCATCCATCCATGCATCTTGTGTTTTTCTCTCTTTTTCGGGGAGGGTTTTTCCCATGAGATTTTCCCTCTTTCTCCACTTTCTGAGAGTTATGCATTTCATGTATTTCATCTTGTACATGGGTACCTAACATGGCCTAGTAACCGAGACCCATCTTGCATTGTAAGTTTAAGTGCATTCCCATAAATTGCACTTAAGGGGGGTGTGTTGGTGTAATTAATTATTCCTAATTACACTTTACTTAATCTTACTATGTAAATAAAGATAGAATATTCTTAAATGTAATTTGTATGCACTACCAAGACCTCTCAAGGTGTGAAGACCTCTTCTCAAGAAGTGAAATCTTGGCTTGATTCAATTGTGGGTGTAGAATAAAGGTATTTGGACATCACCATTGCATAGTCTATTCAGAGAAAATTTAGGGTTTTGTATTTTGTGGGATTTTATTGCAGGTCAATATTGGTGCTTGCTAGTGAAAATTAGAGGTTGGAATCATATTAAGGAGGTCCAAAAACCCCTAAATCAAATTTTATTTCATCCAAATCGGACACCCAAGGCCAAATCTAGAGCTATTTGAATTTTGGAAGTGCGGCAGTGACGATTCAGAAAAAATAATTTCAGAGATGATTTTCAAACAACAATATCTCAGTCAGCTGGACTCCTTTTTTCGAGCAAAATTTTTTTGTTTTGTGGTAGAATTTCATGATCTACATAATGGTTTAGGTGGTTTCTAATCTCTATTCCTGAATTTTTTTGAAAATTGCAAATGTCAGTTTTTGCAACTTCCAAGGCCTCAATTGAGCTCATATGAACTCCTTTTTATGTGCAATTTTTTTTGAAAGTGCATAATTTTTTTTGTATTTTCCAGATCTAGAATCATATTTTAGTGACTATGACTAGAAACTATACTTTCAAAAATTGACTTAGTTTTTTCATTTGTAATGCATAAGCCTTAGCTTGGTTTTTTGCATAATGATCTAAGTCTATTATAGCCTGATTTTCCAGTGTAATAATTTGTTGATCTCAATTTGTAATGAGAGAAGTGTATCATTAATATAATCATGGGTTATGAAACACATCCTATACTAGTACTTTTGACTAAGGATAATTATGAGTCATGGGCAAAAGGAATCATCACACATTGTAGATGGCTTGATCTCTTGCCTCATCTTTATGGACTCATTCGTGAGCCAAAGTCACATGGGAAGCAATATGTTTGGGTAGAAAAGAATGCTCATATTATAAATTTGATTATTAGTAGCATCAGTTTGTGTCTCTTCTATGACATCTACCCCAAATTTAGAGGTGTTCAATGTCCACACAAAATTTGGACAATCATTTGGGAGATTTTTGGTGATCCACATGTTCCTCCATTCCCAGATGATGCTGCTTTAGATTGCCTCATTCCTCTTGATGATGCAGATAACATTCCCTATGATGATTATACTTTAGATGCAATGGAATAATTTGTAGAAATTGAGAGCGAGGATGATCTAGTGCCTCCTCCTATAGTTCCTACTTCTCTAGTTGAGATCACACAATCATCTCTTGTTGGTGATTCCAATGATTCATTGCAAGAGATATCTATTTGTCTTCCTGATTGGGATTCTTACTTGCCAGATATTGGTTCATTATTTGTGGAGTCTCATATTTCATATTTGGGAGACATACTTGAGGGGGTTTCTATTCTCTTTGATGACAGTTTCATCACAGTTGGAGATACTTCTTCACATTCTTTGGAGATTGACATTCTTGATTCTTCTTCTTCACTCAGTTTGTCACATGATGTGATAGATTCTTTGAGATTGGAGAGGCCTATTCAGTCTTCAAAGATGCATATTTGGAGACCTTCTTCCTTCTTTCATTTGGATATGGATTGGTTCATGACATCATCATCATACTTCATTTGGATTCCACTTCCTAGTTTCTATCCAGAATGGGAACCACACCTACATTTGTACTTGGTATATCTTCTTCCCAAAGGGAGAAATGTTATTTGTAGTCATTGGAATATACTTTGTCTTCAAGCACTCACCATTTGTGTAGGATATTCTTCATTATGGGGGGGATATCATGTCTCCAACTATCCTTCTTATGGAGGGATACTTCTTTGTATATACATTATGTATGTAGTTCTTGGGGGGTCTTGAGTACTCCATCCATCCATGCATCTTGTTTTCTTCTCTCTTTCTAGGGGAAGGTTTTTCCCATGAGATTTTCCCTCTTTCTCCACTTTATGAGAGTTATCCATTTCATGTATTGCATTTTGTACATGGGTACCTAACATGGCCTAGTTGCCGAGACCCATCTTGCATTGTGAGTTTAAGTGCATTCCCATAAGTTGCACTTAAGGGGGGGTGTTGGTGTAATTAAATATTTCTAATTACACTTTACTTAATCTTACTTAGGTTAATGCATTGCATAGCATTTAGTGATTGAGACATCTAGGAGTGTGCACCTCATTCAAGCACATGGTGTAGGAGAAATTTCACTTTTGGTGTGATAGTTATCTTCACATACCTCTTTGTGTGTGAGATCCACCTTTCATGCTCTTATCACATTATCATCCTAATTCATTGCACATACTTTATTTCATAATGGAGGATGATCCACATTTGGTGGACATGTGATTACACCTAGCATAGCTAATAGCTTATCAACTCCTTATCATTGTCTCTTATCTCCTTTCCTATATAAGGAGGCCTATTATGTACATTTTAATCATGTCCATGATCAATAATATCATTCTTGCATCTTAATGCAATTGTCTTGCCAATCTCTTGTGGAAGTTATCTTGGTCTTGCATTTGATCCTAATTTCTCCCAGAGGAATAGAACCTTTCCCACAAACTCTCATGAATGTGTTGTTACCCATCAAAATATTAAGAGAATTACAAGGCTCAATAGAAGAAAACATATCCATAGAAGATTCCATATGATGTGATGCACCTGAATCATTTTGTTGTTGAGACAAGTTTTGATCTTCTTACTCCTCCATCTCTTGCTTCTTTAGACATGGGATCTACTATTCAGCAGGATGATCATAGTGTTTCAGATCTTGTAGAGTGTGATGACTACTTGGATGCATCTTCAGTACTTGTTGATTCTCATGATGCAGATTTGGAAGACATACATGAGGGGGTTTCTCTTTCCCTTGATGACAGTTTCATCATAGATGGGGACACTTCTTCACCTTCTTTGGAGATTGGTGTACTTGATTCTTCTCCTTCTTCACTTGATTTGTCACATGAAGTGATAGATTCTTTGAGTGTGGAGATTCCTAATTATTCTTCAAAGATTCATGCATGGAGACCTTCATCTTCTTCCTCATTCCATTTGCACATGGATTGGCTTCTTCATCATTTGATGTATCTATTTCTTCCTAAGGGGAGACATGTTTCTTGTAAGCATTGGTTGATCTATTGTTTGTAGGTACTCTTCATCAACATGGGAGCTTCTACATTATGGGGGGGATATCATGTCTCCAACTATCCTTCTTATGGGGGGATACTTCTTTGTATATACATGATGTATGTAGTTCTTGGGGGGTCTTGAGTACTCCATCCATCCATGCATCTTGTTTTCTTCTCTCTTTTTGGGGGAGGGTTTTTCCCATGAGGTTTTCCCTCTTTCTCCGCTTTATGAGATTTTTTGCATTTCATATATTATATCTTGTACATGGGTACCTAACATGGCCTATTAGCCGGGACTCATCTTGCATTGTGAGTTTAAGTGCATTCCGCTAAGTTGCACTTAAGGGGGGGTGTTGTTGTAATTAATTATTACTAATTACACTTTAGTTAATCTTAATTAGGTTAATGCATTGCATAGTAGTTTGTGATTGAAACACCTAGGAGTGTGTACATCTATTAAGCACATGGTGTAAGAGAAATTCCACTTTAGTTGTGATAGTTGTCATCACATACCTTGTTGTGTGTGAGATCCACCTTTCATGCTCTTATCACATTATCATCCTAATCCAATGCACATACTTTATTGCATATTGGAGGATGATCCACATTTGGTGGACATGTGATTACACTTAGCATAGGTGATAGCTTATCAACTCCTGATCATTCTCTCATATCACCTTTCATATATAAGGAGGCCTATTATGTAATCATTTCACACTCAATTGACCATTGACCAACTCATTGGATCTATTCAATCCATGCTTGCATTCATATTTTCTCTTTTGTTCTTTTCTTCAACCTCTAGATCCTTGGTTCAATATTTGCTATTTGCAAATTTTGTTGGTGTAATTTGATGATGATCTCACTTGTTTAGTACTTGCAAAATATGCAATAATTATAGGGCACGTACGAGACATGTACATAAATTTTTTGTAGAGAAAAAATAAATTTTTTTTGAATATATTATAGAATAAAAAAAATATTTAGTTTTTTTGAAAAATCATAACGTAGAGGCATATCGGGCCGTACAGCTCGATTTGCAAATTTTTTTTGCCTCCGATTGGACTTTCACCGAATATGGGCGAGTTTATAGTCAATTTTAACCAAAATAGCCTCCCGGATGTAATGGTGAGGTCAGGTCTACTCCAAGACACCTCTATCACACACTGGTTGCTAGATCTAAGATTTGGACCTTCAAAGCTTGCATCAAGCTCTCTTCAAATCGGCTAATAAAAAATGCTCCAATGGCTTTGATACCATGTAAGAATTTGCAAATAGAAAATATTGAACCAAGGATCTAGAGGTTGAAGAAAAGCACAAGAGAGAAAATATGAATGCAAGGATTGATTGAATAGATTCAATGAATTAATCAATGTTCAATGAGTGAAATGACTACATAATAGGCCTCCTTATATAGGAAAGCCAGTATGAGAGAAAGATAAGGAGTTGATAAGCTATCACCTATGGTATGTGTAATCACATGTCCACCAAATGTGGATCATCCTCCAATATACAATAAAGTATGTGCATTGGATTAGGATGATAATGTTTTAAGAGCACAAAAGGTGGATCTCACACACAATGAGGTATGTGATGAAAAATATCACACCTATAGTGGAATTTGTCCTACACCATGTGCTTAATAGATGTGCACACTCTTAGGTGTCTGAATCACAAATTACTATGCAATGCATTAACCTAAGTAAGATTAAGTAAAGTGTAATTAGGAATAATTAATTACACCAACAATATCTTCAAATGCACATATCCAATTATGTAATCTAACTTTCTTTGCATGTTCATTACCTTCAAAATTAGATTGTAAAGCTAACAATATTTCATGAGATGTCTTTATATATTTTACCTGACTGTACTCATTCTCATGAAGGGCTGACAAAAGTGATTCTCTACCAAGTATGTTACACATGAATAGATCTCTTTCTCCATTAGTAAATTCTTGAATTTTATCCTCATCAATGATAGTCTTCTCATTCTTTGTGATTAACCAATAACTTGGTCCCAAACAAAGTAAGTGTGTCTTCATGTTTCCTTTCCAGCTATCAAAATTTACTCCATCAAACTTAGGGCTTTCTTTCCTGAAATGACTCGCCGTGGATCTCCTTAAGTAATTAAACTTTTCCTTCAAGGACCTATTGCTCTTATACCAATTGTTAGAAAGTAAAGGGCACCAAGAAAACTGAGAGGGGGGGGGGGGGTGTGAATTAGTTAGCAGACAAATATAAATTTTATCAACTTCAATAGATTTTAACCACATAAGAAATGTAACCAACAACCATAGAAAGATATTCATACACAGTAACATAATGACACAACATATGTTAACTAGGGAACCTCTTGATCAAAGAGTAAACCCCGGTGGGAATGATACCCATAAAAGATGCACTAATATGAAAGTTCCTTGTGAGAAGATGGACTCTGTTAGGAGTCTTATGAAATACATTCAGTACATATGAGTCCCTATTAGGAGACTTTGAATCCCTGCTAAAAGATTTTAACTCTATTAGGATTTATGGAAGACAAAAGGACCCACTACCCAAAAAGCTTAAATGGCAAGATCACTGAACACACTATCCAACTAATCTCTATATTATTCAACAGAATAATATCAAAATATTACTAATCTCAAAAACATGTTACCTCTTGTCTAACAGTGCCAAACTGCACCAACTACTACAATAGATCTCAATACCAGATCTTTGAACTTCACATATCCTCTTTCAACAAGTATTGCATAAATCCACAATCCACTTTCACAATCTTCATAATTCAATTAAACATTCTTACATTACAACAAGGAATAAATTCCTTCCTTTATACCACACTCAAGTAATTACAAATGAGTCAGCATACAAATTACAAAATAAAAGTTTCCACACGTTATAGAAAAATTACACAAAACTATGAACTTTCAATTAAGATCACTCTTCACTCATGCAACCTCCAAGCTTGCATTCACGTCCACATCACTATCAACAAGTCTTCTATTTCTCTATTACTACGTATGAATAGATTCAATCCTGATTAAGAGATATCATCCAATTTTCACAAACCGCTACTCAGCAACACTTCCTAAATACTACTTGTGAGGCCTCACCCTATACCCGCCATGGCTATTCCATTGTCATTAGGGTAGCCCTAGTAATTATCTTAATTTTTTTATTAGCTTAGTAGATTTTACTCTTTTAGATAGAGATTTGATTATAGTAGATGAGAATACATAACATTTTTATGATGCTTTCTATACTCACAATGTTGACTTTATGATACATTATGACTGACATTATGATGATGTATTTAGATAAAATACTAAGATGCACAATTAAGGAATTTCTGTTGATATGAGTTGTTAGGAAAATGAAAATCAAGAGATGAATAAGGTTGAGATGTGTATTTCACTTCGGGTTAAATGTTAGGTGATGAATTATTCATTAATATTTTAAGATATAGATATGAATTCTAATTTATGGTTATTTTGATTTGTGAATGTTGTGGTGATGTGATGGATTTTATATGATTACGTAAGTAACTAGGAAATGAAGATTTGATTCGATTATGATACGATGAGATTTCTATTGTGAACTAAAAGTTAATTACTTAGGTGAAGTTTATGAGTGTCATGATGACATTCAATTGCAACTGGATTATATGTGCAATGAATATGCTACAAGCTTAATCTAGTGATGAATTGAATATTTCATTATGAGTTGTAAGTATGTTATAGATGAATGATTATTGTCATGTGATTTATGAAATTTCAGATGAATTATCTAGATTATTAATGTTATGAATTTACATGTTTTTTATTTTCTTGGACTACTGATGTTCGACTTTAGTGTGTATAGAATTAGACCATGGTAAATTTGGGGAACCAGAGCATAGACTTCTATAAATCAGTTCACACCAAGGCTACTCCTAGTGAGAAGAAAAAATCTCGTTGTATTGTATTTAATTCATGAAAGTAATGTAAATGTATATATTAATTTTTATTTAATTATGAATGTAATTATTGTTGAGAATGTCCAAGTGGATATGCCACATGGCTTGTGATGTGTCATTTTTGGTTGTGTCACTTGACACTTGTGTGTGTACTTGTAGCCATGACATGTCCACTTGGGAATTGGTTGAACACTAACATAACATGGTACCATTTAGGATCTCCATGAAAATCACTTGGTTAGGGAGCTTGAGGTTTTTTCATATCAATAAATTTTGAATTTGAGCTTTACATGGGTTTTTGAGGGCTTTAAAAGGTGTCTAGCGAAGTATTAGGGCCATTTTTAGTAGACCTCTACTTTATATACCTATGGGTAAGGGTCATTTTTCTTCCTAGGACAACCCAATGTTGACCAAAAAACCCCTCCAAAAGTTGGATTTTCAAAATGGCCAAAAATCTACTTTTGAAGCAAGGTCTTGGGTAGAGTTTCATCCAATAATGATACAAGTCTTTGGTCCACCTTTTTGGACAACCCTTTTAGCAATCCATATTTTGAAACCATGTAAGAAACTTGGGAAGAACATCCAATGAGCATGAGATCCTATCCCTAGGAGATTGTTTGGAGGCCTTTTTAGAGGAGACTCTTATTTTGGAAGAGTTTGACACCCACTCTCTAGATTTGGAGACTTAGCTATTTTGCAGAGGACTTTGGAAAGTGGAAAAAATTTTCATCAACATTCTTCCATAAGCTTGGATCTAGGTTGGTGGTATTCTTCTTTTTTTTTGTTTTTGTTTTCATGTTGAGAGAAAGACTTCTTATGTATGTTTTTTTTTTTATTATGCAAAAATTTAGTTATTGTGTTCTTGTAGTGTCTATGTTTGAGATCTTGTTATTTTGTGATCGTGGATGTTATGTGAATCTTAAGTTTGTTTTAGTGTTATTTCCTTTGTGTTGTGAAAATGAAGTTTTTATGGAGTTCTTGAGTTTCTTGATTTGCATTGTATTAAGGAAGTTTTCTCAAGGCCACACTCACCCTTGGGAGGGAAGAGTAGCCTTGGGGGTGAAGCGAATTTTGGGACAGCCTTGGGTGTAAAGTCTCTCCTTGGTTTGGAGCAGGAAGAAACATGGATGTATGGGCTCCATGTAGCAATTTATTTTGGAAAACATAAGTGTTTGTATGGCTTGAAGCCATGGGGGTCATAAGGAGTTTCATGGTGTGGGGATTTTGTGGAAAAATGTATTTTAAGAAAGCCAAGAGTAGGCTTGTCTTTGTTCTATGAAATGTGCTTTCTCCCCTTGAGTTTTGGTTCCACCTTCATCCCACTTTTTGAGTCATTGGAGACTCTTTATTTTAGCCTTGGATGGGAAGTCTAAATGTGTTTTTTTGTGTTATTGTGTTTGTGTTTTGTTGGAGAGTGAAACCATTGATGGAATATGGATGAAGTGACTGAGAGGGGGGGGGTGAATTAGTCAACCATAAAAACACTTCCTGATTTATTCTTTTGCAGATCCCTTAGGATATCTTAACACTGTTATCTATTTTAGCACTCGGTAAATAGATTGCAGTATCTTTGAAGATGCAGAAAGTATTATCAATATTATCTTTAGATATTCATCAGCATATGTATATGATTGAGAAAGCAATTAAGAACACAAGAGACACAAGATTTAACGTGGAAACCCAATATGGGAAAAACCACCAATGTATCTAGATACTGATTTTCACTTTTCTGAAGTGATGCCCGGTTAGAAGCCAACCCGGTAAAAGGTTACAAAACACACTGTTAGGTGTGACCTTGTTAGAGGATTTAAAACACCCTGCAAGGAGTGGCCTGGTAAGAGGTCTTGAAAAAAATTCAATGGAATTGTCACCTTATTAGAGGATTTACATTATGGCTGTTAAACCAACTTGGTTAAGAGATTTAGAATTCACTGTTACAATGATAAGAAGGTAACAATGAGAAAGTAACCTGTATAATAATGCAACTGTCTTGCTGATTACAGATCTCTGTTCTGCATAATTCTGATCCTTTCTGATCAAATAAATCTCTGCTGCTCCTCAAGGATATCTGAACATCCTTCACAAATTCGCATATACCTTTCCTTCTTTTCTTCTGTAAATCTTCTGCTATTGTATGTTTATTTTTCATATTTGACCTTTTATTTATATGACTTTGGATTAGTCAAATCGACATTATTTAGTATAACAGTCGGCTGAATTAAGTAAACTCTATTTGCAAAAATCCTTCAAGGGCCGACAGTGCTCGGTGACCATAACTTTCTATAATCTTTCGGTGACCGAGGGAACTCGGTAAACACCGACAATTCTTTTCCTTTGATAACCGACTGAACTCGGTAAACACTATCTTTTCTCGATGACCGACTGAACTCGGTAAACACTAAACTTTCTTTCGATAACCGACTGAACTCGGTAAACACTAACTTTTCTTCGGCAACCGAGTGAACTCGGTAAATACTACTTTTCTTTGATAACCGAGTGGACTCGGTAAGCACTAATATTCCTATCTGGCAGACCGACTGAGCTCGGTAGGAACTGATTGCTGCGGACTATGACATAGTGTGACATCAAAGACAATACATAATTGAGTAGCAATTTCCTTCAGACAATTGTTTCCAACAATCTCCCTCTTTGGCATTGATGGAAACACAATATGTCATATCATAAGAAATTTGAAAGAGTTAGCTCGGTTTAGATTCAAATCTCCCTCTGTCAGCAAACTTCCTGTATCCTGAAAAATTCTTCCTTCTGACTATTTGAAAATTTCTTGAAGTAATAGCAAAGACATAGCAAACACTCCCTCTTTGACAACACATGCCAAAGACAATTCTCATATTACCGGTGAAATTTAATGTACCTCAAGTACTGATTCATATGCAATGATTCCTTTAATATGCTGCATCAACAAGTTGATTTTCAATCATGTTCTGGTTGATGCATCACTAAAACTGTATTTAGTGAGCCTCGGATAGGGGAATGACCCCTAACTTACCTCTTAGATACATAAATGCATCCTTAGGTAATGGTTTGGTAAAAATGTCTGCAATCTGTTCTTTTGTATGAATATATTCTAATCTGATTTCCTTGTCCTGCACCAATTCTCTGACAAAGTGATATTTAATAGTAATGTGCTTGGTTTTGGAATGCATCACTGGATTCTTAGAAATGTTTATTGCACTGGTATTGTCACAAAATATAACAACTGGTTCTTTGATTTCAACCTTCATACCTTCTAATAACTGTTTAAACCAAACAATATTTGAACAGTTTACTACAGCAGCAACATATTCTGCTTCAGCTGTGGATTGAGATGTGCAATTCTGCTTTTTACTAGTCCAGGATACCAGTCTTTTTCCAAGAAAAAATGCTCCACCACTTGTACTTTTTCTGTCATCAATGTTTCCTGCCCAATCAGCATCAGTAAACACTTTCAAGTCTAGATTGCCTCCAAATTTATACCACAAACCATATTCTTCAGTTCCTTTTAAGTATCTTAAGATTCTTTTGATTGCCATCATGTGATTTTCCTTAGGTTTTGCTGAGAATCTAGCTACTATACCGACTGCTAAGGCAATATCAGGTCTTGTATGTACTACATACTGCAATTTTCCAATCATAGATCGGTATAGGGTCTGATCAACTTCTTTTGAATCATCATTTTTGGTAAGTTTCAGTCCAGTACACATGGGTGTACCAACTGGTTTTGAATCTTCCATACCAAACTTCTTAAGTATCTCCTTAATGTATTTGGATTGAGTAATGTATATACCATTCTTGCTTTGCTGAATTTGAAGACCAACAAAGAATTTTATTAAACCAAACATAGACATTTCAAATTCTCTGTTCATTTGCTCTGAAAATTCTTTGCACTGATCCTCATTCCCTGTAAATATAGTATCATCCACAAATATTTCTTCCAATACAATTTTGTCATTTGGTCCTTCTTTAATATACAGATTGCTATTATCATTAGCTCTTTTGAAATTAATCTGAATCAAATAGTTATGGAGTCTTTCATACCATGCTCTAGGAGCTTGTTTTAGACCATACAATGCTTTGTGTAACCTGCAGACCATGTCCCTTTTATCTCGATCAACAAAACCTTCAGGTTGTTCAATGTAGACTTCTTCATCAAGAATTCCATTGAGAAATGCAGATTTTATATCCATCTGATATACCTTAAATCCTTTGTGTGCTGCATAAGCAAGTAGAGTTCTTACACCTTCTAATCTTGCAACAGGAGAAAAGGTTTCTCCATAATCTATACCTTCTTCTTGAGAATAACCATTACATACCAGTCTAGCTTTGTTTCTAGATACTTGACCATCTTCATTCAGCTTATTTCTGAATACCCATTTTGTTCCAATTACACTCTTATCTTTAGGTCTGGGTACAAGAGTCCAAGTTTTGTTCTTTTGTATTTGTTCTAATTCTTCATTCATTGCTTCAATCCAACTTTCATTCTCTAATGCATCTTTGATATTTCTAGGTTCAAAATCAGTAAGTAGACATGTACCTTTTAGCTTGCTTCTTGTCATAATACCATCTGATTTGTTTCCAATGATTTGGTCTGGTGTATGATGTCTTCTGACATATTTGGCTAGTATAGGTTCCTTGCCTTTTGAATGATTCATGCTGTTGTCTTCTAGGATCTCTTCTTCAGGTTGCTCGGGCTCGGTAGATATTTGCTCGGTAACTTCAGGCTGAGACTCGGTCTGAATTTCTTCCTGTGACTCGGATTGAACTTCTTCCTGTGACTCAGTTTGAACTTCTTCCTGTGACTCGGTCTGTGACTCAGTAACTGTGCTCGGCTCTGTAGATATAGCTTCCTTATTGATAGTTGTGTCTGTCAATGTTTCAGGTTCAATGTAAACGAATCTTCTGTAGTTCTTAGGTTCCCTTTTGCTTTCTTCCTTAGTCTTTTCTACAAACTCATCAAATTTTACATGTATACTTTCTATGACTTTGTAAGTAGATAAGTTCAGACATTTGTATGCCTTGCTTTTGCTAGAATATCCTAGGAATATTCCTTCATCACTTTTCACATCAAATTTATTTCTTCTCGATTCTTTTAAGATATAACACTTGCTACCAAATATTTTCATGTAACTTACATTAGGTTTATAGCCATACCATAATTCATAAGGAGTTTTGAATGTGTCTTTCTTCAGTTGTACTCGGTTCAAGGTATGAACTGCAGTGCTGATAGCTTCCTTCCAGTACTTCATAGCAATGTTCTTTTCTATCATTAGAGTCCTTGCACAATCCATAATAGATCTGTTTCTTCTTTCTGCTATTCCATTCTGCTCAGGAGTTCTAGGAGCTGATACCTGTCTTTTGATTCCTCTTTCAATGCAGAAGTTGTTAAAATCATGGGAGATGAATTCACCACCTCTGTCTAATCTTAAGCATTTCAATCTTTTCCCTGTTTCTTTTTCTACTCTTGCTAAGTACCATTTGAACTTTTCAAATGCTTCTGATTTTTCTCTTAAATACATAACAGTCATCATTCTAGAATAATCATCAACGAAAAGAATAAAGAATTTATCTCCAGTATAGCTTTTTATTCCAATAGGTCCACATAAATCAGTATGCACAATTTCCAAAATTTCTTTAGACTGATAGTTCTTACTTTTGAAACTAGTTTTACTCATTTTGCCAATCTGACAATTCTTACATAGACCAGTGTCAGGTTTCTTCAAAGTAGGAATGCCTCTAACCTTCTTGAATTTGCTTATTTTTATCATGTTATCAAAATTCACATGACATAACCTTTTGTGCCATAGCCAACTTTCTTCTATTTGAGCAATAAGGCATGAATATTCATTGAGATCAAGATAAAATAAGTTACCTTTTGTTTGTTTGCCTGATCCAATGAGCTTTCCTTTTCCATCCAGCAGTCTTGCTTGACCATTCATGAATTCAACCTTGAAACCAGTGTTGATTAGCTGTGCTACACTTAAAAGATTATGTTTTAGTCCTTCAACCCAGTAAGCATTATCACATATGAGTTCTTTGGTTAATGAGATTCTTCCTTTTCCTTTTATACAACAAGGTTCATTGTTTCCAAATCTTACATTACCATTGTCACAGTCTTCTAGATATTCAAATTTTGTCTTGTCACCAGTCATGTGGTGTGAACATCCGCTGTCTATTATCCATATATCATCTTTGCTTATATGAGAAATGAGTGCCATCTTATCTTCATCATCATCAGATTCATCTTTTATAGCAATAAAGACAATTTCTTCTTCACTATCATCAGAATCTTTAGCCATAAAACATGATTTCTTACCTTTATCCTTGTATGATTTGAAATTCTTTTTGCCATAGTACTTGTGATTTCTCTTTTCTTCCTTGACTTGCTTGTTTGGGCACCTAGCTGCAATATGTCCAATTTCTTCACATGAAAAACAGATTAAAGGAGTTTTACCTTTATATTTACCTTTCCCTCTAGAGTACTTCTTTGCAAGTAATGCTTCTACAATTTCAAGATCACTATCAGAACTTTCTTCTGATTCTTCTTCACTTTCTAACTGAACTTCTTTAATTTTCTTGTTCTTCTTTAGTGAAACCTTGGCCTCAAATGCTGATTCAATATTTTTGGAACTAGGAACATAGTTATCATAGTTGTCTAATTCAAAAGCTGTCAATCTTCCAACTAAAGCATCCAAAGTTATATTGTGGTTTGTTTCACATCTTCTTTCTTGAATAGCTGATACTCTTATTGCATAGATAGGGAGTAGTGTTCTGAGTACCTTACTTATAACAGTCTCATCTGAGATTGTTCCTCCAGAAGCTCTAATTGCACTTACACTTGCTTTGATTCTTTCAACATATTTTGCAATGTTTTCATCTTCCTTCATATTCATTTTGTCAAACTGTCCTCTTAGGCTTTCTGCTTTGGCTCTTTTCACATTTGCATCACCACCATATATTTTCTTCAGTGCCACCCACATTTCATATGCAGTGGTGCAGTCTTTAATATCATCAAATTCTTCATAGCTGAGAGCAGATGCAATGTCTATCATCATGGTGTTGTGAGTCTTTTTATCTGCAATGTCTTCAATAGTTAATGCGCCATTAGGAATTGTGTATTCTTCATCAATGTATTTGCATCCTGAATCACCAATGGAAGCCAGATGAAGTTGCATGAGACCTTGCCATGCTGAAAAGTTATCTCTGTTGAGCTTTGGAATTTCCCTCTTGTAAGACATCCTGATCTTTAGCTTAGGTCCTTGAAACCCTTCCTGCAAGCACCAAAAGCTCTGATACCAATTGATGGAATATGGATGAAGTGACTGAGAGGGGGGGGGGTGAATCAGTCAACCATAAAAACACTTCTTGATTTATTCTTTTGTAGATCCCTTAGGATATCTTAACACTGTTATCTGTTTTAGCACTCGGTAAATAGATTGTAGTAACTTTGAAGATGCAGAAAGTATTGTCAATATTATCTTTAGATATTCATCAGCATATGTATATGATTGAGAAAGCAATTAAGAACACAAGAGACACAAGATTTAACGTGGAAACCCAATATGGGAAAAACCACCAATGTATCTAGATACTGATTTTCACTTTTCTGAAGTGATGCCCGGTTAGAAGCCAACCCGGTAAAAGGTTACAAAACACACTGTTAGGTGTGACCTTGTTAGAGGATTTAAAACACCCTGCAAGGAGTGGCCTGGTAAGAGGTCTTGAAAACAATTCAATGGAATTGTCACCTTGTTAGAGGATTTACATTATGGCTGTTAAACCAACTCGGTTAAGAGATTTATAATTCACTGTTACAATGATAAGAAGGTAACAATGAGAAAGTAACCTGTATAATAATGCAACTGTCTTGCTGATTACAGATCTCTGTTCTGCATAATTCTGATCCTTTCTGATCAAATAAATCTCTGCTGCTCCTCAAGGATATCTGAACATCCTTCACAAATTCGCATATACCTTTCCTTCTTTTCTTCTGTAAATCTTCTGCTATTGTATGTTTATTTTTCATATTTGACCTTTTATTTATATGACTTTGGATTAGTCAAATCGACATTATTTAGTATAACAGTCGGCTGAATTAAGTAAACTCTATTTGCAAAAATCCTTCAAGGGCCGACAGTGCTCGGTGACCATAACTTTCTATAATCTTTCGGTGACCGAGGGAACTCGGTAAACACCGACAATTCTTTTCCTTTGATAACCGACTGAACTCGGTAAACACTATCTTTTCTCGATGATCGACTGAACTCGGTAAACACTAAACTTTCTTTCGATAACCGACTGAACTCGGTAAACACTAACTTTTCTTCGGCAACCGAGTGAACTCGGTAAATACTACTTTTCTTCGATAACCGAGTGGACTCGGTAAGCACTAATATTCCTGTCTGGCAGACCGACTGAGCTCGGTAGGAACTGATTGCCGCGGACTATGACATAGTGTGACATCAAAGACAATACATAATTGAGTAGCAATTTCCTTCAGACAATTGTTTCCAACAACCATGTCTATGTGATGGCTCCCCAAGCTTGGGGGTGGCTTCTTAGAAAGCAAGGATGGGAGGTGAGCATCTCATGCTCTACTCTATTTTCATTTGTAGGTATTGATGATCATGTTGCAAGAAGAAGCTTTGGAGTGAACCTATTTTGCTATTTTTGTGAGAACCAGTGTGTTGTGTTGTGAACTTTTGGAATGAGAAACATTCCATGTTGTATTGAATTTGGAAGTTGAGATATATGTAACAAGAAGTATGTGAAAATGTCTTGTATGTATTTGTAGTTTTGTATTCAAAGTATTCATGTAATGTCTTGATCTTCCCTTGGTTAGATTAATGTTTTGTTTGAAAAGGTTATATATTATTCAAAGACAAATGCAAGTGTATTTTTGTTATATGCAATAAGAATATGTACAATGTATTAATGTTCATCAAATGAATTATCTCTTGTTGATATTCGTATTTGAAAATAAAGAGTGGTTACAATCTTATTTTGTCAATTGCATTATATGATATTCTATACTCTTTGGACCATGTCCTCTATAAATTTGATGAGAGTTAGAGTGAATGAAAAATTATTTTGGACATGAAAGTAGTAACTCAACTCTTAGTAGCTAACAAATGAATTTAATTGAGGGGCAATGTAATAGAATTTAAAAAAAAAAAACTATGCCCAAAGTTCAAGAGAAATAAAAGCACAAAAAACAAGTGGAAACACAAAAAAAAAAAGAGAAATGGAGACCTCTAGGTCTCTGGAAAATGTGTGCAAAAAATTCTCATACATTTTCCAACTACATAGTCATTAATTTAATATTTATCCTCCTACTCACTACAAGAAAAGATATAATAATGTTATAATATAAACATGTATATAGTACTTTTTTTGTTTTCATCGGGAAGGGTTTGAAGGTGGGACCCACCTGGGTCACCACCCAAGGAGTCCTTTAACAAAGAAGACAAAATAAAATATATCTTATGTTAAAATCCATCACATTAAAATTTTTTTATATAAACCAAAAAAAGGGGGCACCTTTTTTTATGCCCATGTAGGGCTTATGAAACAAATTTTTAAAAAAATTCTATTATAAAAACAAATTTTTTTAAAAAAATTATAACATGTTATAGGGGGGCGCGGGCCCCACACCCCCTCTCTCTCCTCCTTCGTTGTACCCTGTCGCGACAGGGAGTACCTGCCATGGCAAAGTACTCTTTACCACGACAGAGCCGTCACATAGAGTACTATGTTGCGACAGAGTGCTCTCTGCTGCGACAAAGTACCAGTCATCTATAAGGACTTATATCAATGCTCGCGCGACCCATTTATTTTAAATTTTGATTTTTTTATTTATTTAATTTTTTATTAATAATTATATTAGTATTTAATATTATTAATTAGTATCTATTATTTATTAATATAAAACTAATATATATATATATATATATATATATATATATTATTAATAAATATATTACTAATTAATATATAATTAATTAATATATAATATTAATTAATTATATATTAATTAATTAATATATTAAATAATCAACATTTTATATTAACTCATTTTATCTATCAATACATTTATTTTTATTAAAATATTTTCTGATTGATATTCCCTCAGATATATATATATATATATATATATATATATATATATATATATATATATATATATATATATATATATATATATATATATGTATGTATGTATGTATGTATGTATGTATGTATGTATGTATGTATATATATATACATATATATATATATATATATATATATATATATATATATATATATATATATATATATATATATATATATACATACATATATATATATATATATGTACATATATATCTATCTATATACATATATATATATATATACATATATATATATATATATATATATATATATATATATACATATATATACATATATATCTATCTATATACATATATATCTATATATACATATATATATATATATATATACATATATATCTATCTATATACATATATATCTATATATACATACATATATATATATACATATATATCTATATCTATATCTATATCTATATCTATATCTATATCTATCTATTGATGAAGGGTGCTCCCCTTAATACCACAAACACATAACAGATATAGAGAAACAACAACAATATGCAAGAACAAAAAATTGGCTTCTTATTATCTCCACAAATGTGGAATTACAAACTTTCAGAATTACAATATGCAAAGCCACATTGGCATTCCCTTACAATATTCTGTGGGACAAAGCTTTGAACTATTACCTAGATCTACTACCCAGAACTATTCTGAACTGCCTAAGACAATAATACAGCCTTCCTTATATAGGTAATTTTCCACCGCATGGGAAGGTTCCAGAATTTTTAGCCAATAAGGCCGACCAAACTTAGAATTATTTTATTTTACATTTTATTACATCATAGTCGGCTCAAGATAACCTTTGAAACCCGAACAGAAATTTTGAAGAAAATTATTTTCCGCCATTTCAGGTGGCCCAACTTTCGAAGACCGTAAGTCATCACCAGTTGACCCGATCGGCTATTATAACCCCATTTCAGAAATGCCACAAAGCGCTCTACAGGCTTGACCGGTGCAAACGCCCGTCACTCAAATTTTTGACCTCATCCGGGGCCTCTAAAGCCTTCAAAACTGAGTTCAAAGTTTCTGTACCCTGCTGCCAATACCGACAATCTTCAATATCTTCCAATATACACTTGATCTGGTAATGAAAATTTACTGGCAGACCAAAATGAACTTCCAAGAAAGAAATCAGATCATTCTGAGCACATACAAAAATTACCAAAAATAGTAACTTTCCATAAATAGCAGCTCTGCACAAAATAGCCCTTATTGAATACAAAAATAGAAATATTTTTTGGGTGATGCAAGATTGCTTTTACACCAAGGATGCTCCTACATCAGACACCCAGGGTAATTTGAGAAGTGACCCTGTCACGACTTAGGTGTGCAGAGGAAAGGCAAGATGGCTAACCTCCTCCTTTGTCAGTCATGATGAATCTTCAACAGGTCATCCTTTCCACTTGACCAGATATTCTTCATATGTCCTATTCCTTGTGCTTCTGCCAACACGACTATCCAGTATATCTTCAATCTCCTTGATATCTGAACTGGTTACTAGAATATTCCACTGTGTTGCTGCAACCTCATCCTCAACACCTCCTTCGTGATACTCTGTCAAATCTGAAATGTTAAACACTGGTGAAATATTTAGCTCACTAGGCAATTCTACCTCATATGCATTTCCTGAATCATGCTTCTTCAGTATCTTACATGGCCCAAACTTCTTCATTTTCAACTTGTTATATGTACCAACTGGAAACCGCTCCTTCCGTAAATGAACCATGACTTCATCGCCAACCTAAAATTCCTTATGCCTCCTTTTCTCATCTGCCTTAGCCTTATACTGCGTATTCATCTTGTTAATATGCTTCCTCACCTCCTCATGGATGTTCTTCAAGTATTCTGCAAAATTTTCAGCTTCAGCACTACTTATTTCTCCTTTAGCTATCTTTCTCAATTCAGATACATTTCTTGGACTACTTCCATATACAATTTGGAATGGTGATTTACCAGTGCTCCTATTGACAGAATTATTATATGCAAATTTTGCCTGTGGTAAAATCAAATCCCATCCTGTTGGCTTATCTCTAACCAAACATCTCAGCAAATTTCCCAAACTTCTATTCACCACCTCTGTCTGTCCATCAGTCTGTGGATGATGTGATGAACTGAATTTCAAATCTGTCTTCAACTTCTTCCACAATGTACGTCAGAAATATCCAACAAACTTAGTGTCCCGATCTGAAACTATGGTCCTTGGCAAACCATGAAGTCTCACTACTTCTCTGAAGAACAATTCTGCTACATGAATAGCATCATTAGTCTTCTTGTAGGGAATGAAATGTGCCATCTTTGAAAATCGGTCAACTACTACAAAAATTGAATCATGTCCCCGCTGTGTCCTCGGTAAACTAAGAACAAAGTCCATACTGATATCCTCCCAAGGCTTCTCTGGTATAGGTAATGGCTGATACAACCCTGTATTCTGCTTCACTCCTTTTGCCATCTGACATACTCTACAACTCTGTACAAACTTCTTCACATCTTGCTGCAATTGTGGCCAATAATAATTTTCACCAACCAAAGCAAGGGTTTTATCACAACCAAAATGTCCAGCCAATCCTCCACTATGCTTCTCCTTGATGAGATTCTCCCTCATAGAACTTCGTGGAATGCACAACTGACTCCCTCTGAATAGCATATCATCTTGGATGATAAAATCCAGCCATTTCGTCCTGTCTAGAGTAACAAGTTCTGTACAAGCCTTCCAAGCTTCACCAAAATCAGGATCCTCTGGATACAAATTCTTGAGTTCCTTGAACCCAACCACTTCAATCTATATTTATGTCAGCAATAGTTGCCTTCTGCTAAGAGAATTTGCAACCCTATTAGACTTTCCACTCCTGTGTTTCAAAACAAAAGTATAACTCTGCAAAAACTCAACCCATTTCAAATGCCTTTGATTCAATTTTCCTTGACTATTCAAATATTGCAAAGCTTGATGATCAGTATACAAAACAAACTCCTTAAGAAGCAGATAATGTCTCCACTTCTTTAATGCCTGAACTATAGCATAAAATTTCTGATCATAAACAAAATATTTCCTCTTGGCATCATTTAACTTCTCACTGAAATAAGCAACAAGTTTACCTTCTTGGCTCATAACAGCTCCTATTGCAGTACCACTAGCATCACAATCTACTTGAAACACCTTATTAAAATCTAGAAGTGCTAAAATGGGTTGTTCTGTAACTTTTTGTTTCAACAATTGAAAACTCTTTTCTGCCCCATTAGTCCACTTAAACTCTTTTCTATCCCCTCTCATTGTTTCTATCAAGGGGCCACAAATAGTGCTAAAATTTTTGATAAACTTTCTGTAAAAGCTATCCAAACCATGAAAATATCTTACCTCAGTAGCACTCCTTGGAGTAGGCCATTCAAGGATAGTTTGTACCTTCTCTGGGTCTATTTTTAGGCCTTCTACTGAAACTACAAATCCCAAATACACTAACTCTTTCTTCACAAAACTGCACTTCTTCAAATTAATCAACAATTTCTCTTCTCTCAACTTCTCAAATACCATACGAATATGCATCATATGTTCATCCAATGTCTTACTAAAGATCAAAATATCATCTAGGTAAACAATGACAAACTTACCCAGAAATTCTTTCAGAACCTCGTTCATGAGCCGCATGAAAGTGCTCGGTGCATTGGTTAGCCCAAATGGCATGACTACCACTCATATAGTCCTTCCTTTGTCTTGAAGGCAGTCTTCCATTCATCTCCTTTTCTGATCCGAATCTGATGATATCCACTTTTCAGATCTATCTTTGAGAAATACACAGCTCCACTCAAACAGTCCATAATATCATCCATTCGTAGCAATGGAAACCTATACTTGATTGTGATTGTGTTTATTACCCTAGAATCTGTACACATCCTCCATTCTCCATTCTTCTTTGGTGCTAATACTATTAGTACAGCACAGGGACTCAGACTCTCACGAATCAATCCTTTCTGTAACAGTTCATGTACTTGTCCGTTCAACTCCTCACTTTCTACAGGTGTCATTCTGTGTGCTGCCTTATTCGGCAAACTCGCTCCTGGGATCAAGTCCATTTGATGACTGATCTTCTTGACTGGTGGTAATCCATCAGGCACGTTATCGGATACAATATCTTGAAACTCATTCAACAAATCTACAACTTCTACAGGAACATCTTCTACTTCTTCTTTACTAGCTTTTGGAGTTAAAGGAAAACATACATGCTCATGCCTCATACCATCTAAGAAATTTCTTCCATCAACAAAAGTTATCCTTGCATTACCACATACCTTTTCTTCAGTCTCTTTCAATGGTTTTAGCTTATGTCGCACTCCATCCTTTGTCAGGGAATAGGTATTCGCACGACCATCATATACAGCACATTTATCAAACTACCATGGTCTACCCAACAACATATGACATGCATCCATAGATATGATATCACACAGTACCTCATCTTGGTATCCGCCAATCTTGAACTTCACCAAGCATTGTTCATTGACCATGACCTTGTGGTCATCCTGTACCCAGGCAATCCGATATGGATGTGGGTGTTTCTGTCTCTTGAGCTTCAACTTTGTCACCATCTCTTCTTACACCAAATTGTCAGTGCTTCCACTATCAATAATCACATCACAACATTTACCTCCGCACTTGCACCTGGTGCGAAACAGGTGATGCAGGAGCATCCTGGATGTAAGAGCAATCTTGCATCACCCAAAAATATTTCTATTTTTGTATTCAATAAGGGTTATTTTGTGTAGATCTGCTATTTATGAAAAGTTACTATTTTTGGTAATTTTCGTATGTGCTCAAAATGATCTGATTTTTTTCTTGGAGGTTCATTTTGGTCATATAAGTCTACCAGTAAAGTTTCATTGCCAGATCAAGTGTATGTTGGAAGATATTGAAGATTTTTGATATTGGCAGCAGGGTACAGAAACTTTGAACTCAGTTTTGAAGGCTTTAGAGGCCTCAGATCAGGTCAAAAATTTGAGTGACGGGTGCTTGCGTGGGTCAAGCCTATAGAGCGCTTTGTGGCATTTTTGAAATGGGGTTATAATAGCCGAGCAGGTCAACGGGTGATGACTTATGGTCTTAGAAAGTTGGGCCACCTGAAATGGCGAAAAATAATTTTCTTCAAAATTTCTGTTCGAGTTTCAAAGGTTATCTTGAGCCGACTATGATGTAATAAAATGTAAAATAAAATAATTCTAAGTTTCGTCGGCCTTATTGGCTAAAAATTCTAGAACCTTCCCAGGCGGTGGAAAATTGCCTATATAAAGAAGGTTGTATTATTGTCTTAGGCAGTTCAGAATAGTTCTGGGTAGTAGATTTGGGTAATAGTTCGAGGCTTTGTCCTACAGAATATTGTAAGGGAATGCCCATGTGGCTTCGCATATTGTAATTCTGAAAGTTTGTAATTCCACATTTGTGGAGATAATAAGAAGCCAATTTTTTGTTCTTGCATATTGTTGTTGTTCCTCTATGTCTGTTATGTGTTTGTGGTATTAAGGGGGAGCACCCTTTATCAAGTGGTATCAGAGCAGGAGTTCTTGAGTGTGTAAACAGATCGCCGACTGTGAGGCAGTTTGCACCAAGACCGTGGCTAGGGTTTCAGCGTGCATCGCGAAAATGCCTCCATGAAGGGAACATGGCGGAAGAGCTGGTGTTGTGACACCTGAGGTTAGAGAGCTGCAGAGACAAGTGCGAGCATTACAAGAAGAGATTGGTAGAGGAATGAATCTTAATGTCAGAGACGAAAGTGAGGATGAAGCCGAAGAAGAATATCAAGAAGGAGAAGTTGAAATTGTGAACCAGGAGGAAGAAAGGACTTTTTCGGGCCATTTCCAAGATTGGGAAAAGACCTAAGATTGAGGTTCCTACATTTTCTGAAATCTTAACCCAGAGGAATTGATTGACTGGATCAATGAATGTGAAGAATATTTTTAGTACGAAGATGTTGACGACCCTGATAGAGTCAAATTTGCGAAGGCCAGACTGAAAGGTCATGCGAAGATCTGGTGGCAAGAAATTCAAATGGAGCGAAATAGAAGAGGGAAAGATAAAATCAAAAGATGGGATCGGATGGTGGATAAATTGAAGCGGTAGTTCATTCCTGTTGATTATGAGCTTGACCTACTGAAGAAAATGCAGAGTTTGAAGCAAGCAAGAAGATCTGTTCAGGAGTATACAGAGGAGTTCTATCGACTCCTCATCAGAACAGGTCATGCTGAAGCTGATAAAGAGAAAGTTGCCCGATACCTTAATGGGTTAAGGGCCAACCATTCAGGAGGAGTTGAATCTGGTTCGAATGAACAGTATTGAGGAGGCATACCAATTTGCCCTAAAAGTAGAGGAAAAGCTGAACAAGAAGTTCGAGAGCAGACAAAATGGAAGAGGTCGCAGTGGACGATTTGGTGGACGGTCATATGGTGGCCAAAATGAGGATCCAAAAAAGAAGGATGAGGCCAGTAGTAGTCAGAATCAGTGAGGAAATAATTTCAATCACTTCCAGTATCAGAATAATAGAGATCAGAGAGGAAGAGGAAGAGGACAAGGATCTGGAAGAGGAGGCTTCCGTGGAACATGTTTTCACTGTGGAGAAGAAGGTCATAGGGCATTTGATATGTCCTCAGCGCCAAGGGTAGAACAGACAGGAGAAATGAAGGCCAGGCCAGAGTTGCACATGTAGATGAAGATGCCAGATCATCAAATTTTGAAGATGCTGAAAGAGGAGAAACGTTGATTAATAGAAGAGTCCTGTTGAGTGGTGAGAATGAACCTGAGCAAAGGAGGAGCCTGTTTCGCACCAGGTGCAAGTGTGAAGGTAAATGTTGTGATGTGATTATTGATAGTGGAAGCACTGACAATTTGGTGTCAGAAGAGATGGTGACAAAGTTGAAGCTCAAGAGACAGAAACACCCACATCCATATCGGATTGCCTGGGTACAGGATGACCATAGGGTCATGGTCAATGACCAATGCCTGGTGAAGTTCAAGATTGGCAGATACCAAGATGAGGTATTGTGTGATATCATATCTATGGATGCATGTCATATGTTGTTGGGTAGACCATGGCAGTTTGACAGATGTGCTGTACATGATGGTCGTGTGAATACCTATTCCCTGACAAAGGATGGAGTGCGACATAAGCTAAAGCCATTGAAGGAGACCGAAGAAAAGGTATGTAGTAATGCAAGAATAACATTTGTTGATGGAAGGAAATTCCTAGATGGTATGAGGCATGAGCATGTATGTTTTTCTTTAATTCCAAAAGCTGGTAAAGAGGAAGTAGAAGATGTTTCCTGTAGAAGTTGCAAATTTGTTGAATGAGTTTCACGATATTGTATCCGATAACATGCCTGATGGATTACCACCAGTCAGGAAGATCAGTCATCAGATGGACTTGATCCCAGGAGCGAGTTTGCCGAATAAGGCAGCACACAGAATGACACCTGCAGAAAGTGAGGAGTTGAACAGACAAGTGCATGAACTGTTACAGAAAGGATTGATTCAAGAGAGTCTGAGTCCCTGTGCTGTACCAGCAGTATTAGCACCAAAGAAGAATGGAGAATGGAGGATGTGTACAGATCTAGGGCAATAAACAAGATCACGATCAAGTACAGGTTTCCATTGCCACGAATGGATGATATTATGGACTGTTTGAGTGGAGCTGTGTATTTTTCAAAGATAGATCTGAAGAGTGGATATCATCAGATTCAGATCAGAGAAGGAGATGAATGGAAGACTGCATTCAAGACAAAGGAAGGACTATATGAGTGGTTAGTCATACCTTTTGGGCTAACCAATGCACCGAGCACTTTCATGCGGCTCATGAATGAGGTTCTGAAAGAATTTATGGGTAAGTTTGTCATTGTTTACCTAGATGATATTTTGATCTTTAGTAAGACATTGGAGGAGCATATGATGCATATTCGTATGGTATTTGAGAAGCTGAGAGAATAGAAATTGTTGATTAATTTGAAGAAGTGCAGTTTTGTGAAGAAAGAGTTAGTGTATTTGGGATTTGTAGTTTCAGTAGAAGGTCTAAAAATGGACCCAGAGAAGGTACAAGCTATCCTATAATGGCCTACTCCGAGGAGTGCTACTGAGGTAAGATCTTTTCATCGTCTAGCTAGCTTTTATAGAAAGTTTATCAGAAATTTTAGCAGTATTTGTGGACCCTTGACTGAAACAATGAGAGGGGATAGAAAGGAGTTTAAGTGGACTAATAGGGCAGAAAAGAGTTTTCAATTATTGAAACAAAAAGTTACAGAACAACCTATTTTATCACTTCCAGATTTTAATAAGGTGTTTCAAGTAGATTGTGATGCTAGTGGTACTACAATAGGAGTTGTTATGAGCCAAGAAGGTAAACCTATTGCTTATTTCAGTGAGAAGTTAAATGATGCCAAGAGGAAGTATTCTATTTATGATCAGGAATTTTATGCTATAGTTCAGGCATTAAAGAAGTGGAGACATTATCTACTTCCTAAGGAGTTTGTTTTGTATACTAATCATCAAGCTTTGCAATATTTGAAAAGTCAAGGAAAATTGAATCAAAGGCATTTGAAATGGGTTGAGTTTTTGTAGAGTTATACATTTGTTTTGAAACACGGGAGTGGAAAGTCTAATAGGGTTGCAGATGCTCTTAGCAGAAGGAAACTATTGCTGACAGAAATGCAGATTGAAGTGGTTGGGTTCAAGGAACTCAAGAATTTGTATCCAGAAGATCCTGATTTTGGTGAAGCTTGGAAAGCTTGTACAGAACCTGTTACTCTAGACAGGACGAAATGGTTGGATTTCATCATCCAGGACGATATGCTATTCAGAGGGAGTCAGTTGTGCATTCCATGAAGTTCTATGAGGGAGAATCTCATCAAGGAGAAGCATAGCGGAGGATTGGTTGGAGATTTTGGTCGTGATAAAACACTTGGTTTGGTTAGTGAGAATTATTATTGGCCACAATTGCAGCAAGATGTGAAGAAGTTTGTACAGAGTTGCAGAGTATGTCAGATGGCGAAAGGAGTGAAGCAGAATACAGGGTTGTATCAGCCATTACCTGTACCAGAGAAGCCTTGGGAGGATATCAGCATGGACTTTGTTCTTGGTTTACCGAGGACTCAGTGGGGACATGATTCAATTTTTGTGGTGGTTGACAGATTTTCAAAGATGGCACATTTCATTCCCTGCAAGAAGACTAATGATACTATTCATATAGCAGAATTATTTTTCAGAGAAGTAGTGAGACTTCATGGTTTGCCAAAGACCATAGTTTCAGATCGGGACACTAAGTTTGTTGGATATTTCTGGCATACATTGTGGAAGAAGTTGAAGACAGATTTGAAGTTTAGTTCATCACATCATCCACAGACTGATGGATAGACAGAGGTGGTGAATAGAAGTTTGGGAAATTTGCTGAGATGTTTAGTTGGAGATAAGCCAACAGGATGGGATTTGATTTTACCACAGGCAGAATTTGCATACAATAATTCTATCAATAGAAGCACTGGTAAATCACCATTCCAGATTGTATATGGAAGTAGTCCAAGAAATGCATCTGAATTGAGGAAGATAGATAAAGGAGAAATAAGTAGTGCTGAAGCTAAGGATTTTGCAGAACACTTGAAGAACATCCATGGGGAGGTGAGGAAGCATATTACCAAGATGAACGCATAGTATAAGGCTAAGGCAGATGAGAAAAGGAGGTATAAGGAATTTCAGGTTGGTGATGAAGTCATGGTTCATTTGCGGAAGGAGCGGTTTCCAGTTGGTACATATAACAAGTTGAAAATGAAGAAGTTTGGGCCATGTAAGATACTGAAGAAGCATGATTCAGGAAATGCATATGAGGTAGAATTGCCTAGTGAGCTGAATATTTCACCAGTGTTTAACATTTCAGATCTGACAGAGTATCATGAAGGAGGTGTTGAAGATGAGGTTGTAACAACACAGTGGAGTATTCCAGCAACCAGTTCAGTTATCAAGGAGATTGAAGACATACTAGACAGTCGTGTTGGCAGAAGCACAAGGAACAAGACATATGAAGAGTATTTGGTCAAATGGAAAGGATGACCTGTTGAAGATTCATCATGGCTAACAAAGGAGGAGGTTAACCGTCTTGGTTTTCCTCTGCACGCCTGAGTCGTGACAGGGTCACTTCTCAAATTACCCTGGTTGTCTGATGCAGGAGCATCCTGGGTGTAAGAGCAATCTTGCATCACCCAAAAATATTTCTATTTTTGTATTCAATAAGGGTTATTTTGTGCAGAGCTGCTATTTATGGAAAGTTACTATTTTTGGTAATTTTCGTATGTGCTCAGAATGATCTGATTTCTTTCTTGGAGGTTCATTTTGGTCATATAAGTCTGCCAGTAAAGTTTCATTGCCAGATCAAGTGTATGTTGGAAGATATTGAAGATTTTCAGTATTGGCAGTAGGGTACAGAAACTTTGAACTCAGTTTTGAAGGCTTTAGAGGCCTCGGATGAGGTCAAAAATTTGAGTGACGGGCGCTTGCGCGGGTCAAGCCAGTAGAGCGCTTCGTGACATTTCTGAAATGGGGTTATAATAGCCGAGCGGGTCAACGGGTGATGACTTATGGTCTTCGAAAGTTGGGCCACCTGAAATGGCGAAAAATAATTTTCTTTAAAATTTCTGTTCGGGTTTCAAAGGTTATCTTGAGCCGACTATGATGTAATAAAATGTAAAATAAAATAATTCTAAGTTTGGTCAGCCTTATTGGCTAAAAATTCTGGAACCTTCCCAGGCGGTGGAAAATTGCCTATATAAGGAAGGCTGTATTATTGTCTTAGGCAGTTCAGAATAGTTCTGGGTAGTAGATCTGGGTAATAGTTCAAGGCTTTGTCCTACAGAATATTGTAAGGGAATGCCCATGTGGCTTCTCATATTGTAATTCTGAAAGTTTGTAATTCCACATTTGTGGAGATAATAAGAAGCCAATTTTCTGTTCTTGCATATTGTTGTTGTTCCTCTATGTCTGTTATGTGTTTTTGGTATTAAGGGGAGCACCCTTCATCAACAGGATCCTTCTTTGCTCAGGTTCATTCTCACCACTCAACAGGACTCTTCTATTAATCAACGTTTCTCCTCTTTCAGCATCTTCAGAATTTGATGATCTGGCATCTTCATCTACATGTGCAACTCTGGCCTGGCATTCATTTATCCTGTCTGTTCTTCCTTGGTGCTGAGGACATTCAAATGCCCTATGACCTTCTTCTCCACAGTGAAAACATGTTCCACGGAAGCCACCTCTTCCAGATCCTTGTCCTCTTCCTCTTCCTCTCTGATCTCTATTATTCTGATCCTGGAAATGATTGGAATTATTTCCTCGCTGATTCTGACTGCTACTGGCCTCATCCTTCTTTTTCAGATCTTTATTTCGGCCACCATATGACCATCCACCAAATCGTCCACCATGACCTCTTCCGTTTTGTCTGCTCTTAAACTTCTTGTTCAGCTTTTCCTCTACTTTTAGGGCAAACTGGTATGCCTCTTCAATACTGTTCATTTGAACCAGATTCAGCTCCTCCTGAATGCTTGGCCTTAAGCCATTAATGTATGGGGCAACTTTCTCCTTATCAGCTTCTGCATGGCCTGTTCTGATAAGAAGTTGATAGAACTCCTCTGTATACTCCTGAACAGATCTTCTTGCTTGCTTCAAACTCTGCATTTTCTTTAGTAGGTCAAGCTCATAATCAACAGGAATGAACTGTCACTTCAATTTATCCACCATCCGATCCCATCTTGTGATTTTCTCCATTCCCCTTCTATTTTGCTCCAACTGAATCTCTTGCCACCATATCTTCGCATGACCTTTCAGTCTGGCCTTCACAAATTTGACCCTATCAAGATCCTCAACATCTTCATACTCAAAATATTCTTCACATTCATTGATCCAGTTGATCAATTCCTCTGGGTTAAGATTTCCAAAAAATGTAGGAACCTCAATCTTAGGTCTTTTCCCAATCTTGGAAATCGCCCGAAAAAGTCTTTCTTCCTCCTGGTTCACAATTTCAACTTCTCCTGCTTGATATTCTTCTTCGGCTTCATCCTCGCTTTCGTCTCTGACATTAAGATTCATTCCTCTGTGAATCTCTTCTTGCAATGCTCGCACTTGTCTCTACAGCTCTCTAACCTCAGGTGTTACAACACCAGCTCTTCCGCCACGTTCCCTTCGTGGAGGCATTTTCGCGATGCGCACTGAAACCCTAGCCACGGTCCTAGTGCAAACTGCCTCACAGTCGGCGATCTATTTACACACTCAAGAAAACCTACTCTGATACCACCTAATGAAGGGTACTCCCCTTAATACCACAAACACATAACAGATATAGAGAAACAACAACAATATGCAAGAACAAAAAATTGGCTTCTTATTATCTCCACAAATGTGGAATTACAAACTTTCAGAATTACAATATGCAAAGCCACATGGGCATTCCCTTACAATATTCTGTGGGACAAAGCCTCGAACTATTACCCAGATCTACTATCCAGAACTATTCTGAACTGCCTAATACAATAATACAACCTTCCTTATACAGGCAATTTTCCACCGCCTGGGAAGGTTCCAGAATTTTTAGCCAATATTTTTAATAAATTTTCTAATATGTTCTTTTAAACACTAATAAGAAATACTTTATCAAGAACATGTTAATAACAAAAGAGTACCCTAGGAATAAAAATGCAAAGAGTAACTTGGCCAAAAGAATCGATCAACACATGATGACCCCACCTTGGAAATATGAAAGACAAGACTAATATAGGTAAGTAATGGAAGATTCAACTGCCTAGAAATTCCTTTAGATTTCATGAATAAAACTTAAAGGGACTTCTTAATAATTTAGTATCAAATTATCGATCAATCTAATTGCGTAATGACTATAATGTGATAGTAAAAATGAAGACAATACATGTGACAAAAAGGTTACTTGGTAAACGAATGTGGAGACCCTTATTGGGATTTAGTTCCAAGATGATAGAAGGGTCAAGGTGGAAAGGTAGCCTAAAATTCTTTTGTGTCCTAATATATTGTAAGGTAATTATGAATTACCAGGAGGTAGTTTGTAATGCCCCGCCAGGAGACCCAAGAGAATTACACTAAAATTATACTAAGTTATGCAACATTTTTTTTTTGTTTACTAATGTTAACAAGCACATTGAATAAAGCATCACATTGTTCTACAAACATCATTTTAAATGAACACTTCATATGTTTTATTCCCAAGGGTCCCTGACGTAGAATTACGTTGTCTAACTAACACTACGCTAACATGATCGAATGTTAAAGAACTTTTAAGTACATAGTAGAATTAAATACATCACTTAAATTAATATTACATTACAACACACGATCACCTACATCCGCTACACATGTCGTAGGGTATGTGGTGATATTTAATACAATTACAAGTATCAAAATACATCATGGATCCACGTAGGGATCATTACTAATCAAATGAAACCTCTTACAAGTACAAGATAATATCTTCTAACAACTAGGTACATAAATCTGCAACAAAAGAGATAGACTGATCCAAGTGTACAATCAAGTGACGAAGGGTAATCCGCAACAATCTCAATGGAGAAGTACACTACCTCCCGACCATGTGGAACCCAGAGGTCCACCCCACCGTGCTAGGGAGATAACACCAGGCCCACACACACACTAAGGACCAATCCACAAGTGTCACCTAGGAAGATATCTCTAGAACAAGAGGGTTTACAGGTTACCAAAGGCACTGACCTATGTAGGTTATCTACAATGTGAGTAGGGAGGTGTCATCACGTAGATCCACCCTTGAGTTTAGTCCTGAAGGTTCCTCACTGAACCGACGGCACTCAAGCGATCATACGTGGCACCGATATCTCTCAAGAAGACAAGTATATCGATGATGCATCTAGCATCTTCCTGCATCCATCCTTAGTCTTAACTAGCACTCAAGGCATGGGCGAGGTATCTCACAAATTATCTTTTTAATGTTCTCCTAACTAGATCAATTTTTATAATGTTATCACTGGGATTAAGAAACTTGACAGTGGATGATCCGTCAGCCACTTGCAGGCCTCGGTGATCCATTGCAAGCCACCCCCCCCTACACCACATCTAGATAACCTACCCTATTTTCACAACAATACCCATCCTAGTTTGTGGCCACTTATAACATATTAAGTTCCAATAATCAATCAAACAAATTAAACATAATCCCATTTCAAACATAAATCCACTTGGCCACTAATTCAAATTTTAATCCACCAGGAGGAAGATACTAACGGGGATCGGTTTGACCACCCCATCAAGGTCTCACATTGACCCTAATTCAAAACAAGAAAATGAAGATAGAATCCACATTGCACCATAAATACAATCAACAAACAGATAACTGATAACCACAACAAGTACCCGACCTCTGGATTTTACCCCCCTATTCGGTTATCTAATCCCGTATGTAAAGCAACTACATCAACAGAGTATTTAACTAGCACCTATGATATACATAGAAGAGAACATCGTAACCAAGAAATTGATATCCCGCAAAGAAACCAAGACATAATGATCATATCAACAAGTAATTTTTCTCACACTAATTAATCCCACTGATTAGAATATCTATGTCTACCATAAAGCGACCATATTGTTACTCAAATACTGCCTACTATAGCTTGATAAATGAGAACGTTTCTTAACTAATGAAGAGATTACGCACTCCTAAAATACAATTAAAAGATAACAATAATTTTACTAATAATAATACTATAACATCTATTGTTAACATTCCATTGCCAAGGTTATATTTAACTATCAAAAAATCACCATAATAAATTCACTAATAGGATAAAATAATGATTAATAAAATCATTCTCATAATAAAGATAATATTCCAAATTCAAATTTAAGTACTATCTCCAACTTATAATGCTCCACTATTAACTTAAAGGAAATAACATGCTTAGTGATTTAACAAACATATCTTATTAGCAACTAAACCAATTTATAGTTAAGCACCCCTACCCTAGCACCTAGCCCCAGGTCCTACCCTCCAAACAACATAGTGGATAAATTAAAAAAAAAACATTTAAATAGGGCAAATGGGTACAAGACCCAAGGTGGGCGCCCATTGTCCTAGTCTTTTGAATTTGCAATGAATTAACATCATGGCCCAAGGCTAGAAACCCACGCCACTTTCATGTGGGACTGCACAAGTACAAATGAGTGGGGAGTACATGTTTCCAAGACCAAGGTAAAGACAAGTGGATGGAAGGGGCGCTAGACTTGGGGAATGTGTCCAAGCAATCAAAGAAACATGTTTAATGCATAAGCAAACAAGGATGGGGTGCCAGCATTGGGTTAGGAGCCCAAGGCAAGTAAAAGACAAGTGTTTAATTCATAGCCAAGTGGGATGGGCGCCATACTTGGGTTATGAGCCCAAGACAAGTGAAAGCAAAAGCATTTAATGCATATTCAAGTGGGATAGGTGCCAGCATTGGGTGTTGAACCCAATGCAAGTGAATAAGGTGTGTAAGAGGGTAATGAGTACATGGTAGGTGTGGGGGAAGAGGGGGAGAATGCCAAGTGCAAGGAGAAAAGGGCTAGGCCCTTTCAAACAATTTAAAATATATGCATATAAATAAGTTTTTAAATATTGATTTGTCCTCCAAAATAAGGTGGGTCCCACCCAAATTTTTTGATGAGAATTGCATTGAATTGATTTTACAAGTTATTTATGTTAGAGTTGAAATAAGCATTTGTTTATTTGAGAGTTGAATATACATTTAATCAATTTATAAAATACTAGTTGATAGAAATAATATTATAATATTGACTGTGTTTTTTTTGAATGAAAGGAATTTCCTTTCTTCATACATTTTCCAGCAAGCTGGAAATAGATATGTTGGTTTCAAAACTTAGTTTTATTTGTGCTTGCTCTTTTCTTAAGGACTTAGTTGATTTTGTCATCCATGTAATGAAGTATGGTCTCCAAATTGGTTTCTAAAATAATATATTGCATTCTTAATTTCAGAATGATATATATATATGATCAATTTAATGAATAAATGGCAAGTAAATGGTCTAAATACAATGATTTTCATTGAGATTATGAAGCATCAAGCTCTCTTTCTTTTTTTCAATTTGGTTTCATCTATGGTTGAATTGAGAGGGTTTATAAGTTGAAACAATGTAATCTCACAAATGTAAACTAAAATTCTCATTATTTTGTTTTCTCACTCCACATTTAGAGAAGGTAAATATGCTCTCTCATTAATGGAAATTTTAAAACTAACATGGAAACATACTAAGGGAATTCGAAACCTACCTGATTCTCAAAGCAGGTTGATGAAGCCAGCCTCTCAACTATGATCCCAATGTGCTCCACAAACTCAATCCTCCTGTTCTTGCTCTCTTCTCCTTCTCCAAGCCTTCTCTTCTTCCTCTATTTTCTTCTCCAAAAATTGCATATCAAAAAGTGGTGACAAGTCTATCTCTTTTGCCTCTAAATTGGCTTGGAAAGTAGGGAAGAAATATTTTATTATTTTCCCCCTACTATTCAAGTCAACTACCTAAAATGAGACAATTTAAAATTGTAGAATTTCTTTTTCTTTTTATTTCTTCTTCTTGAATTTCATTTCTTTTTATTTTTAATTTATCATTTGGTTTAAGTATATCACTCAATATCTCAATATTATATAGTAAGCTGTGTTTATATATAATCATATATATACAATTAACGTATATACAATTAATAATAGTATAACCATAAGGGACATAGTGTAAGCATATGTATCTGATTATGTCATAACATACTAATAACATAATATTTACCAATGTGTCAACATAATTTCAATAACTATCAGAGATCAGACATGAGATCCACAAGGTCAAAATGTGACACTGACATGGAACAACACCCAAGATAATATCATGCTCAACCAGGAAAACATATATCGGATTCATTCTACCAGAACGAATTCGATTCAGGTAAGTCAAGTTATGTCCCATCCGTGGTTTTAGGATGGTTAGGTTAGGTTAGGGAATTGGCCTAGGTGCTAACTCCCCTTCTCCGCCATTGAGACATAATGAGGGCACGCTCATCCTGTCAAGCCAGGGAAGTCGATGCCCGGTACTTGCAACCTACATAAAAACCATTGCATGTACATGTGCATATATAACATACTATCAGACAATGGTAAGGATGGCTAGGACGTGTGGACCCGACTAAATGCAGGTAACTACACCTCCTCCTCTACCATACATGCATGTCAACAAAAAAAGAAAACATATATGATAACAAACATGATACCATACACATGCGGGTATGGGGTAAGTACCAAATATAATCATCATCTAATTACTTCAATTTATACATGCATTTGAAACATCATATAAAATCCATCATTACTAGATTTAACCTTCACGTAAAGTTTTGTTTCAGGTTCAAACATGACAATTAACATCCAAACTATAATTGTTTAATCACACACCAAAATATAAATATAACATGTGATATATGTCTGATCTAATCAACCAAGATAAAACGGTGTCAAACTAAACATAGTATCAGCAAAGTAAGATGCGAGGGGTACTACATAGTTGTCAGCTATGAATCAATGACCTTCTTGTTAGTGTTTTGTAAATAAATAATATGAATTGTAAGGAAACTTTGGACAATCAATGATAATTTTTGAGACTAAAATGGAGCCGACGGAGATAATATACATTTAATCTAGCATAAATAACTTGACTATCGTATGTTATTGTAATTATTAGTGCATAAGTAAATTGGAACCTTGTTAATGTGTTTATTAATAGAATAACATAGTTTAGGGATTGTACTTTTGGGTAGTCCCTTGTGCATTATAGAGTTAGCTCAAAAGTAAATCACCTGCTATAAAGTAGAATTTTCTTCTGAGGCATGCTATATGGATGAAAAATGAGAATACAAACCCTTTGGATGGACATGCCTTATCAAGTCCAATAAGATGGCGAGCTTGACCTAAACAAACATAATACATGATTGTGAAAGTGGCTCATTAAATCCTTATGGATCATCATCAGACTCTTAAAGTATAACATACTATATGTCTTTACACCATAGACAACCCTCCTCATGAGTCAATGTAATATGGTTGTGAATGTTGTGTAAAGTGGATATTAAGTGGTAATATTGAGAGTAGTATGGAAACATAATAAAACATATGTATAGTAATATAAATTAACTATCGGAATGCCTTTTGAGATAAGTGAATTTGTATGTGAAGTACCCTGAGTGTGTGACTAGTTCAATTAGCTAGGAAAGTAGTGGTGGACATCAAGTGCCAACTCTCCAAATAGAACCACTTGAGAATTTCTTGAGCATTGCGATGCTAAAAATATTCCTATGAATTAATTATATTAGTTAGGGTTCTCATAGAATTGTTGTATCTTTGGTCATTCATATATTCATAAAATTACTAGCCTTATAAGTGTTGTAATATAGTTATTTTATGCCTTATTGGCCTAAGTGAGTGGCCATTTAAATGTTGTGTAAGTAGGATGATGTACTTCATGTTGTTGAGAGTGAGACATAAGTGAACCACATTGCAGAGGGAACTTCTCTCTAGGAGATCAGGATGTTGTAATGTGAATATCATGATTATATGATTAGACATAGTAAAAGAACTTATAAAGTAAGTGTGACTATTATTAGTAAATAGGCAATTGTCTCCTGAGTTTTTGTGTGTCCATCTCTCTTTCCAAATCAATGTTTTCTTGGAAAACCCTTAATGCTTTATCCTTGTCAAGACATAATTGGTATATTGTTTATATTGTCATAATAAATGTATGTTGAGGTTTCCCTACCTCCCTCTCAGAGACCTTAAAGGGTCACATAGTTCATGTAATGATTGCAGAGAATATGGATTGCTAAATTTATTTTTCTTTCATTCATTTTACTTTGTTTCACAAGTTGATTTTTTTTGTGATTGCCAACAATGTAAAAGCAATTAATTTATGTGTGGGCTGCTTAGCCAAACTTTATTTTAATGTCCTCATTTTCCTCAAGGACTTGTCTTTATGTATTTTGTGATTAATTTTTACCATTGTGGCCACTTTTTTAATCTCACTTGACGAAACATTCTTTTCATTTTTAAAATGTTGAATTATATAATTATTTGATGAGGCTCTTATGGTTGCAATCATTGGCAAGTCTTTTTGTGGTAGGTTGTATGAGGGACAAGATTTATTGGGGAAATCCATCATATTTTATTAGAAATGGGGAGAAACTATGAAGAAGTTCCCCATCACACTATGTTCACCCTTGTCATTAGCGCTATCTATGACCATGCTAGCAACCTTGGTAGGAGTATTTGATGGATTGTGATATGCATAGTCCTTGTAAGATTACTTTATGGTCTTTATTCATAAATATTAGGTAATTATCAACAAATATAATATAAAGTTCGTACAAACTAAGGATTTATTGGGCGACAAATGATACCTTTAGCATAATATTGGACCTATACTCCAGACAATGAAATTTATAGGGACCAACACCTAGAGTGATGTTAGCATACATTTGAGATATGTTGTAACAAAGATGTTCCTTATTTTAGAGTTTTTCCTTGTGGCCTTAGATCCAGCATTGGTGTGTTGAATGGAATTACCTTACATGATCTTGTTATTGTAACTATCTAAAATAGTATTAGATTGTGATGTTTGGGTAAGTAGTTCAATCGTACAATGTTAGCAATTTTAATGTTAGAATTGATTAAAATAAGGTAAAAAATATCCTTAACAAGTATCAACATTAGAATTCCTCATTGCATGAGATCAGTGATTCAAAATTTATCCAATACACTAGCTAGATGTCAACCCTGAAACTTTAACACTAAGTGGCGTAACTTCTAGGGGGAAGTTCATGTCTAGGGGGGGAGTATGTGAGGCCTCAAGCTAGACCCACCATGGCTTTTCCATTGTCGTTAGGGTAGCCCTAGTAATTAGCTTAATGTTTTGATTACCTTAGTAGATTTTACTCTTTTAGACAGAGATTTGATTACAGTAGATCAGAATACATGACATTTTTATGATGCTTTATATACTCACAATGTTGACTTTATGATACATAATGATTGACATTATGATGATTTGTTTAGATAAAATACTGAGATGTGCAATTAGGGAATTTTTGTCGATATGAGTTGTTAGGGAAATGAAAATCAAGAGATGAATAAGGTTGAGATGTGTATTTCATTTTGGGTTAAATGTTGGTGATGAATTATTGATGACTATTTTAAGATATAAATATTAATTCTAATTTATGGTTATTTTGATTTATGAATGTTGTGGTGATGTGATGGATTTTATATGCTTACATAAGTAACTAGGAAATGAAGATTTGATTCGATTATGATATGATGAGATTTCTATTATGAATTGAAAGTTAATTACTTAGGTGAAGATTATGAGTGTCATGATGACATTTAATTGCAACTGAATTATATGTGCAATGAATATGCAACAAGCTTAAATTAGTGATGAATTGAATATTTCATCATGAGTTGTAAGTATGTTATAGATGAATGATTATTGTCATGTGATTTATGAAATGTCAGATGAATTATCTAGATTAATAATGTTATGAATTTACATGTTTTTTATTTCCTTGGACTACTGATGTTGGACTTTAGTGTGTATGGAATTAGACCATGGAAAATTCAAGGAACTAGAGCATAGACTTCTATAAATTAGTTTGAGCAAAGGTTTCTCCTAGTGAGAAGTAAAAACCTCATTGTATCATACTTAATTCATGAAAGTAATGTACATGTATATATTAATTTTTTATGTAATTGTGACATAATTATTGTTGAGAATGTCCAAGTGGATATGCCACATGGCTTATGATGTGTCATTTTTGGTTTTATCACTTGACACTTGTGTGTGTACTTGTGGCCATGACATGTCCACTTGGGGATTGGTTGAACACCAACCTAGGATGGTACCTTTTAGGATCCCCATGAAATTCACTTGGTTAGGGATCTTGAGGTTTTGTCATATCAAGGAATTTTGAATTTGAGCTTTACATGGGTTTTTGGGGGGCTTAAAAGATGTCTAGGAAAGTATTATGGCCATTTTTAGTAAAATCACTTGATATACCTATGGGTAAGGGTCATTTTTCTTTCTAGGACAACCCCATGTTGACAAAAAGACCCCTCCAAGAGTTGGATTTTCAAAATGGCCGAAATTCACTTTTGAAGCAAGGTCTTGGGTAGAGTTTCATCCAATAATGATACAAGTCTTTGGTCCACCTTTTTGGACAACCTTTTTAGGAATCCATATTTTGAAACTATGTAAGAAACTTGGCAAGAACATCCAATGAGATTGAGAGCCTATCCCTAGGAGATTGTGTGGAGGCCTTTTTAGAGGGGTTTCTTGTTTTGGAAGAGTTTGACACCCACTCTCTAGATTTGGAGACTTAGCTATTTTGGAGAGGACTTTGGAAAGTGGAAAAGCTCTTCATCAACCTTCTTCCATAAGCTTGGATCTAGGTTGGTGGTATTCTTCATTTTTTTTATTTTTGTTTTCATGCTTAGAGAAATAGTTCTCATGTAAGTTATTTTTTTTTTGTATGCAAAAATTTAGTTATTGTGTTCTTGTAATATTTGTGTTTGAGATCTTGTTATTTTGTGATAGTGGATGTTCTATGAATCTTACGTTTATTGTAGTGTTATTTCCTTTGTATTGTGAAAGTGATGTTTTTATGGAGTTCTTAAGTTTCTTGATTTGCATTGTATTAAGGGAGTTTTCTCAAGACCACACTCACCCTTGGGAGGGAAGAGTAGCCTTGGGGGTGAAGGGAATTTTGGGACAACCTTTCGTGTAGAGTCTCTCCTTGGTATGGAGAAGGAAGAAACATGGATGTATGGGCTTCATTTAGCCATTTCTTTTGGGGGACATAAGGGTTTGTATGGCTTGAAGCCATGGGGGGTCATAAGGAGTTTAATTGTGTGGGGATTTTGTCGCAAAATATGTTTTGAGAAAGCCAAGAGTAGGCTTGTCTTTGTTCTATGAAATGTGCTTTCTCCCCTTGAGTTTTGGTTCCACCTTCACCTCAACTTTTTATTCATTGGAGACTCTTTCTTTTAGCCTTGGATGGGAAGTCTAAATGTGTTTTTTTGTATTATTGTGTTTGTGTTTTGTTGGAGAGTGAAACCATGTCTATGTGATGGTTCACCAAGCTCGGGGGTGGCTTCTTAGAAGCCTAGGATGGGAGGTGAGCATCCCATGGTCTACTCTATTTTCATTTGTAGGTATTGATGATCATGTTGCAAGAAGAAGAAGCTTTGGATTGAACCTATTTTGATGTTTTTTGTGAGAACCAAAGTGTTGTGTTGTGAACTTTTGGAATGAGAAACATTTCATGTTGTATTGAATTTGGAAGCTGAGATATAAGTAACAAGAAGTATGTGAACATGTCTTGTATGTATTTGTAGTTTTGTATTGTGAAAACATCTTGTATGTATTTGTAGTTTTGTTTTCAAATTATTGATGTAATGTCTTGATCTTCCCTTGGTTAGATTAATGTTTTGTTTGAAAAGATTATATATTGCTCAAACACTAATGCAAATGTATTTCTATTATATGCAATAAGAATGTGTACAATGTATTATAGTTCATGAAATGAATTTTCTCTTGTGGATATTCCTATTTGAAAATATTTAGTGGTTACAATATTATTTTGTCAATTGCATTATATGATATTATATACTCTTTGGACCATGTCCTCTATAAATTTGATGAGAGTTAGAGTGAATGAAAAATTCTTTTGGACATGAAAGTAGTAACTCAACTCTTAGTAGCTAACAAATGAATTTAATTGAGGGGCAATGTAATAGAATAATAATAAAAAAACAATGCCCAAAGTGCAAGAGAAATAAAATGACAACAAACAAGTGAAGACACAAAAAAAAAGAGAAATGGAGACCTACAAGTCTCTGGAAAATGTATGGGAAAAATTCCCATACATTTTCCAACTACACAGTCATTAATTTAATATTTACCCTCCTACTCACTACAATAAAAGATATAATAATGTTATAATATAAACATGTATATAGTATTTTATTGTTTTCATAGGGAAAGGTTTGAGGGTGGGTCCCACCTAGGTCGCCACCCAAGGAGTCCTTTAACCAAGAAGACAAACAAATAAAATAAATCTTATGTTAAAATCCATCACATTAAAAAATTTAATATAAACAAAAAATGGGGGCACCTTTTGTTATGCCCACGTAGGGCTTATGAAACAATTTTTTTAAAAAAATATATTATAAAAAACATATATTAAAAAAAAATTGTTTTAAATTTTTTTTTATAACATGTTATGGTGGAGGGCTATAGCCTCGACAACCCCCTCTCTCTCCTCCTTTGTTGCAGTATGCCACGACAGGGAGTACCTACCACGACAAAGTGCTCTCTATCGCGGCAAAGTACTAGTCCTCTATGAGGACTTATATCAACACTCGCGCAACCCGTTTATTTTAAAATTTGATTTTTTATTTATTTATTTAATTTTTTTATTAATAATTATATTAATATTAAATATAATATTAATTAGTATATATTATTTAATAATATATCACTAATTAATATATATATATATATATATATATATATATTATATAGTAATTTATTTAAATGAATATTTATATTATTAATAAATATATTATTAATTAATATATAATTAATTAATTTATATATTAATTAATTAATATTAAATAATCATCATTTTATATTAACTCATTTTATCTATCAATACGTTTCTTTTTATCAATGTATTTTTTTTATTGATATTCCCTTAGACATTAATATAAAATATATATATATATATATATATAATATATATATATATATATATATATATATATATATATATATATATATATATATATATATATATATATATATATATATATATATATATATATATATATATATATATATATATATATATATATATATATATATATATATATATATATATATATATATATATATATATATATATATATATATATATATATATATATATATATATATTTAATGGGATTTTCCTTTTAGATAGAAAATTATCTTCTTCACATGGATATATCAGCTAAATTTTTAAGAGGAAGATGATTATACAAAACTAATTTCATAAGTTAGATGAAATTAATTTAATTCTATTTATCTAACCTATCTAGTGTGATAGGTTTATTTTTTTAATGGCTTTAATTAACGCTTTTAGTATGTTATTGA